>WBNH01001194.1:63118-149535 GCA_013401255.1 Urocolius indicus | reverse complement strand
GAAGAAGCAGGAAAAAGATGGAGGAAAAGCAACCTTCTCTTCCAGCTTCTTCTTAAAAAGTGATCATGGAGGCGTCTAATTGGCTCAGCCCCAGACGTGGGTCTGGCTCAGAGCTGGGGAGAGTTGCAAACAACTTCTTACAGGCGTCATCTTTACAGCCCCTTCCCCCTTACCAGAAAAGGCTGTCATGTCAAACCATGACAACAAGTTACGCTGTTATGTTTCCAGGTGAATGGGAAACTTTGTGATGTGTACAGAAGAAATCTCAGTTTAGAATTACCATCTTCATCAAAGCACCTGTTTTGTTTTGGTTTTTTTTTTTGAAGCTTTTTATATGAGTTACTGAAAGGTGAGGCTTCAGAGGTGATATCTATGATAGACACACACCCCACCCCAGCCTACAATAACTTACATAAAATGTTCAGATCACACATTTATTTTGTAATCAAGTAACTCTCTTTGAGGTTCTCTTTTTGTCTGTACAACCAATTGTGTAGGCAGTCCTGAAGTCAAGTGTGTCTGACTGAAGTACTGCTCTCACCTGAAGGAAAATCAGTAAGCCTTGCTTCCACAGGATTGTCCTTCACTGGCACAGCTTGGCATATCACAGCCAGTTCTGAATGTGATAGTATAATGGTGATTTATAGCAGCTGGAATGTCTCATGCTTATCTCTGAAGTGTGGACTGTCAACTAGAAGCTGTGTTTTCTTGAGTTTTACATTCCTAAGAGGAAAGAAGAGTTTTCAGGAGGTCTTGCATGAAAACAGCTGCACTTAATATAGTAGCTACTTCATAACTTGTTTTGAAGCATGTGCTCTGTCATGGTAGTATGTTAGCGTTTGCTTTGAATTGAAAGTGTAGTAATGCCAGCTTTGGAACTTCTAGACCTACCTCTGAAGAGCATACTAGAATTGAAACCTTGTAGGAATTAGCTGATCCAGAAACTGGCAATTTTTATGTAGTATATGTAATTGTTCCTTTGTGTTACAAGAGACAGTTGTTAGTAGGTGATGGGGCTGAATTAAAGGCAAATGAAACTCCATGATTTATAGACGACAGAAAAGCTGAACTGATGTTTTAGCTGACTACAACTAAGTGATTAGGTGTTAATCTGTCTCCTGAGTAGAATTGCTGTCACCACCTTGAATTCACAGGCCTGAAAATAAATAATTTCTAAGCAAGCAATGCTAAACTTGTCTAAACATCAAGTTATAAACAGAGTAAGAAATGTCCTCAGAAAAGTTAGTTTTTTCAAAGCTGAAGGCTGTCATCTTTCCAGATTTTGTTTGTGGCTGAGAAGGATTAAAACTGGCCACTGTGATAGACTGGTAACTAATAGATATTTCATGTGGATTCATATATACAGCTCCAAAATGTGAAAAGCTTTAAAAAAATACTTCACAAAAGCTGAATGTTCACCATAAGTGTATGAACATTTGTAAAAGTCATAGGGGTTTTCATTTATAGAATGATTTTCTTCATTCTGGTGTGTTTTGCTGTTGCTTGTGTTTGTGGTGGTTTGTTGTTGCTTCAATTTGTCTGCTTCCTAACCTCCACAGGCATACTCAGCAGTGCATGTGTTTATCTTTTTGCAGTGTAAAAACTTTAGGACCTTTATTGAGTTACCTTCGAGAACAATGATCAGTTCTTCCAGTCCTTCCTTGTAGGTCATGTTTTCTAGACATTTGAGCACACTACTTTCAGACTCTAGGTGACCAATACCTGAAGTATGATGTTCAAGCTGGAAAACTCCAGATGGAGCCTCACTAGGGCAGAGAGATGACTTCTAGATTGACATATTGTAGAGTGGTAGTTTCAGTTCTTGAAACATAATCACAATATACTGGCACTTGCTGTTAACTTTCAGAACTGTCTCTGCTCTCTAACCAGTTAGTTAACATCCTGTATCTGTTATACTTGCTCCTGCAGATTACCAGTCTAATTTGGACCCACTAAAACTTGAAGATTCTTTTCAGACTGACTAGAAGTGATTTTTTTTTTTTTTTTTAATATATAACTTCAGGTGTTTTCCTGTATCTAATGTAGTTGGCTGGCTTTCGCAGTCCCACCAAGACATAGAAGAGAAGCACAGTGCTGCTTTTGGCTTCCCATTATGTTAGATATTTTGTGCTTTAAAACATCACATAGTACTTCAAGCTTTTCCTCCAGGTTTTGTCAGAATTATTGACTCATCTCTTCCTTGTTTCAAAATATTTCAAGAATAGTCTGGAACTTACTTTCCAGTCAAAGCTTGGAGTTACATGAATAACTGCTTTTTTATCAGTTTTGCTTTTCTTTTAGTGCTTACTGCTCTGGTACTTGGATTTAAATGGGAATGTCAACCATTTTTGTGTAGTGTAGAGAGAGGAAGTGGTGTATATTTCTATGGATAACTTTTGAACTACTTGTTTACTCTTACTACTAGTTACTTGAGGGAGTGGGATTAACGACGAGGTGTTCTCGTTCAGTCCTGCTTTTGAGTCTGACCATTATTTGTAAAAAAGAGCACCTTGTGAACCTTTTTGTTTCCTTTTAAAGGAGTTGGGAGTGGGAGCTTTGTCTGGTTAACCAGAGGTTGGAATGTTCATTGCAGAACAGCTTCCAGCTGTCCCATAGCTTGCCTCGCTTAATGGTTCAGCATGTCTTGTAAACATCTGAATGCTTAGTATCAGGATAAGTATGAATGTCTTAATTTTCTATATGCTAATATACATAGAAAATTATAATGTAAGACTATGTAAAACAGACCCTGATGCTAATATGGTTTAAGCTGAAAATCCAGATTAAGTTTTAAAGTTCATGGTAAACATTCTTGGTGAGCAGTTAGATTAAAGGCTTTAACCTTATAAAATGTGCTTTCTAAAAGTGTCTGTCCTTCACTATTCAATTTGAATTATGAGCTTAACTTTTTTTAACTTTTCCTCTAGTGTATTAGATTGTATTTAGTTTCCTGCTGCTTGATCCTAAAGGTCTGTGCAGCATGGTGGGAAGCAGAGCATGCATGGGCAGTTTGTCTTATGTGGAGGTAGTAAAACTAGAACAGAAGCATCAGTTAATATATAAAGAAAAAGGCACTGTGATATAAGAGCAGTGGGTTGCAGCCATGCCTGGCTTCAAGTGCAGAGGTGAGGAGCTTTTTTGAAGCTCTAACTCATGTCTGTATGAATTGGGCTCAAACTATGTGAATGTTAAACTCTGGAGTTTTTACTAGTTTTTTTCTTTGACTTCATGTTCCACTGGAGTAAAACACCTCTTTCTAATTAATTTCTTTGCTTTTCGTGATGAAAACATCGATCTCATTGGTAGTAAGTGTTCATTGTGGTGCTGTAGAGACTTGCATACTTTACCACCTTGACTCATTTGTATTGATAGTATTTTGTCTAATCTTGTATTGTGTGGCCTTTTAACAAGCAATATGAACCTTCTCTCTGTGGGCTCTGGATATTATCTTGTGAATGTTAGCTATAACCTTCCCCACAAATATTGGTATTCATTGCTATCTATCTATAGATACACATGTTAGTTCAGCAACTAGAGGAAGGTAATTGACTGTCCTTTCCATCAGCTGTGGAGGATGAAGCATTTTGGTTGGAAGGGTGTGGTAGATAGTCAACTCTGCACCTAGAAGCATCAACTTGAAGGTTCAAAGTACTTAAATTCTGCAAAACATCCTATGATAGTACTTAACTGAGAAATTTTCTGACTTGAGGTTGATGTTTTGAGTAAAACCCCTGCTTCAGCAAGAGTTAGCTGTTGATGGAGACAGTACTGAAATTGAGACTGACATTTTTCATGCGTTCCCAAACTCAACCAGTTTTTGTGGCCAGTGTCTTCAACTTCTAGGTTGCTTGGCATATTTTGCCTTTGTGCAACTTCTTAAAATTCTTAGATAGAAATGTTCTTCTTAATTCTACAGCCTCTCTAAGTTTATAAGCTCTAGTCACTTAGAGGAGAGCTGCTTACATGTTAGGTAATGTTAAGGCAGTAAGGTAGTTTTGGTCCATTTGTAGTTATACAAAGTTAACATTAGGAATTTAATATATACATTTCCAAGTGATGGATGTCTGTGATATTGATATACAATGGGAGAAGTCTAGGAATGTGTTGTGATTGTCACAATATGCCTAGTTACCTTTTGATGTCAAGTGAAGTTGACCTCTGGATTCAAAAGATACAGTCACTTGAACATTAGTAAAATGAAAAAGCCACCGAGTTAGCTGGCAAACAGAGAAAAGCTGAAATGGTTTCAGTAGTCTTGGCTTCAAATTATTTGTTTTCTATTTAATATTTCTTTTCTGGTGGGCTTTTGTATGCCTATTAGTTATAGTAAGCACTGAGCAAGATTTTAAGAATTACTATTCTAAGTTGGAAATAACATACCTCTAGTTTGCTTTTTTAGAAAAGTGGTGCTTTACCAAAAAGGGAAAGAGTAGAGTTTTGTAAATGCAGCACTTAATGAAGCTACTCTCATTCTGTTTCCCAACCAACTTCTCCCAAAAAACTTCACTGATGAACTAGCATTCCACTTCAAGTGAGGATTGTGATAAAGCATATCCTTAGGCAAGAACAAGAGGTTACGTTGCTGTCTCTTTGATGTAAGTGCAGGTTTTTCCTAAGTACTTCCTTAAGAATTCTAATTGAAAGGTAATGATGAAGCATTTGGTGCTACTTCTTCTTGAATTTCTTCCTTTTTTTTTGGTTTTGATCTTTTTTTGACACAGTAATTTGATCATATCCTGGTACTCAAAAGACACACTCTGACTTCTTCCCAGTAATTTAATTTTATAAAGCCTCAAGTTGAGGTTTCAGGCTTGTTTTGTCCATGTCCTTAAGTGATTTGGTTCTCTAGCTAAACAAAACTGAAAATGTCACTAGAATGTACGTCTCCACTATTATTACTTCTGTTGCATTGCCAGTTGTGATTGACTGAGCAGGGAATGAGCCAGTTCACAAGATGAAATTGGGAAGAAAACAAATGAGTTTTTGTAGGTGGGCTCTCTTAGGTACTTGATGAGGGCAAGTGCTGATGTGGGAGGAGTAGGGCTGGAACAATGAGTCTAAGCTTTCTGCTCTCAGCTAAAATTAAACTGACCTAACAGTAATGCTTAGCTTGACCTTAAGAGTGTTTCATGGCAAGTTCTGCTGACATAGCAGCTTGCTGTCACAAAAATGGGATGTACTTGTTTTGCTCTGCTCTCCATTGGAACTCTTCTTAGTTCCCTGTGTTAATGTGTGCTAAGGCCAGGTATACCCATGAGCTGAATAACTTGCTGATGTAGGGGAAGATTTCAGTTTTTCTGCTTTTCTGCAGTATGGATGAGAAGCAGCTTGTTTTTGGGGAGGGAGCAGGGGATGTCACAACTCAAAAGGACCAAAACCGTGTTGCTTTGAAAAGTGTTTTACCAAATTTAGAACAAGAGCCTAATGCTATTTTTTCCCCTGCCTTCTCAAATGAAATAACCAGATTTGAAAAGCTATATTGTCTTATGACTTCAAACGGAGGTAGGACAGTCTTGTGGTATTTATTAATAAGCAAGTGTGGAGCCATGAATGGTAAATAACTGTCTTATTTAAGGCAGTTGTTAAAATTAGTGATAGGATGTGTTGCAGTTTGAGAAGCCGTGATGCAGACTATCACATGCAACTAAGAATTATCTGTGACATAGTTTGAGAGTCTTATTAGCATGTTTGCAAATAGGTCAGAAAACAGATGCATCAAGTAGAGAAGTGTCCATCTGCTTAACTTGTATTAGGTAATTTTGGGGTAGACTTGGATGTGAAGTAATATTGACATGGATTGGATCACTCACTGATCAGAAAATAGGTGCATCATAGGGACTTTGCTAAAATTGAAACATCTAAGGTCAGTGGAGATGGCAATAATACCATCTGAAACAGTACTGGACAATCTCTTGCTGATCAAAACCTGATCTCCTGTCTGTTGCCTGTGCAATCTGAACTGTTTCTTTCAAGGACGAAGTTTGGCTGAGAGGTATAGAAAAGTAGTTCTGAAACACTTAAACAAGCTGACTGATTCAGTTAATTTGAAGTCTTGAAATTATTTGGTATTGGATGCTGTATCACAGTATGATAGTCAAGTAGTTATTCTAACTCACAAGTAAAAGTCATCTGACAGCGTCTTCGATTAAGCAGGTTATGTGAGAACTTCATTCCATGTTTCAAAGTTGTGCGAAAACCCACGACTTGTTAGAGCACACAACTAAGGAAATGAGAGGGAAGACATAAGCTATTTTTCCAAGAGAGCAGAAAGTGGGTGTCAGATGATTGGGACGTCCCTTTTTTCTATTGTAGTTAGCAACAGGACGAGGAGTGATGGGATGAAGCTGGAACACAAAGTTCCACTTAAATATAAGAAAAAAATATTCCACTGTGAAGACGACAGAGCCCTGGCACAGGCTGCTGGAAGGATTGTAGAGGCTCCTTCCTTGGAGGTCTTCAAGACCCGCCTGGACATGTTCCTATGCGACCTGATCTAGGTGAACCTGCTTCTGCAAGGGAGTTGGACTAGATGATCTCTAAATGTTCTTTCCAACCCCTACATTCTATGATTCTATGAAGAGGAAAAAGAAATCCGTAAAAAAAATCTTAATGATGCTGGTTTTGCCCTGGAAAGTTAAAGAAGATCTTGATTAGTAAGTTAATTCAAATGGTTTCCTTAAGGAATGCTGAGACGGATAAGTCCCAGCAATGTCCCCTCATGGCCAAGAAGGCCAATGGCATCCTGGAGTGTATTAGAAGAGGTGTGGTTAGTAGGCCGAGAGAGATTCTCCTCCCCCTCTATTCTGCCCTCGTGATACTGCTTCTGGAATATTGTGTCCAGTTCTGAGTCCCTCTGGTCAAGAAGGACAGGGAGCTGCTGGAGAGAGTTCAGCGCAGGGCCACGAAGATGATGGAGTGAAGCATCTCCCTTACGATGAAAGGCTGAGAGAGCTGGAGCTCTTCAGCTTGGAGAAGAGGAGACTGAGTGATTTCATTAATGTTTACAAATATGTAAAAGACGAGTGTCAGGAGGATGGAGCCAGGCTCTTCTCAATGATGTCCAATGATAGGACAAAGGGCAATGTATACAAGCTGGAACATAAGAGGTTCCAGAGAAATACAAGGAAAAACTTTTTTCACTATGAGGGTGACAGAGCACTGGATTGAGCTACCCAGATGGGTTGTTGAGTCTCCTCTAGAGACATTCAAAACCCACCTGGACGAGTTCCTGTGTAAACTACTCTAGATGGTCCTTCTGGCAGGGGGGTTGGACTAGATGTTTCAAGGTCCCTTCCAACCCTTAAGACTCTGTTATTCTGTGATAAGTAAGGACTTCAATATTGTGAAAGTGCAAGCGAAAAAGGTCAGATTTCAGTATTAGATTTCAAGAGGAGTGGAGCTAGGCTTTATTAAAACAGTGAATGTGGCCTATATATCAGTACCTTGGATGGGATAAGGAGTTATGTGGCCTTGAAGTGTCTTGTTCTACAGAATCTTGTGTACTGTAAACATCTAAAGCTGTGTTTCACCTGTTATTCAAGTACAATATTTCAGCGAAATACTAACTTGCTAGTGGAAGTCTCTATGTCAAAAGAAATACTCATCTTGGAGTACTGAGTCTTATCCCTGAATATCAGCATAGTAATTAACTTGCTAGTTTGAAGTGATAGATTGATTGCTCAGCAACCAAAAGAAGTTAGTTAATAGTAGCTGGTTGAAGATTAAAACCAGGGATGCTATTGCAAATTAAAGATACGGTTGTTCTCACTTAAGCTTTAAACTATTTTAAAAAAATTAAACACTTTAGAGTACATATACTATTATATAAACTATATGTAACTTCAACTTAAGTGATTAACATAGATGAGTTCATTTTGGTTTTGGAGTCTGAACGTGTCACAAGAAGACATAAGCATGTAAAATTCAGTGTAATGTTCTATTGTCCCTACTTCCTTATTGGAGAGGGTGAATGACCAAGATGCAAGTGTGTGTGTGTGTGTATATAAAAATGTACGTGTTAGGCCTCCTCGGTTTAGTCTGTAAATGTTGAAAGTGCAGCAGTAAAGAAGTTTGATCTGAAAATGCTCAAGCAATTAATGCAAAAACACAATGTTCTAGTAATACAAATGAACTACTAGAAGTATTCCTTGGTGGGAAAAAAATGTTTTATTTTCACATCTTCAAAAAAGGGATAAGTGTTGGTTGATTATGGAACTTTTTAAATGTGCTCTGGTTATCTTTATGTAACTGAAGCCTCTAATTATTGGAAGTAGAGTTGTTGAAAAATAATTAAAAGGAAACAAACCAGCTTATGTTCACTAACTAGGATTACTTTCCAGTTCAGTTTGTTACTTCCCCAGAAGTCTGAGCAGCTTTTGTATAAGTTCAGTTGCAAAGCTTTTCTAGGCTTTTCTGTACACAATTTGTTGGAATGTTATACAGATGATCATCATGTTAAGATTCAATAGATCAAAATATTGCAAACTGATGATTTCTGAACAAATATGTATTTTTCTTAACTGACATTACAGAATATATGTTCTGTACATTCTGAAATACATTGCAGATGTGTAATTTGCAAGCCTTATTTATATAGAAGGTAAGCAATAGTTAAATACTTTCTAAGGAACACTATGCTTAAATGTAGAATTTTAAGTTTGGGCAGAATTGTGTGCATTTCAGTGTTCAAATAATTGTTGTCTTTGTAATATCTGCCTCAACAATATGTTTTGATTCAAGAGTCATGAGGGGATAGAACAAAACTTTCTTCAATTACTCATGGATTAGTTTTAGTACCTATTCTCTATATGAGACTTTACTTTCTGGCTGTTTGGTTTTGTGGTTTTTTTTTTTGGTTAGCCCTCACCAGCCCCTCTTAGTGACAGATGTATCAACAATTTTGATATAAAGTTCTGGCTTAGTTTGATTTATTTGAGCAACTTAATGTTTTCATACTATTAACATTAGTCAGTAGGTTTATACTGAAGGAATCCATAGCAGAATCTTTAAATCACTTGTTTAGTTGGCTTCATTGACTTAGTTATGGTTTGAACACTAAAAAGTCAATTGGTGGGGAGTGGAAGGCTTTTAACAATGAACTCCTATGTAAAGGCACGTAAAGTTTGCTTTTTTTTTTTCCCCCGTTGCTGCTGTGGAAAGTATTTAGGCCTTAAGATTCAATGTATTTCTGTTTAAGCAAACACTTGACTATACCTGCTCTTTGATATTTAGTGTGTTAATACAGAGAGAAGATCTAATGTAAATATACTGGCCTACAATGTAGCAGAAAGATTGCATATGTATGATGGTACATCTTCATTGGAAACTAGGACAGTGAAGCTAACATTGAATTCTTAGGTTGACTGTGACTGTTGGAGTAGTTTGTGGGGTTTGAGGATACAGGTGTGTTGATGGTATAATGTGGATTTTTTTTAGTTCCTACTTTACTTTTTAAATGGTTACAGGTATGGTAAGTGGTAGAAGTTTCACCTTAAATTGTCTTTATTAGGAGTCTTAGCTTTTAAAGGTAGCTGTAAGTGCAAGTATTTAACTTAAATTTTTACCTGATGCTTTGGATCTACTTATTGGTTTTTTTTTAAATATTTTTTAGTAAATCTGGATTTCATGCAATGCTCATATCTAGTTAATTTCCTAAAAGACTGGTACAGCAGTTAAACAATTATCAGATCGTTTTTAGAGAAAGGTGTGTGTCAGTGATAGTATTCTCTGAAAAATGGTTGCACTATGCCCAGCTTCAGTGTTTTCTCTTAAAACATGCTGTTATGTTTCCATGCTGCTGTAATCTGCTAGAATATGGTTATTCAACAGAAAGTAGTGATTGTCTTTGAAAAAGGCCAACTAATTATTGAAGAAGGCTTAATGTGAAGACTTGGAGACATAATCTTCTTGTGTACCAACTAACAATTGCTTTATTTTTAGGTGCCTTAGCTGGACCAGTTGTTGATCCACATGTGACAGCAGTTTGGGGGAAGAAGGTTGCACTGAAATGTATAATTGATGTAAATGAAACAATAACACAAGTTTCTTGGGAGAAGATACATGGTAAAAGTTCACATACTATTGCTGTTCATCATCCTGAATATGGAATATCTGTTCAAGGAGAATATCAAGGAAGAGTGTCTTTTAAAAACTACTCACTCGCTGATGCAACAATTATCTTAAAAAATGTAAGCTTTTCTGATGCAGGGGAATATATTTGCAAGGCAGTTACATTCCCCCTTGGAAATACACAGTCATCAACAACGGTAACAGTACTAGGTAAGTCAACTTCTTTAAGAGAGAATGTGAAATTAATAGCACAAACTTGTTAGTGAAATTCTGCAAACCTATACTAATATGTTGTATTTCAATATTGTCATTGAGTTAAAAGGTAAAAATTTATTCACCGGTCTTTCATAATAGGCGTCTTGGTTGTCTTACTAACGCCATTGGACTTCTTTTGGTCTTGTGTCTTTAGAGCTTGTTCTTTTTTTGTCCTATTAAGCCATTGTGTAAATGTAACTGTTTGGACAGTGCTTTAGAACTTAAACATGCCCTGAGAAGCTTTAGCTACCACCTTGGTTAAATTCTGTCACAAATGTGTTACTAATACAAGTTAATGTAGCTGTTTAGGACGGATGTAAACTAATTTTTGCACATTATAAATGCAAGGCAAAACTGCCTTGATGACTATTGGGAGTTGTGGGAAGAAACAGACAATTTAAGCCTTGACTAGTTATGAATCGTCATAATGTTGATTATAGAACTGAGTTTCTCACAAATTTATTTTGACTTCTTTTGGGTTCAGTATTGCTGTCATAAAGGTCTAATATTGATGCATGGGTAAACTTAAGTGATAGTGCAGCATAAGGTAAAATGATTATTGATCCTGAAACTTGAAAACCTAGCAACATACCCTCTTCTTAGTCTGTTATAATAGTCTTAAGTTATTTTTCTATCCACAGCAACTTGTCAAGTCATGTCTTCTGTACCTGAGGTGGTACTTGATGGCTCCATTTTTGTAAAGAAATTTATTTTTAGGATCTTCTTGGTCTTTGATCTCTGTTTTCTATAGTGGAAGACAACTATATAAGATAATTCAAATGACTGTAGCACAGTATAAAAGCTGTCTCTCACCAGAAGGTGGGGCATCAAAGCAAGTGGCTTAAACCAATTGGAAACAAATGACTTCACCAAAGAATTTCTGTGATATATAAAGCATGTAGGCTTATGGCTCTCTTCCATCTGTCTTTCATCTGTAGTACAAATTATTTTGTGTGTGGCTATTGTAGCAGCTTTTTGAATTAAGGTTTCAGCTATTGTTTTATCAACATACGGTGGGATGTTCTTACTGCTTTCCCTCAACTCTTCTGGTCAATTCCGTTTTCTAAGATACTTTTTTCAAATGACAGTAGTAGCTGTGTCCATTTTGCCCTTCAAACTTCAGATTTGTAGAGAACTTGAGGAGGAACATTAAAAGCTATTATGCTACCACTGAAAAAAGATATTATTCTACATTTCTACCTTTGAAAATGTAGAAAGACCGCAACTTGCTTGATAAATCTACCTTATAGCAATTTACACTTGGAATACGTAAAGATGTATTTGTCAGACGTACAATGGTCCTGATCATAGCTTTTTTTCATAACTGATGAAGGTGACTGTTGATAGTTGTAAATGTCTCAATGATGGGATATTGACCCTGAATTGCTAAACCCAACTGCTACTTGCAAAGTTGCCTTTCCATCCTTGTTAGCAACTGCTTGGCTTGCATGTAGCTTAATCCTCAGACTCGGTTCTGTGGCCTCAGCAGCACATTTTCTGTCCTTAAAACTTTTTGATACACTGACATGTAGACTTAAATAGTAAAAATGCTGGGGAAGTAACAATTTTCAGAATATGCATGTAAATTAATAAATTTTGAGCTTTACTATCCTGAACTCAGCAGAATCTTAAGGCATGGAATAGCTCTAATCAAAATTCAAAACTTCAAGTAACTTAAAATCAGCTTGATTCTGCATGCATTCTCCCACTGTTCTAAAAAACTTAGAACAGCACTAGGTAAGTAGAGTGAAGTTCATGTCCTAGGGCTGAAACTGTTTCCAGTCCAAGCAGAATTGCCTTTTGCCTTTTTTCTTAGTCTGTGTCTGTTCCTGTTTATCAAAGAGTTGATTTCCTTACTTTATGTAGTAGACATACTTATTTTGATCATGTCATAGATGCTTGGATGTTGTGAGGCAGACACACTGAAGACAACAGAGGAAAAAATACAGGATAAAATGTCCTGTATTTTACCACTATATGCTGATGACTTAAGACTGTATTTAGAACCTCTGTCTTGCCCTGCTTAAGCTTAACACCACATTTCGTGACTTTACTCTTCTTCAGTTGGCTTTGCTTAGTGCTTCATATTGTCTTAAGGAAATGCACTGTAAAAGAGAGGAGGTTCAGGTAGTGAAAGTTCGAAAAATGCTTTTTGGGTCAAACAGGTATATTGATCTTATCTAAAACTAGTTCTTCAAACTTCCCTTGTTAGTTTAAAAAATGCAAAGAATTTTGTAAAGCAATTGGATTCTCAAGGTGATGACTAAACTGGATCAAATGGTGTTTGAAGACAAAAGACATGGTGTATGACAGGATAGCTTGCAGAGACAATGTATTTTTCTATATTTCTAGCTTGAGCACTGTACATGACTTTTTTTAAATGCCTGGTTTAGTTTGACAGTGATCTTGCTAAGCTAGATCTCTCAGCGTGGGTTTTGATCGAGTAGATCTTGTTTTTTTCAGAGATGAGTTCTTATCAATGCTACAAGCGTAGAACGAGCTGCACAGATGAGAAGGTCCAAGATGTAGGTCTATCACCATTGAAGATATTCCAGACACACTAGATATTGAAGTACTTGCAATGAGGAAGTAAGGGAAGATGTGCATCAGACAGTATGGGAAATGGATCCTTTCAGACAGTTCCAAGAAAGTGATGGTGTTTGGGAATATTTTATTGATGAGATGTACCCATTCTTCTTAAGTAGCACACAATATTATGTGCCAAGAAAAAATACCAAGTAGATGACAAATGAGTGAACTGAAAGGTCTTAAAAAGCACCACCACCATCCCCTCCTCCCAAAAAAAGAACAAAAACAACTAGAAGCCAATAATAAAGGATTAATTAGTGGACAGGAGAAGTTACACAGAAACAAGTCTGGATCTGAGAGTAGAAAGGATAAAAAGTAGAATTACTGTTTTGGAAAGAAGTAATTCAATTAAATGTCAGGTGTGATGAAGGAGCTGACCATTCCCAGTGTCACACTACTGCCAGGGAATTAGTGAATTTAATGTTAAGTGAAAATAATATTGTTTGTGTTGTAATTGTGCCAATTTAATCCAGACCTGCTGTGCACAGTGGCAGAAGAAAATTAGTTTTAAAACTGACAGATCAATTGAAAAGACTTACGAAATACTATAAAACCAGGAAGAAATTTTGAGACCTGGAAATGTAAGGCTATATTGTATTTAAGGCTTTTTCTTTTCTGAGTACTTCAATATGATATTTTTTCTATAAAGAAATATAAGGACTTGAACAGTGAGAGGTCTTGTAATTGTCCATGTGAATGTAAGGCGAAGCTAAGTAGGGTTAAATTAGATAATGGTCATGAATCTGTAAAAGGGCTATAGCACAGGTACACGAATCAGTTGAGTCTTCCTAAACAGCAGTACATCTAGCTTTCATACTTCGGTCACCATTTCCCAAACCTTGAATGTAATTCATGCTATAATATTGCTTTGGATTTGTGTCACTAATCGTCTTCTAAGATATGTAAAAGAGGTGATCCATGTTGCCACTACAATTCGGTAAGTTCTATCCATTCAGTTAGTGTATCTGCTCTGAGTATCTGAAGGGGGTGGGAGAAACTGCCACTGCCCTTATACTTCCTTCTGCTTTTGAATCCTGCGGACTGGTGGCTTCCTTTCCTCAGCTAAGCATTGTCCCCACAATCTCTTTTATTTTACCTGAAAAGAGCATAACATTGCTGCTAAGTGAAGCAGTTTCTCTAATGTTCTCCCAACCTCCTCTGTGTGTGTGTCCCCACCACCTCGCCACTGTGAGCAGTGAAAGTCTGTTAGGACATGCTTCAGTATGATTTGCATGGCATACTGAGTGGTCCTGGGACATAAGACGACTGCTAGAAGAGTGTGTATGTAAAAGTTACAATTGAAAGAAAAACAAACAAAAAAAAAAACACCCCAGCCCAAAACCCCCAAAAAACCTTTCCAAACACCACACTTTGGATAATCTTTTTTTTCAAAGTTGCAAGCAGTAAGACTGTTTTCTGTTGCAAGAGTTGAGATGCCAATGACCCCTTGTAATTAGGGATTAATTCAAAAGATATTAATCTTTATCCATGAGTGAAACATGTAGAATGGCTGTAGAATGAGTAGATGGGTCACTTTGCTTCTCTTACTGGGACTGAATAGTCCTGAATGATAGGCTATAGAAATAAGCATAGTAACAGAAGTTGCTGCCAACTTTTTAGTGCATGCCTATTTGGTTATATCATAGTTACTGTGCAACACAACAATCATGATTTATGAGAAGGTGTGACAGTAGAGGCCTAACTATTTGTGAAGTAAAAAAAAAAAACAAAGACGTAAAGCAGCAAAATACATTGGACTGGAAATAAACATTTTATGAATTTGAGTGTTTTAGAATAGTTCAGCTTTGTGTCTTCCTGTCAAATGTAAAGTTAAAAATTATACAACAAAGTAAAACTGGCCAATATCACAAATTTCAGATATCACTTGAGAAAACAAAGTATGCTTTTTTCCTAATAATAATCATCTTAGAAAAAGTAGGCTTTTAAAAAATGATTGTATATCCTTCTCTCTGGCTACTGTCACTTAATACACGAAGACTTTTTTTTTACTAAAGGCGTGGTAAGTGAAGCAGCATACTGAGTAGTCTTTTTCACATCCGGAGATCTCTGCTACCTTAGTTAAGGCTTCTTTTTGACATATCCTGTCACAAAGGGGCAGAGGAA
The DNA here is from genome assembly GCA_013401255.1 of Urocolius indicus. Classification (NCBI taxonomy): domain Eukaryota; kingdom Metazoa; phylum Chordata; class Aves; order Coliiformes; family Coliidae; genus Urocolius; species Urocolius indicus. The sequence continues at coordinate 134,499 of WBNH01001194.1, read as the reverse complement.
AAATCGTTGTGTACATTAAAAAAAACAAACAAAAAAAACAAAAACAAGTGAATAGAATATTTGAAACTTTTATTTCCAGATGAAACTAGTTAGATCTGTAAGTTCTAGCATGAAAACTTAATGCCAGCTGCTTTTTTAACTGATTTAACTGTGGACATGATACAGCAAAATTTAATATCTTTATGCTTCAAAGACAAATTTAATTTGAGGTGTTTAGTTTTGCATATCAGTAATACTACAGAAGCTACTGAAAAGGTCACTGCTAGTGATTTGGGGGGAGCAAGGCAGTAATGTTTATGTCAAATCGATTTGTATTGTACTGATCAACAGGATCTTAGGTTGGGTGTTAAAAACCGCTTTGATATGACACAAACTGACAGTATAGATTAATACATTAAGTATAATGCTTCAAAGTGCAGCACAAGCTAAGCTTTTTTTTTAAATCAAGGTAATAGTTTCAGTCTAGTATATTAAACTAGAGTGCTGTAGCTGGCATTTCAAATGTAACTGCTGGAATTCCTTGTCAATGTGTTAAACGTAGCAAAGGAGGAACACTTACTGTTCTCATTTGTCCAGTGAAAGTTATCAACAGCTTTGTGACATGATGTTATTTTAAGGATGTCTGATTAGCATGGGCTTCCAGAAATGGATTAGATCTTGCCTAATTCTTTTACATAGCAATGGTTTCAAGGATAGTTAAAGTCTTGCTTAAATTTACTTCTTTTTTCCTCCCTAGTTGAACCTGTTGTAAGCTTAACAAAAGGACCAAACCCTCTAATAGATGGTGCAAATAGGACAATAGCAGCCACTTGTATGGCAGCCACTGGAAAACCTGCTGCAGAGATTGATTGGGAAGGAGGTCTTGGTGAAATGGAATCCAGCTCTACTTTGTTTCCAAATGAAACAGTGACAGTTGTAAGTCAGTATATGATTGTCCCTACACGATTTGCAAGAGGAAGACGTGTAACTTGTATTGTGAGGCACCCTGCTTTGGAAAAGGAGATAAGATACCCTTATGTGTTGGACATACAGTGTAAGTATTCTGTAAGGTAGTAACTACTTGGTATATATCTTAACAGCTTTCTTTATTGGTGTATACCTTCCACAAGAAGGACATGAGTGCTTAACTGTTTCAGGAAAACAAGGGAAAAGAAAACTATATAGAAAAGCATGGGTAAGAGGTATATCAGGCAAGAGTAAAAGCCTAGAGTCTCTGTATTTAAAAAAAAAAAAATCTCAAAGCTAGGGTAGCATTATATTTTGACTGTTTGTTTTGGATATTGGTTCATGAATAAACATTATTCATGTTTATATTAAACATTTTAAAGATTACAGACAAAGTAACAAACTCCATTGATCTGTAAACTGTTTATAATGCCTTACAATTTCAGCAGTACTGAGAGAGAATTCTAATGAAGATTCATGTTTGAGATGGCAAGTTGAAAGTGGGTCTTACTGGGGTCAGTAAGTTATTTTCAGATTACTCACTAAACTTATTCCATTCTAATTTGCATAAGGAAACAAGAACATTATAAATACATTCTTAACACTTGTCATTCACCTTCAGATTGTTCATTCAATTCAAACCTGTACCAGGCTTGTATAACAAATTTATAGCTTTTAAACACGTGAATACAAAGTAAGGTGGGTTATGATGCTGCTTAGCTAAAACCAGTTAGGACAAGCTATAGGCATGTCATCCAGTTTTTGTTAGGCAAGACATATGTGACCAAAACAAGCTGTTTTCAAGTCTTTGCTTTGATAGTCTATCAGCTGTGTGCTGCTTTAAAGTCCTAAATCATAAAATCTGACAATTCAGTTAGAAGAAAGGTAGCAGAAAAAGCAAACTTAGCTATTTTGGTTGGACTAAAATATCTTGTGGGTCTGTTTTTGCGTTTTTTCTGGTCAGTAAAGAATCACTTACATGGGTATAAAATAAATGATGAGTACAGGCTTTTTCAAATTTGAAATTAAATTCTAGATTGAAGTGCCATTGATACAGAGATGCAAATAAAAATTGTTTCAAGCAGTGAATAAGAGAATGGACTTATATATTTAAAATGAAGGGGCATGTTGCTCTTAAACTTACATGCCTTAGCACCAGCTTCAGATAAAAGTATCAGAACTTAAATTTATATGGTAAGCAACACAGCAGTGAGAAGCAGAGATTTTTGTCTGTGTTCTCTAATCTTCTGTAACACCTACAGCCTTTGCAAATACTCCTTCATGTCTGCTGTAGGAGCCTGTACTAAATCATGCTGATTCCTCTTACTCTGGGTTCCGAGTATTTCATCTAGGTCTCTAGCATATCTGAAGTGACCTCCTTACTTTCTAGAGCTGTAACAACATAATTCCTACGTTAACAATTACCTACTGGCATCATAAACTTTTTAACTGGCATCGGTGAACTTCTTTATTTCCTAAACACTTGGCTTCTCAAAACACTGTTTCTGATCCTTTGCTTTATACTGTTTGTATGAAGTAGCTCAAAAGGACTCTTCCTTGCTTCCAAAAAAAGCCTTAAGCTGATTCTTTTCTTTTGAAGTCCTTTTACTTCCCCAAAGCAATATATGTTTGCTGAAAACACACAGTGGTACAATTGCACTGATTAGAACAGCTTATCGTTCCTCATCTAATCTACTGCTGCATATTATTCTGTAGTTTACACCACCTGTCTCGATATTCTCTTGAGTATTTGGTTGTTGGTGGTTTTAAATTAAAACAGAAGAAATAAAAAATCCTGATGAAGCCCCCTCAAAACCCTCAAACCACCTTCTGCATCACTGAGCTGATTGTGTTTAAAGAAAATAACATGACGATTGATAGGTTAAATCTTTCTTTTGTCAGATGCCCCAGAAGTTTCAGTAACTGGCTATGATGGAAACTGGTTCATTGGAAGAGAGAATGTTCAGCTTAGATGTAATGCTGATGCAAATCCGTTACCTATGGAATTTATGTGGACCAGGTAAATATTAATAAAAAGGAACTTGTCATGGTTAAAGTGATATAATCACTTAGCTTACTACAGTAAACACCTCTTTTGAAAACAACAAGTCTATTACTTGTATTGGATTGTAATGGTATTATCCAGCCTTTTAAAAATGAGGATACAAGATGGGCCTTTGTGTGAATAGGTGTGAGTATATATCTTGTCAATTTACAACCCTGAACAGCTTGTCATTACTCACAGGATAAAGTCTTTTATAATTAGACTAAACTGTATGTTGCCATATGTAGAGCTAAGCACAATACATCTAATAGGGAAACTAAGTATAATTTCATTATTTCTGTTTTATTACTCAAAGTAGATTATAAATACTTGTACAGACTTTTCTATATCTGCATGTAAAAATGTAGAAATTACAGTTGAGATAGCAAATACTGTTTACTCAATTCCATGATTTGACATGTTCTTCTAAAGCGCTCAAGTTGTTGCCAAGACAGATAAATGTGATATTTTGCACAGAAACTACATCCTGAACATATGACCCTAGTAAAAAATTTAAAAAAAAAAAAATCTTACTTAACATGTCGTGAATATTTGGGTTGGATGGGCACTATTCTGAAATTTACTGCTTTACTTCTACATCCGTAGATGTACTTTGGGGAACAGACAGAGGAGCACAATAAAAGCAAGTATAGCTCTAAATCTAGCCTGTGAAGAAAATAAAAAATAAACCCAGCTATTTAAATTGATTGATTGCCTATAGAAAGGAAGGAAATAACATTCTGAGAGATGGTGTAAATTCCTATGTTATAGTGCTTCTGTAAAATCACAAGAATATTGACTGATATGAAGCTGTAATCCATTTCCCTGCCTTCTCAATTGTAAATATAATTTAGCATATAGGAGCAGTAGTCATAATGTCATAGACTGTTGTCTTGGTAAAAATTGTTTGGAACTGCTTGATGGCAGTTTATTAGGAAAACAAAACATTATTGTAACTTAATCCTAAAAGCAGACATTGAAATCTTAAATTGGTATTGCAGAATGGCATGGCTACATTCATGTAAGTTTAGTAAATGTATGCTTTATTTACATGTTACAGTAGGTTGCAATCCCCATTTCATGCTCAAAGTCATTGAGAGATGTCAGTGCACAAAAATTCTGATGTTTAAAAATCATACTAGTCTCTCAACATCAGTACTGTTTATTTCTTCAGCTGAACTGGGTTCTCAGCTCTGTAATTGGAATTTGAGACATAAGAAGTAAACAATACAGCCTCCATGTCAAATTACAGAGGAAATGTTCATATTTGTATGTATTAAAAGCACCTTGAGCTTCACAAGTCACTTCTAAACTTTCTAAGGTTAAACTGAACCAGCTTTTACACAAGAAGCTTAATTTTCTGGAATAAAATTAGTGTACTTTTTTTTGTATAAGCAACAACAAAACCTGTCCAAGAAGCCATAATAATGTTGGATAAGGAATTTGAAGGGGGGGAAAAAAATTACGCAGAAAAAGGATAACTTGAATGTTTAAGGAAATGGAAACTAGCTGTATTGAAATTGTGCTATCTTACATGTTTCAAATTATAGTAGCTTTTACAACTACCACACCAAAACAATCTTTGTCCCTTGAAGGAAAAGGTGACATTATATTTGCTAGAGCACTAGTATTTTCATGGTAAAAAATATTTTAAAGTGTAGCCCATATGAGACCTCAATTAGAAGAGAGTTTTCAAACCGGTTGACAATTTCAGAATGTATTTTGAAATAAATACTTGTGGTGTTACAAATCACTAAGTACATGTTTAATCACTCTTATCAACATTATATGGCTAAAGCAATTCTGAGCAATAATTATTGTCAACAAAGCAATAGGAATGGTGTATGAAACTTTAATTTGTTGGAGGTCACGTTTATTGTTAATTGGCGGTGTGTTTCTTCCATTTAAGTACCTATCTTGAAGTGTCACATATAGCTTTTTTCAACATTGTCTATAAGGTTGTATTTCTAAGTGCTTCTAAGATACTGAGACCTGGTGATCACATGTTTGAATACTCTTAGTCCTGCTTTGCTGTTAATAGATACAAGTAAAATGAGCCACAATGGCATGAAACTACACAGGTGATGGGCAGTAGTCAGCTCTGTTCTAAATTATTCCAGTGCCTTTCCTCTTTCTTCATTTTGCGCAGTAGCAATTGTTACTGCAATCACATGCAGAACGCTGCAGAAATGCTAGGTTTGGAAAAGCCAGCTTGATTGAAAACAACTGGGTTTTTTAAGCAATCGTTTCTCCAAATGTATCACTTAGCACTGAATTCAGCTTCTGTATTTTAATATAAATTGAAGTGATGGGGTTGAGAAAAGGCAGATTGAGAGGGAAGAAACTGTTCAACTCTTGCTCAGAATGTCTTCTAAATTGTGTACTGACAAATATTTATTATGAAAGCTCAGATGAATGCAAAGAACGGGTAGATACTCTTGAAAGCATCGTGAGTGCTTTTTAGCTTGATGGTTAATTTTTAGAGCTTGAGATTAATTGTTTCTCTAGGTTCTTTTGAGATAATCTTTACTTAGTTGTAGTAATGGTTTTTGTAAACAGCTTGATACAGTGCCAGCAGATTTGGCATGTAAAGAATTTGGCACAGAAATCAAATATCCAGTGAAAGCCTGCTGACAATGTCAGAGCACAGTGAGAAGTTCACTCTCCAGTCTGTTGCAATTATTTCTTTTAAGTATGTTAATTATATTTGGACTTCAGTTACAGTCCAACTGTGATTCTTTAAAACTGTTTTGGTTTAGGTTGGATGGACAATGGCCCAAAGGATTGCTATCTGTCAACAATACCCTGCAGTTCACCAGCCCATTGACTTACAACTACACTGGGACTTATATCTGTAAGGTGACAAATTCTCTTGGTCAGAGAAGTGATCAGAAGACTATCTACATCTTAGGTAAGACTATCTACATCTTACTTCTCAAAGACCCCATGTTTTTTTTGGTCAATGGTTGAAATAGGAAACTGAAGAGCCAGTTGATGCATTAAATATTTATTCCTTTTAATTTGGTGAAGCTACCATAAAACTTGGGAGTTAGCTGATTCTTCAAAAACAACAGTGTACAGTGGAAATTCTTAAGATTGAGGTGGTTCCCATAGTACTTCTGAGAGTTACTGTTTTCTCTTGGTAGCTGAACTTTGGGTTTTTTCCCAGTGTTAACCTGTGTTTCAAGGAGACATGTTGACTGTAAAATAGTACTTGATCTGTAATTAAGTAAAAAATGTTAGTGGGAAGGGAACAATTGCACTTAAAAAAGTCAAAGACTTTTAACTTCTGGTACACTATAGTTATATTCTCGGTATATGTTTAAGTTCCTGTGTGCATTGTATGCTGGTTATTCATTGTCTCCTTTTCTTCAGTAATCATAAAGAATCTCATGTGGAACTGTTGCTGATCTGCTATGGCTAATTTGCGTGTCTTCTTAGTACAACTGCTGTTGGAAAACATCTTGCTATCTATTAATGCAATGCTTTACACCTTCTTTTGTGGAAGAAGAGTATGACTTAGGGTATATATGAACAGTGCTGTACAAGTGTGAAAAAGCTCTCCAGATTTCCATAATGGGTTAGCTAATACCTGGCTTGATCAACAAATGCTAATGTTTTACTATTTTCAAAAGAAACTAATAGACATGAAAATTAAAACTTCATTCTGTTGTATGCTGTTCATGCTCTTTAAGTTCTAGAAATGAATTATACCACGCTTTGCTTTGTCAGAGCACTTGTTGGCCAGGTGCAGGATACAAACACAGGTTAATCCTTTGTAAGGATTTGAAATACACTTAAGAGTTGAGAAGAGAATGAATACTTAAGACTAAAACTGAGGGTGTAGGATGTTAAAAGCCACATCTGTCAAAATTCATATTTGATGGTTATATGCATCTTCAGAACAAAGATATTTCAGTCAGACTGATGTAACTATACTGCAGACTATTGTGGAAAAGTTGTTTTAATTAACTAAGTAGATAATGAGCTAGTTAGCTGAATATGTCTAAATATTTTGTGGCGGTGGAATTATTAGTAAATAAATAAAATTCTAACTATACTTAGGTGCTGCAAATTAATATGAAAGTCACTTCTGTAAGAAATTACTTTTGTATGCTTTGTTCTCGTGTGTTCTTTACAAAAAACTCATGACTGTGTAACAGTCTCAAAGCAATTATAAAGACTGTCACATTGTGAGAAGTATCAAGTGAAAAAAAAAACTAGACTATCATCATTAAATAAGATGAAATCTCTTTCTGGGGTGTAACAAAGGGAACAGACTGTCAGGAATACAGAAAATGAAACTGATTTAATGAACTTTGTCATATTACTTACCAAATTAATTTGACTTAACTAAGCAGATATCTAGTAATGGTGAACGGGGTGCTGCTACTGTACTGTAGAGCTATCATGTAATTAGCTTTTTTTAATCTTGACTGTTTTCCACTCTATAGAACTTGGCAAAAAACATGAAGTGGAACTTTGTTAGCACCAAAGCTGTACAGTCACACCATCTTTCAAATTTTAATTACGAACCTGTCAAAAAGGGTTTATAAAGTTAATATTTCTGATCATTCGTGATGCTAGTAGTTGTGAGCGTTTTTAAGTGCTAGAAAAAATAAATTTAAATAAATTGAATAAATAAATATAAATAAATTGAAATAGGCAGTAGGATTGGAATTTAAGCTGAGAAAAAAAGCCTTTGGACCTAATACACTTTGGTTTTTTTTAAAAAAAAGGGTTTTTTTACTAAATTCTCCTAACCTTTAATACTCTTGAAGTGGATTAGAGAAATGAGAGATGTAGTTGACAGACTAAACAGTAGAATCAACAGCTTTTAGTTAGAGGAGATGATACATATAAGTATAGATACAGAAAAACTAAAATGATGTTTGAAACTAGAGACTTTGAACACTGGATTTAAGGCACATATATCTTCGCTATGTCTTACGTGTTCACTCGTGTCAAGTTAAATTTTGTTGGTATAATTTTCCAGCAAAAGCAAGTCAAGCTCCTTGTGGAGTTCAGAGGTGATCAAGTATTGCTGAAGTTCCTGACTTAGTTCTATTGCAAGAGGTTTTACAAATCAAATCACTGTCAGCTTAATATGTAAAACATATCATCTTGGTAATATAGATTTACTCAGGTCTTTTACAAAAGGAATCAAACTTCTTAGCTCTGTGTTCCCTCACCTTCATACTGTTTACTGAGTCTTTTTCTTTGTTCATTTGCAAGGGAATCAACCTGCAAGTTCAGATAGGAATGTACTTGCTTCCTCTGTCATGTTTTCAAATGGTAACCTTTGGAAGAGACTTCTTTTTGTTAAAAGTGCAGCCAACCTTTGTTAGTAATACTAAAATTTCTACAAAGTTACAACTTGTAAGTACAGAGTCACCTTCTTCTAGAGTAGATATCAGAATTACATGACAGAGACTGATCACCATTTTTATTTCGTTGTTTGTATGAGGACCTCTTAGAAGAGAGCATGGTGAATATAGGTACTTTGTGTGTTTTCTGAAGTTTGGGTTAGAATGGATAGTGATAAACTACTTTTTTCTGCTGTATTGCAACGGGAGTCCCAGGATATCCTAACTGTTAATTTGCATGCTGCCTGGTATAGCAGGCTTTGAACTTTCAGGGTTGTTCCTGAATATTCCTTTCAAACTTGAGCTTATCTTGGTAAGAGGTGGGGTTTTTTGTGTCAAAAAGATATGTCAAAATGTTCTCTTTTGTGTGTGGAAATTGCAGCTAGAAACAAAGTACACTGAACTTTGAAAATGGGTGATAGACTCTGATGAAAGAAATTGTCTGTTGAATCAGTCTGATACTTCTCTTCATATCTCTCATACTGCTAAAATAAGATGGAACAAACTGAAGGTAATACTAAGGAAAATGTTAAACTCCAACATGGAACCTTTGTATACAAGATGCTTTGTGAGGAGAAGGTTATACAGTGTCTTTACCCAGTACTTTAGAAGGGGAAATGGCTGGAGAAACTATGAGAAATGTCAATCATGTAATCTCAAACATTTAGAAAGTCGTCTTGTGTGGAAAGGCTGTTTTCCCTGCTGTTATAAGGGAGTTGCAACATAAGCTTTTCAGCAGTTGAAAGAAATGCCTGTTTTTATAATGTTCAGGTGAACAGAGTTATCAAATACTTCAGGTTTTGGGTACTTTGCTAAATTTCCCTTAAATGCTATACGAGCAGGTGAAAAGAAGCAGGATTAATACGTCTCTGTGCAAACATACATGTAATGCATATACAGGCTGACACTTTCCACTCTAACTGCAAAGAGAGAGATCTTGACATTTAGGCAAAGACAACTCGCTTTTGGATTATAAGTAATATATAGCAGGTCCTTGTCTTGCAGAAGACAAAGAGATGTGGAAGTCAAGTGGATGTCTAATCATGTGGAATTTGTTCCATTTTTTTGAATGGCGAGAACTAGTCTTTACCATGGCTTTTGAGATGTCACATACTTTGTCCATATTTATACACAACAACTAGCTAAGGCACCTTCCCTGCCAAAACTATTTCTCTAATGCTTAAGAGGTAAATATTAACCAAAGGAGATCTGTGCCAGTATTGAAATTTCTTATTATTGAGCTGGTCACCTTACCTCTGAAATACTTCGTGGTAGGCTAAATCCAAAATAGTGTGTGGTTTAAAAATCATGTTTTCTAATTATTTTTACAATGCTGTTCTTGTTGATACCAAGACAGGTCTTAACCTCAGATATTGAAGCTAGTGGTCTGATTCTAAGGATGATCCATCCATTTCTTTGCCCATTCGTCTTTCTGGCGCTTGGCTTTTTCTTGGCTTTGAATTCCTGCAGAGTTAACAGTATTTGAGGATGTGAGACATGCTGACTGTGTCTACTAAACTCATCTGCCCAAGATAAGTTGTTTGTATTGCAAGAGCTGGGTAAACTGTGTCAGGAATGAGTCATTGAAGGGAAAAGTAAAAATATCAAACTGAAGATGTTGAAAATTGCTATTGACTTCAATGAGAAATATCTGGAAAATATATAATAGAGGAAAAAGTAAGCACAATGTACAAGGACCAGTGTGCTTTGTCTGAGATTGTATTAGAGCTTCACTTGAAGTAAAGAGCAAATTTTGATTTTCTTGGTAGAAAACTATCAAAGGCCTAGGAAACTAGGAAAACTTGACTTCTTTTGATGCATGGAGGTTGTTGATGGGTTACTCTTTCATACCAGAAAATAGGATTTAGCTTCCCTCACTTGTTTCCTATCATATTTTAATGAATGTGGCAGCTGTGTAGTAGTAGGTGATTTTTTTTTCTGGGTCTTCTTTTGTACTCATCATTACTATCGTGTATATGGATTTGGAAAGGACCCCGAACATGATAAGAGACAAAAATAGAAATCAAGATGCATTTAACTTAATCAGTTTTTTTCAGAATGTCTGCCACTTTCAGTTGCCTGCCCTCTGTGAATACTTAGATATGCTGTTGTGTTTTGTGCAACAACAGAAGGCTGTATCAGTGAAACATTGAGAGCTGTTAAGCATTGAGTCATCAGTAAAACGTTAAATAATCAGTTAGAAAGTGATGCTTTTGAATAAAGTGCCATTTGAAACAATCAAATTCATGTGCTTAATGTTTTGTGGAAAGCATTAAGAGCTCAAACAGGTGTCAGTGATGATGTGAAATATTATAATTAAACAACTTGTTATTATGAGATAATACAAGCTTTCATACCAACAGACAAAGAGTGGCATTTCCTTAATTTGGAGACAGCACTTGAGATGTGATTGGAAACAAAATGTTATGCAGTAGAGGTAAGGTATTGTGGAATTCCTGGTCTTAATGCTGTTTTTCTATTTGGGAAGCTTCCTTGGTGCAAGAAGCTAAAAAATATAAAAGTTTTACATTCAGAAAGCTCTGTGTGAAATCAGAAGTTCGCTTCATGTGAACTTCAGGGAAGAATGATCTCAATTTTGTCTTCAGCAATAAAAAGATACTGACACAAATATAAGTATTTACGATTGGTTATTCTAGGAACACATACAAACACTGAATTGATACTACATTTGCAATGAATTTGATTGATATGTTAATTAGTGTTTGTAGATAATGCAACTGGACAACCTCACAACTATTGGATGAAACAGAAGTGTTGAAGAGAAAGCATTATGTAAAACACTGGTATTTTAATAAATGGAGTTTAAATGCCTCTGTGTTTGTTTCACATAGTGATATTTAAACTTGCCAGGATGCAAAAACTACATCTGTGTGAATGTGTATTTTACATTGTGGATGTGAAGAATGGGACTTAAGACTTCAGTATCAAATGGAAATAGATGAATGAAGCCAGTTTAAAAAATCCAAAATAAATGTAGCCTGAAAGAAGATGTTGCTTGTACTGTCTGAAATGATATTTTAAGCTAAAAAGCAAAAAACATTTTCAGAGAAGAGAACTTTGAGTTCAACTTTTTGACCTATGGATTTGTGGGACTTGGGAACCCTGGAAAACTTGGATTCCTTAATCTCTGTTTCTTTGTGACATTATTAAACTCACTTTAAATCAATTTTTACTAAAATCATAATCTGAATTATTCTTGTTCATTTTGGTAGTGCATCTTATTCAGTTTCCTGTCTTCTGTCAAATTAATTTCATTATGTATAGCACCCTAACAAATCACTACTTAGTCAAGTAATAAAATACATTCTTTGAAGATCCGTGTGAAACTTTACTTTAGTCAAGCTTAAAATGTTCTGTTCAGCAGTGAGGTGCAGACTGAAGCACAATTTGAAGAGATCATGACAAATGTGGTAATTCTGTCTAGTATGGGAGAATTGTATGGCTATCTCTGAGTAGTAAGATGAAAAATAATGTTTATGAATCTTTAAGATTATGATTTGTCAAATAACTGGAAGCTCGTCAAATCTCCAGTTCTATTTATTTTACTTCCTGTGGTGGTAAATTTAGGGTGCCTCTGTAATGTAGTAGTCATAGTTCCATGAATCTTAATTATGAGCATTTAAATAACATAATAAGCTGCTTGACTTTCCATGTAATATTCTCTCTAAAAGATTCAAACTATGATAACATGTTTAGTGTTTGTTGTTTTACTGATTTTAAAACTACCTTGCATTGGGCAAGGCAAAAAGCCAGTTTTGTTCATTGCAGCACAGAAATAGAAACTGAAGTTGCATGTAACATTCAATTGACTGGTATAATCTCAGGAGGCTTTCTCAGTGCCATCAGCCCATCACTTGCAACCTTGTGTTCAATACAGGTGCATGCATCTCCATTAAACCTAAAGAACAAAGGAAAAAGCTGATTACTGGAGAAGCTTAGTATCTGACAATCTCTTGTTAACTTGCATAACCTGACATGAATTTAGTTGATATTTCATATTGAGGAATGAATATGGAGATTTCTTTGTGGATGAGGGATCAAATAGCTTTTAGGAGGAATGCATAGAAATAATTTTTACTTCAAGTGTTCCAGTTACTGTGGTGGGTTTTTATTCTGAGAGCTCCTTGTTCAAGATAAGTGTTATTTTGAGATTAATACATGCCATTTTTAACGATGCTTCTTTGACTAATCCCAAGGTGAAGTTGAGTACGTTGTATAAATGCAACAAATGTTTTTGGAGAGAATATCTTAAAAATCAGTAGTTCATGTGCTGCTGTCTGAGCACACAACTCATAGTTTTTCATTCTTACACTTTGTGCCCTGACGAATTTTTTAAGTGGGAATTTAATGTGGAAGTAATTATGTGGTGTAATTAATTAATTTGATCCAGTAACCACTGGCTGGAAAGGCAGAGGATTGCTTGGATGTATTTTTCTAATACACAGTATTCTTCCATGGGGCAGGTAAATAATGAACCACAAACAGTGAGCATCTGAGGGGAGAAGCTATGTCTCCTTACTTGAAGGAGGGCAATGTGTCAAAGATTATTTCAATTTTATTATCTCCCCATGCTTCCTATCCTGCTGCAGCACAGCTCAAAACTATATGTTATGAAGCTAGTTTAAAGCCTGTAGAACGTGTAAGACTTTTTGTAGTGCCATGAATTTGAGAATGAAAAACTATTCTTGTAGCACATACCCATCAACTTTGCTTTCTTATAAACCCTTAACTGATTCAGCTTGCATTGACATTCTGTGCCTTTTCTGTGTCTTGTCTACTTCTTTGCTCTTTCCATTAGATCCTCCTACTACTACCACTCGACTGCCCACGGTTCCCTGGCATCCTTCGACTGATGGCATCACAGGTTTAGCAACAGAACCTAGAATAATAGATTTCCCATCATCAACCTTGCCAGCCATGCAGGAAGACACTTGGGGTATTGTCATCGGTAGTGCGGTGGGTGGGGCTCTCTTCCTCATTCTGATCAGTGTTCTGGTTGGAATTATCTGCTATAGGAGAAGACGGACGTTCCGTGGTGACTACTTTGCTAAGAACTACATTCCACCGTCAGATATGCAAAAAGAGTCTCAAATAGATGTTCTTCAGTCAGATGATGTGGATTCTTACCCTGACAGTATAAAAAAAGAAATAAAGCATCCAATGAACAGCTTAATAACTAAAGATTATTTAGAAGACCCTGATAAACCAGAGTGGAACAATATAGACAATATTAACAGGTACCAGGAACGTTATGAAAGACCAATGGATTACTATGAAGGTGGAACATTGGGGATGAAGTATATGGGTGGAGAATGTTATGATGACAATGAAGAAGACTTTGTTTCTCACATAGATGGCTCGGTAATATCTCGGAGGGAGTGGTATGTGTAGTAAACACTGAAAACTAAACGTGTACCTACAGTTCATTCATTGGCTGATCACTTTCAGATTGTTTATACTTACACAAGTGGAGGAATAAACTTTTTGAAACTGATTTTTTTTTGAAGGTTTTTATATTGTGACTTGACGCAATGAAAATATTAAGTCTGGGGAAAAAGTATTTGAGCTGCTTTTTTTTTCCCAATGCTGTACTACTGTTCAGAGTTTTAATGCAGAGTGCTTGTATATTGGTCTATGTCAGAGGTAAGAGACTAAATTAAAGTTAGCATTCAAAGTTGTTTAAGAGCAAAAAGTGGCTGTCTTGGCGTTCTGATTTACAAAGAAGTTTACCTAAGGCAGTGAGCAAATACAATCTTTTGTGGCTTTTACTTTGCAAATTAAGTGTATTTCTCCAATCTAGATGCCATTCATGGTAAATTTAATGCTTCTGTATAGCAGATACTTCACCAATTAAAAAGAGTTACAGCAGAGACAAAGCTTTATTTTTCTTTTTTCTGCACAGAAATGAATACCTCTTAGCATTTTAATGAGCCTTCTTGTAACTATGTACTTAAAAGAAGTCATTGCACTGAAACTAACTTATGAACAGAATTTTGAGAAGTGACTGTGTAAACAGGACAAAGACTTGTCTTTGAGTAAGATGAAAAATTATTTTGTATAGTCATTGATTTCTAAAGCTTATGCTAGTGTTTGTGTATATATACATTCAAGAAGATATTTTGTTTGGCCTGTAATTGGCAGGATGTCAAAACTCAAAACACAAGACTTTTCAAGTACACAGGGTGCAATTTTGTGACCTGTTTCTGAGGCTTTGTGGGAAGCTTTAGAATTGGATATAACTAAGAAGAAAACGCTAATAGGTTTTCAAGCTGGAGGCTAATATGAATTCGCTTATTTTTCCAGGTGCCAATATACATTAAGCATGCTAAGAGGTGTCAAAGAATTCGCTAGAATTTTCATGACTAGAAATTATAACGGTGGTTTTACACTGCTTCTGAATATATTACAATGCTTGCTTTGAAGAGAGCATTTGAGTTTATTAGTAAGGAAGTGGGACATTTGCATTACTACTTCATACAGTGAAAACACTCTGGTGTAACTACAGAATCTATGAAACAGGACTTGAAACTGTGCAGTCTTGATACTGCAGTGAGTTTGTTTTCTCTGCAAGTAATGAATACCAATTTAACGTGTTGATGTTCTTTAAAATGACGTTATATGCATCGTATGTAGGACATCTCGTTTGACATCTGAAGTAGTTCTACTTTGTCTTGAGTTCACCAAACCAATTTTGCTGATAATGTAAGAAGGAATAAAGTAACTTTAGATGAACTGCAGAACAGTGATAATTTCATAATTAGAATAGAACATCCTTTGAAGTGCAATTTCTAAGTGTTTAGCTCAAGACTATGTAGTATTTGAAACCTGAAAATGGGAAAATCTCAGCTACCTTAAAAATTAAATAGGCTGCATAATTACAGCTGCTTCATGAGCATTCATGCTGGAAGTTCTTTTTGAGCCTCAGGATCTTTGGTAGCTAACAGCATTTAGAACTTCACAAAAATAGTTGTACTGAGCATTGTAGACAATACACTGTGATTGCATATGATTGCATATCTTGAAAAAGATGGACAACAGCATTATTTAAAATTCAAACTAAAAAGCACCCCTAAATAACTGAAGTTCATGGTTAGATTGATAGAGTATTGATATAAGATTGCCCAGAGTCTTGAAGAACAGTAAATGATATTGTGTGTATCTGTAGTTTGAGTGCAAACACAAAGAAAGAAGTTAAATTTCCAGCAGAAGATTCTGATAGAAATTATTTCTGGAATAAAGAGATCATACCTCTCTTAAAAAAAAAAAAAATCATCTTTAAAAGATGGTGATACTTGGAAATAAACATAACCATAAACCTGTTCTCCACATGAGATATCTTGCTTTTGTCTCTGTGGATTTTTTGTTTTGATTGTTTTTAAAATAAAATATATATTAATTCTTATGGGTTAAGAAGTTGAAATGTTTTGGAGTTGAAGTTGATAATAGAGATAGGGCTTATGCGTGTTGCGATGTTTCGTACATGATGTCTGCTGTAAAAAGAATTGATTGTAAGTACAAATGACTGTTGTGTGAATAAACTTTTTGTTACATTCTGGAACATAGGTAGTGTTCAAAAATGTTTGACGGATATGTTCTTAAAATGTTTGACGGATATGTTCTTCTTCATCTTGGAGATGAAGAAACATAATAAAATCAGAGGCTGTGTAGAAGAAACTGAAGTATTTCAGCTGTTGAAGATGAGCTTTTTAGCATTGCCTCTTGGAAGCCCTAAGCTTACAAACCAAGTATATTTAGAAGCTACTTCAAGTACGAACCTTGAGAATGAAAAATACAGATAGTTGTTGTCCAAACAGTTTCTTTTTAAGCATAGCTGACACATTATCTAGGATTCACATTCTTCTAAAAAAATTACATGTTCTGATTTCTTTTTTTTTTTTTTTGTCAGTTGTTCTGCTTTAACCCTATTTCTGCAAGTGAATCAGTTCTCATGTCCTTCTGACCAGCTGGTGGTTAAAATGATGTGTAGCTGGTACTATGCATCTTAGGTACTCTCTGGCTTGTTCAGTTTTGCATGAGAGTCTGGGTTTCTTATGATTTATCTGGTTAGACGCTTAAAATTTTTGTGCCTACTTTTTTGCTAAAGCAATTCAGAAAAGTCATTCCTGTGGTAATTGTGCTTCAGTTCAGTTCTTGAGCACTGCTACAGTTGCTGGGATATTGCCTGTTTTTGCTGGTGTCCAGAAGTAAGTGGGTGGCTATTGTCATCTCGTCTGGAATGGGAGTGACTGAACTTTCAGTGGAGGTATAATACTTCATGTTGTTTTAACATTATAGCAGAATTTAACAGAAAAAAAAAAAAGGCAGCACTGTAAAGTTAGTACAGTACGAAACAGTCAAGAAACTCTTCTGATGTAATCACAAGACCAAGGCATCTTCATGAATTTTTGACGTAATGATGTATATTAGTTAACTGCAACGTACTTAAAGAAGGAAGTACCTATTGTAAATTTAAGATAATTAAAATGCAGTGGTTGAGAGAACTGGATTCATGTGCTCATTCTTCATGAAAAATTGAGAAATACAGTTCTTGAGTATATAGACTAGTATATGACAGACAAATGTAGTTCATGCCAAAAAAAAAAAAAAATCGGTTTTGTAAAGCAGAAAAATGATCACTGAAGGTGTTATGTTACATTAATCTTGTGGAGTGAATTAGCTTCCTGTAAGTTATTAGTCATTTCGTTTATCCCTTAACTTTAAGTTACTCACAAAATTTGCTTATTTCAGTTTAATTCAAGCTACTTAAATGTATCTGCATTAGTTGATCCCACAAGAGTAGTGCTATGAGGTTTTTCATGTGAAGTAAGTGGTCTGGAAACTTTTTTGTCAGATTGAAAGTAAGGTTGATTTGGTTTGGGATTTTTTTGGTGTGTGGTTGTTCGGACTTTTTTTCCAAAATGAGGGATGAGAAGAAGATTATTTTATCCAGATTGCCAACATAAAAGCGAAAGACCATTAGAGTTAGGGATAACCGAAAAAACAAATTGCATGTTGTTTTGTGGTTTTGACCTGTGAATAGACTATTTAAGTCAAGAGGCTTCTGAAATTTGCTCTGGTCAGAGATTTAAGTAAAGCATAGTTATTTGGTACTTGAAGAAATGCAGCATATTATTATTTCTGCAGGTAAACAGATAAAAGGCATTAGAAATCTGTTAGAAGTATAGAGCTGCCTTAATTTTAAACTCTTTTGCTGTTACCTTTCTGATCCAGTAATCAGTTTGGATCAGAGTATTATTTCTATGTGCTACCTATATTTTACAGGTTAAAGTTGTAGTGAAGCTAAAGTGAATGATTCCAATTGTCAAACCTTTTAATAAAAAAAAAAAAAAAACCAAAAAAACCACTTTGCATGTTGGTGCGGTTTAGAAACAGATTTATGACACAGAGATAAAGTTAGCATGTTTCACAATTTCATGAGTTTTGAAAACATTGAATTCCTAGCATAGTGAAATGGGTGATCTTTAAAGAGTGACAAATGTGTTAATTCAGTATTATTACAGTTGTTAAATGTTGGGTTTGACAATACTGAGGTTAAAAGAAAAATGTTTTTTTTAAAAAAAGTATCCTTACTGCCCTCTTGTTAAAATTTATTTATGAAAACAACTGTTTATTGTAGTTTGAAGTGTGAAGTCCTAGAGGTGATAGATGGTCTTAGGGGTTACTTTTATAATTGTAAGCAAAGTATTAGTCTGTTTGTTCGTTGATATTAGTAGTATATCTCTCTTCTCCTTGACTTGTTACCTTTTTCCTTTCTGCAGACTTCATTGACTTGAAAGATTGCCAATAAAACCATAGTTATGTAGCTTTTTGAATTAATACCCTGCTTGCTCATCTAAGTGCAGAGTGTGTATTCTGTAACTTCATTTTGTCTTGAAATAAAAGCATGCAGCTAGTATTCATTAAAAGTAGCTAACAAAATTTTTGAAGTCATATTAATGGTTGAGCTCTCTCGAACTAGTTTTTTAATTGGGAGCCAATGCTGCAGGAGTAGTGTAGGATAAGGCTTTCTGTTGGGTCGTGAAAGGAAGAAACATTTCTCAGAGCTACACAGAAAGAGTTTATCTGAGTGTTGAAAGTATGTGAACTTCTTAAAGGTGTAATCTATGCTGTCACATTGCAGATGTGCCATATAAGCAGACATCTTCTGTTGCTGTAGCAGGGGCTGTGATTGGAGCAGTCCTTGCACTCTTTGTCATTACCATCTTTGTAACAGTGCTGCTGACTCCAAGGAAGAGAAGGCCACCCTATCTTGACAAAATGTGAGTATGCGTTGGTTTGTTTGGGTTTGTTTTTTTATTTGAAAGCCATATGCAGAAAGCATTTGTTCTATGCAGGAATTTAAATTTCTGAGTTTCCTTAGCAACTGTTCAGCTGTCATAATTTCAGAGATGTATTTTCAGAATAGACAAATAAAATCACTTGCATTTCTGAAACAATAAATGAAGCAGCTAATAATTACTTCAGATGTAGTATGATTCTTTATCTCTTTAGAAGTTTGTTTTTTTAAAAATGTTTCCAGTTTGAAATGGAAGGCAGGAGAGGCATCCATCTTGATTGATGCCACAAACTACTGGCTTGCTGTAACTGTAGGTCTAACATGAGAGCAAAATTATTATGCTTTGCAGAAGTGAAGGTCCAACTATGATTTATCCTGTATGTGGGTAAAACGAAGCTAGCACTCAGACGTGCTTAGAAATTGCTGACTTAATGTACTTTCGGGAATGCTGGTGGTTTCTTCAAGTGCCTGGCACAGACATGTGGTTTACTTTTTTAAGCATCCAATATAGTCAAACAAAAACAAGCAAACGAAGTTTGAAAGAGTGTTGTCAGTTCAAGTGGATGTTGTCTAGCCCGTGTTTGGAACATTTATAAAAGGAAATGATAACTTAAAATGTCTGTTATTATAAATCTTCTCACATGTGGCACATACAGTTATCACTTAGAGAAATGAAAATGTCTAACATGTCTGTGTATACTTTATGAGGAGTAGAATAAAATAACTTAGTGTTTACCATAAAGTAAGTTGCAGTGTTTAAACATCTTCAGCTAGCAAAACTAGTTGCTTTCTTACAACTGTGTGATTTCTAATGTGATTAGAAATACTATTTTCTTGTTTCTTTAATTCTGTAGCTGAAGCATATTTACAAAAATTCTTAGACATTTTAATTCTATAATAATTTACTTTCACCAAAAATGTCACAACAGAGAAGTCTTGCATATAGCAATTGACTCTTCCCTCAAAGACTTCAAGAAAGGCTGTAGTAGTAAACATTACTCAAACAATATCTTGTAACCTGGAAATGATCATGGATACTAGTAGTCCCTAATCTTACTTAGTTGAGTATTGAGGGAAGTTCAGTCTCCTTCAGATCTTACAGGATAAATAAAAAAGTGTAGGTGGTGTTCCTAAGTGTATGGCTGTATTATTGCCAGTGATGGGTATTTTAGCATTATTCATTTATGTGTTATAGTTGAATGAAAAGTGTGTCCCCCCAATGTTGAGTGTTGAATGGTTTGGCAGCTAAAAATAAATATCTGACCATTGAGTTGAACTTCACAAACATGACGTGTCTTATTTCATTCTTCCTTTACTATAGGATTGATCTTCCACCCACTCACAAGCCATCCTCATGTGAGGAGAGAGCACTCTCTGTACCACAGAAAGAAGCCATGCTTCAGGTAAGTGGTTATATGCATCTTAAATTGAGGTAGGAAAAATGTTACCTTTCCGTTATTATGTTAATTTTAGCCTAATTTTGCATTCCTAGTAACCTATGGAGTTTTTACGTTGTTAGCTCACAAAAGAACAGTTTTCCCTACATAAGGGATATCTTAATCTAATCTTGGTGTTAAAGATAGATTGCTTTTGTTTCTCTAATAGTGACAGACTCTACTCCTCTTGAAGTAGAAAAGGCTGTACTTTTAATTATTATGGGTGGTTAATTAATATAGAACTTTCTAAAACAACCTTCATATAGTGGAAAAAATATGCTTGGTAAACCTAACAAGTGATTTTCAGCATCATCATCTTCCTTGGTAGGAGCAACTCCCTCATTCAAGCTGTGAAGGTTTGAGTGGTGGGGATAAGTTGGAATTTGGGCTTTGGCATGGCTAATTTACCAAAGTATGGTTTTGATGACCAATGAAGAACCCTAAATCATTTTTAAATGCATGCAATTAAGTAGTTTTTCTTGAATTTGTCAGCAACAAAGATTCTGTACCAATTCTATGACAAGTATTTGAATTTTTGGTATACTTTCAGTAGTAGTTTCATGTGATGTAAAGTAATGCTTTCAAAATAAGTCAGTAATAGACCATGAAGCTCATTACCAGTATTTAGTGCTTGGGTGTTGTCTGATGCAACTGAATCATAGAGATGATATACTGAAAAGCTAATTCTACAAGATGAGACAGTTAAAGGAGGTGCAAGGAAAGCTAGGAGTGCCCTTCTTAGCTACTGCATGGCTTTGAACTGTATTGAGGTGCTTGTGAAACTCCAGATGTCAGAAGGCTTCTTTTGCACTAGGCAACACAGAAGGGACCTATTCATAGGTGACAGCTTCAGTTAACAGACAGCACTGAGTATTGTACTTCATATAATAAACCAGTATGCTCATGAAAACTATAAATTCTGGCTATAACCCCTGAAGTGTGGGGGTTTTTTTTTGTTGGGGGTTTTTGGGGTTTGTGGGTTTTTTTTGAGGAGGGATATGTATTAAATTCATTGGCATGGTTTTTAGGCTTGTGCTTACAGTGAAGAAAACTTAAACCACCTATCAGTTTTAGTGGGAATTAGATTGTAACTGCTCTTAATGGGATTTTTGTTCCATCTTCAGTACTTCATATAAAGAATGTGATTCTAACCACTGATGTGCTGAATTTGTTTATGAAGGCAAGCATTTGTGTATAACAACTACTGTTGTTCCAATTTTCTGGTCTACTTCTGCAGCTTTAAGGACACACAGAAAGCTTTTTTCCAGTAGAGGGATACTCTGAGGAAATAAAAATTTCACCACCTTCAAGAAGCATTTTGGAGTTCTCAGTAAAATTGAAAATATTCTTGTAGATTTTCTTAATGTGATTGATCACTAAAGCTCACTAAATATGAGTTGCTGATAAAAGCTTTCCTCTCATTGAGGTAATACATGGAAATAATATTGTGGTTTTTATTACAAATTTGAAATAAATTTATTACAAATACTACATTGAGTAAAACTTGTCGATATTGTTGTGAATGAAGCAAGAAACTTCTGAGATCCATTGCTACTTTTAGTAACAGCCTGATTTTAACAGTACTAAGGTACAAAACATTTAGCTGGCAAAAAAGCATGATAGGCATTTGTATTCAGACCTTGAAGGTGGTATGACACTAAGATGACGCAGAAGAAGCAATGCTTTTCTGTGCTTGGGTTGGATATGTTTTACTATCCACTATGTTTCTTGTGTCAGTACAATACTCAACAAATGCAACAGTATTAATGAACTGTGCTTCTCTTCATACATTCCTGTGCTTTAAGTATTATGGTAGAAGATTTCCCTTATGGAATCAGAAGATACTGGCTGTTGTGTTATTTGTGCATTTGTAGTGCTGCTAGGTAGCAAAATGACAACAAAAGGAAAGGCAATTGTTTGTCCTTTACAGGGCTACTTATAAAGTGTACACCTTACAGCTTTCCTCTTTGAAACTTTCCTGTCTTTGGATTCTTTCTTGATTTATCTTACTGTGACTTCTGTTAGTAAATACTTAGGAACTAAGAAAAGCTGAAGCTGACTGTGGTCTTTGTTTAACATATAACATATTTTATCTAAATATATTTTGTAAATAAAGAAAAGACTCTAAATGGTCTGAATTGAATACTCACTTCACTCAACTTGGATGCAGTTTTAAGTTGTTTTGTGAAAGAGAGCGCGAGATTCTAGATTTCTTTCAGGCTAGATGTTAACTATGCTTCATTTAAAAATAATGGATGTTGACGTAACATTGTTTGTATACCTGTTTTTTTCTATGTATGGTTTTTTATTTTTTATTTTCTTTTGGTGTGAACTGAGAAGAGCTGGAGGCTGAGTCTTCCTAGCTGATACTAACTATAATTAACATGTACTTTCTGTTATGCTTGAGGCAAGAGCTGTTCCTTTATCTAATAGAAATAAGTGTCAAAATACTAGCTGTAGCTAAGAAGTGATTGGTTAAGCCAACCCTTCAATAGCTGGAAAGAGGAAAAAGCAGCAAGTTAGCAGCTGGTCAGTGTCTTGTCTTGTTTAACTGTAAGTCTGTACTAGCCATGTAATTGATGTTCCAAATGCTGTTTGAATTGTATTGTCTTGTCATAAATAAGAAGTCTGGCAAGTCTCTCTAGGTAGTTCAGATGTAAGCTTCTGGTTACACCAAAAAGAACTATAGGTGGAGTGTCATTGCATTGTCAACAATAATAGACGAACAAGTTCATCTATTGGAATGAAAATGGAAATGATTGACAGCACAAAGATGCAAAGTGAATTAATGGAGAATGAATGTAAAACATACGTTCTGCATACTGTAACTGAGGATTGTAAGTGGATTGGTTCAATTTGAACTCATTCTGGTCAGTTGTTATATGTAATGTGTAGACTTTTCAATTATTTATATGGTTATTGTTCAAATCATGCTCAGTAGCTTTTTTGGCTCTTGTAACTAAATAAGCTTGAAAATCTCCTGTTTGTGTCCCAGCAGTCAGTATTTAACTAGATTTTACCCATACTTGAGCAGATGGGTGTTTGTATTAAAATGAAAGGTGACATTGTAGATATTTGCTGATACTGGATAGCCATTTTCTTCCAGTTATTCCTTCCAACTTAAAAACTCTAAGTATGCATTAGTGTTCAGTACTTCATGTTAAATAATAAGCTACATGTACGTGAAAGTACTATGTAATTGAGTACTCATAATTTCTCTGTGCTAGTAGATATCAATTTATCTATTTATGTGAATCGCTTCAGAATTGAGAAGAACTGGTTCACTTACAGTCCTAAAAGTGTGAGGCAGAAGTCTCACATAGGACTATTAAGTGGAACAAAGGGAAGGTTGCAGGGTAAATAGTTTTGTTTACTGTGAAGACTATAGATTTATCTTTTTTGAGGAACAAAGCTATTGCTAGGTGTTCTATGCATGATACTGATACTCAGTACTAATTTTTCCATGTAACGTGAAAGAACAGTGAGCAGCCTGAAGATTATGTCCTTGGTGAGGGAAGGATCTCTACTTGGCAACTGAGTTTTGAGGTGGATCAAAAGGAATCTGAGCAACATAAGAATTCCAGTGGCTTGGAAGAATCCTTCTGTTGTATAGAATTTATAAAAGGATTGGGAAAGAGGGCATTAATTCAGGCAATCCTTGGAATCATTAGAGTTAGTTTTGGTGTGTTTCAAAGGATAGATCACTAAGAAGCAAAACTTTACTTGCCTAGAAACATGACTGAGATGGATGTTCTTTGACATTGTGAAAAAAACTGAAGTTATATCTATCTTGACAGATGTTTCTGAAGGAAAGAAGAAATGGGTTTTTTTGTACAATGCAATCTGTGCATTATCAGAGTTCTTGAAAGGTTCAGAGTTCTTGAAACATTCAGAAATTAATAGGTCACTTCTCTAGCAACAGAAGTAAATGAAGGATGGAAATATAGGCCCATAGGTAATTCTAGCCATAAGAAGACTGACTTCAGATGCAACCTGTAAGAATACCTCACATACTTGGCCAAGTAACCCTACCAAACACTTAGACTATTCAATAACAGCATTTGTATTCCTATTGAAAATGGGAAAGATGGTGAAATTGTATTAGCATATTTAAAAGACTATAACACCGTTTACTGAATGATGAAATTTCTTTAGCAAATTTGAAGGGATCGCCCACAGTACTCTTAAACCTAGCATAATATTGATTCACTTGTGTATTATGGCTCTCTTGTGTTCTTCTAATTCTCTTTCTAATGGTCTTAATGCAGGTGGGAATATCTCCTCCTTGATGAAAAAGGAAGCATTATTGTTATAATTTGCCTTAGATTGAAAAGCTGTTTAGGCAAACAAGATTGAATTGAATTGGAAGAAGCACAAAATATGCATAGATAAACTCATCTGTATTGATGAAGGATCTTACAATGAGGAAAAAAAAAGTTACCCGGATAAGGACTGAAATGAGGCACAATTTTTTTATCTATGGACGCTGTTGTAATGGGATTTCTAAATTGGAAGGGATATGGAAGTTCAATACAAAGATGTTGATGCGATAACTGGTTTAGACTTTTAAAAGACTGAGTAGGATCGTGTTGAGAGTAAAATTAAATGTTTTTATGAAGCTCTGCAAGATCAAGCATTTTATTTTTAATATTTGTGATTATTAAATAATAAATTATTGGTAATGTTTGTCATTATGATGAAGCATTAGAACAGGCTGCCCAGGGAAGTGCTTGAATCACCATCCCTGGAGGATATGAAATAGTTGCACTTAGATTTACAGTTTAGTGGTAGACGTGGCAGTGTTAGATTCATGGTTAACTAGTTCATCTTAAAACGATTCTATAAATTGTAACAGTAAAACAATGCAAACTATTTTAAGTATCAAAGCACAAAACCCCAGATATATGGCGTAGAAATACCGTATCTCAGCACCAGTTTTCTTTGACAGAACCTGATAATTTTTATTCTGTGATTTACTTGTTCCATGGCAGTAGAAGATTCAACTCCCTTTTGTAGCAAGGGCATTGGCTTTTCTCATGCTGTGTGAGACGATTCCTTTGTCTCTGATTTGAACAGAATAAATGAACTCACTGGAATTTCCTTTTCAGGTTTCCAGTGTTTATCTAAATCATGTCTGCATATACTGTTAGTAAGAATTCTAAAGCAGGCAGATTTTTTTTTTTGTATAAAATGGTATAAAAAACCCACAAAATTTCAAGTTGCATTTTAGTTAATGGTTTTACTTCAGCTGTTTGGTCTGTTTGGAAGGTTCTTGTATTGTCTGTCCTCTTAAGGATACAGTGCTCTGCTCTTGTTTTGTGCTTTGGTTGGTTAAAGGAAAAAATCATTGAGACAGTTTCAGGCCTGGGTTCATTTGCTTAGTCTGAATTCTAATTTACTTTGGATTTTCAAGATGTTTATATAAGCTGATCAGTGCTGCAACTATTAATTGCATGGAAATACTTGGTAACTTCATGTATGTGGGCAGGTATTAAACTTAAGTAGCAAAGAAAATTGTACCAGCTATTGTTAGTTGGAGTAGATGCGTTATGAACTGTACATTGTTTTTATTCTGTTCTGATAATGAACCCTGTTACAGAAATCAACTTGATGTGGTGGTTATCCCTTCTACTCATAGTAGCTTTCACTTAAATATTCTTGGAAAGGATCAAATTCAGCACTTAACCATATGGTGCCTATGAAAGTTTAATACTGTGTAACTGATTTTGGATGTTACTTTAACCTGTGGCTCATCTGAAATCAATGTCATAGTAAAAAGGTGGGGTTTAATTTTGACATTTATTAAATATGCTTATGCTTAAATAAGAATATGTGCAAATAACACCTAATACATTGTAATAACATCTTTTTTTCTGCCAGAAATTATCTTGTAAGAAGTATTCCGAATGGTAATCAGTTAAGACACTTTTTAAGGAAGAGTGTATTTTGTGATGACCAGCGTTTTCATATAACCCAAACCTGTTCTGCAGTGTTGAATTTTGACTTGTTTCCACTGTAGCTTTTCTTCTTTCAGAAAGAACATTTTCCTTTGCAAAACCAGTACAGAGAGAAAGATGCTGGAAACTTGCAGCATATGGTAAATAATATGGCTTGAATTCCTGGTTGAAACTTCAATTGCATCTTGTTCCTTAAAATAAACTTTGCAGAGAAGTTTTTCATGAAGAGCAAAGAAGCTGTGCATCCTAGTCAGCAATTGGTGAATGTGAAAGGTTGCTATCCATGAAGTGTAAAGAGTCGATCTCATTTTAATATACTTGATTTCCTAGATAGTTTTGCTATCTAATTTAAATACATACACACTAGAGCTTTGAAGTTCTAGTTTAATACAGTGACGAAGCACAGGATGAGGGGAAATCTGTGGATGGCTGTCTGCCTGGACTTTACTAAAGCCTTTGACACAGTCTCCCACAACATCCTCCTGGACAGACTGGTTGCACATGTCTTTGATGGACATACTCCGTGTTGGGTGGAAAACTGATTGGATGGCCAGGCCCAGAGAGTGGTGGTGAACAGAGTTAAATCCAGTTGGTGGCTGGTCACCAATGTTGTTCCCCAGGGCTTGGTGTTGGGGTCTGTTCTGTTTAATGTCTTCATCAATGACCTGGATGAGAGGATTGAGGGAATCCTCAGTAAGTTTGCAGATGACACCAAGCTGAGCAGGAAGGTAGATCTGCTTGAGGGCAGGAAAGTTCTTTCAAGGGACCTGGACAGGCTGGGGCAACGGGACAAGGCCAGTTCACAGCAACATCATGCAATGCTATAGACTTCAGGATGTGTGGCTGGAAAGCTGCCTAGCAGAAAAAGACCTGGGGTTGTTGATCAACAGTTGGCTGAACATGAGTCATCAGTGTGCCCAAGTGGCCAGAAGGCCAATGGCATCCTGACTTGTATTAGAAATAGTGTGGTGTCACCCTGTACTCAGTACTGGTGAAGCCACACCTCAAGTACTGTGTTCGGTTTCGGCCTTTCACTCCAAGAAAGGCATTGAGATGCTGGAGCATGTCCAGAGAGGAGCAACCTCCATCCAATTAAGGGTGTGAAGGGCCTAGGTAACAAGTCTTATGAGGAATATCTAAGGGAATGAAGATTGTTTAGCCTGGAGAAAAAGAGACTCAAGAGAAGACTTTATCATTCTCTATAAGCACACGAAAGGAGATTCCAGTGATGTGGGTTTGGTCTCCTCTCTCAAGTAACAAAGGATAGAACAAGAGGGAATGGCCTAAAGTTGCACCAGGGGAGGTTTAGATTTGATATTAGGAGAAACTTCTTCACTGGGAAGGTTGTTAGACACTGAAACTCGTTAACTGCCCAGGAAGGTGGTAGAGCCACCACACCTGGAGATATTTAAAAGACAAGTAGATGAAGTGCTGAGGGACATGGTTTAGTGGTGAGCTTGGCAGTTTTAGGTTAGTGGTTGGACTTGATCTCAAAGTCCCAATCAAAATGATTCTATGAATCTTGGTGCTGACAGACTTCTTTACAGTTTGTTTTGCTTTTTAGATTTATTCAGCTTTAAATTATAATTTCCTTTCAAAAGGTGAGATTTAGGCTAATGAGTAGTTACTAACTGCTGTTGAATGTCTGTCAGGGAGTGGATTTTTTAAGTTCAACTTTCTTGATTAATAGACTGTTCTGTAGATCAGACAACTTTGATTTTTGCGTAAAGTTTTAAAAATAATAAGAATTGCTGGTTCTTTACGTTAACTATGAAGCTGATTAATTCTTGTGTGTGTTTAGAAAGCTGTGAATGGAAGACAACTTACATGTGAGGCTGAAGAGCCACAGGAAGAAGAAGATCTTCAGCATACGTATCCTGTTTATCAGCAGACATACTACAAAAATTGGAGCAGCAGATACCCTCAAAACTCAGGACCTGGAAGAGTCTATATCAATCCAAGGGAGCATTATGTATAATTCTATACCTAAATGTCTTAAGATACAAGAGTTTTAATAACTGTTGACTGTATTACCAATATATCTCATCTTTCATCTCTGAAATAATTGATCTGTTTTCCTGTGGGAAGAAATTTCATGGAGGTTTTCATGTAGGTAAACCCTGTAGAACTTCAAACTTAGCTTGCTATCTAGCCTTTGGTATGTATTTGTTTTTATAGTTACACCAACCTGCCAAAAAAGTAAAGGCATTTAGCTTTACTAATCTTCATAGTCGTAAGATATGTAAATGAGTTGCATTGGTTGACACCTGGCAAAATAGTTAAGCTGTTGTCCTGGTTATTTCTGCAAGCATTCTCTCCCTAAATGGGTATCTTAAAACAACCTTACCTATGTAAAAGTGAGAAAACACAAACAAGACAACTGAATCCCTGGTGACATAAGCAGTATCAGGATGAGTGAGAGCTT
Organism: Urocolius indicus; assembly: GCA_013401255.1. NCBI lineage: Eukaryota > Metazoa > Chordata > Aves > Coliiformes > Coliidae > Urocolius > Urocolius indicus. The sequence goes on along the minus strand of WBNH01001194.1, from coordinate 106,008 downwards.
TTTTCATCTTAGAAAACTTGGGGTAATTATAATTTTGACTGGCCTTAGCTATTGATTTGTCAAATAGCTCTACCTCTCCCAGTCAAATAACAGACTACCTCTCAAATTCTGACTTGCCGTTCCATAACATAGGTTGTGTGTTTTCCCACCTTTTTAAAAGTGAAGTGTTTTCTAAACATTAGAAGGTTTTTGGTTTATGTTGATCCTGGTTGTCATTTACTGTACTTGCTGGTTATAGTTTCACAGTAGGTCTGTATGAAACTTATTTACAAGAAGTAGATGAGTAGACAGACAAGGCTGCCTGAAAGTGTAGCTGCATTGTACCTACAAATTGCAATTCGGCCATTTTTCCAAGTATGATTATCTTGTTAATTGTTGCAGAGTTTTCTCTTGCTTTTCATGTTCTGTGATTTCCTCTCATAGGCAGTTTTATTGCAAATAGATGTACTGTCATGCCTTAGCAAGAAAAAGAAGGCTTCAGTAGACTTCAAGTATTTTTTTAGTACTGTCATTAATCTTAACCAGTAGTGTGAGGTAAGTGGAGGATGTCCTGATGTTACCAGTGCTGACAGTATTTTATATACGATTTTTAGAATGTGACATAAGGGCTGAAAAATGTGCTCAGGATTTTTTTCGAAAAATAAGTTGCTCTTTTGAGTATAAAATGAGTGTTTACCAAGTTTTGAAAAGTATATAATATGCTGCTGCCAAAATGAACTCACAGGGCAATCTTAAAGTGTTTGAAGACAGCAGGAATTAAGACAGACTAAAATTTGCTGAATAAACTTAAACAATGTACATGTGTTCTTTACACAAGTACAGAGTAATGATTTTTTTTCAGTCAGATGATCTGGAGACAAAATGTTGAGAGGAATGACTGACATAGAATCTTAAGAGTTAGAAGGGACCTCGAGAGATCATCTAGTCCAGTCATACTGAACTAGTTATTTTTAAAGAATTAACCATGTGGTATTAGTGTTTTCTCTGCAGATGATTGAATTTTTCAGGCAGAGGGAATAGACAGTTGTAGAAGCAATAAAATTGAAAGCTTGTATAGTTAAGTGTGCTGCAGCAGCCTATGTTCGTGTCATAGAGAAGTTAATGAGATCCCTCACTGCAAAAGGGCTAGGTAAATACTTCTAGTTTGTTACAGGTAGCAGCTAGAAGATAGTGGCTTAGGTGACTGTGTTCTGAACACTGTGTAAGTAAACATTAGCTGTTCTCCTGCAAGAGAATTTCCTGTTCTGTGATGTGCACGAAGTTGACAACTGAAGGAATAAGAAAAAGAAAGGTTGGAGGGAATTTATTTCTCGGGAGCTGTGTTTGAACAACTATCAGGTTGCTTTGTTTTTAGGGACTGCACATTATTGTAAATGGAGCAACTGTTTTCAAATTAAAAGCTTCCTGCAGTGTTTGAGACCTAAAGAAGGGCTTGTATTCCCCAAAGATACAATTTTCCAGTGATGTCGGTTTAAGCAGCTACCCTTTCCACAAGCTTTGCCTTACCTATCCTTGCATTACTGTAGCTCCAAAAAACATCTATTGTCAGACCATGAGATGAAAACAGTGTTTTGACCAAATGTGAAAGCAGATAGAGTGATAGAACATTGAGGTAAACTATACTGCTTAAAATAATTTGACCAATATCGCTGAGCAAAACTTCATTAGTTAAACAAAAATATATACATTATAAGGTGGTTCAAAACACTATTACTTTGATGATGCTTCCACTACCTTCATTAGTACAATGTGATATTGAGCAGGTGATTGTCTCAGTTCCTACTATGTTGGCAGATTATGTTAAAAACCTAATTATTTGGGGTTCAGACCTCTTCTGCTTTTATTCTTATTTGCAGATACATTTTTGCTTGAAGAGTTAAAACTTTGGGGGAAGGAGACAGGAAGGAATGATGTTATCAACAAAGCTCAGTTGCTTTTTTGAGTTTCTGAAAATAAGTTAAAAAAACCAAGTCCAGCTACATTACCCAAGTTATATATCAACAAACTGCAGAAAGCTTGAATTGCAAAGTATTCGTCAGCATGTAGTTTATCCTAAAGTCATTAGGGAAATATTGTGGTTATTAACTGTGAGAAATGTTAGGTTTCTTTAATCTGATCAGAGATGTTTAGAGTGTTGGGTTTTTTGAAGTTTTATTTGTAGTTTTAAGTGTGGCTTACACTTGGAATACTCTCCCTTTGGGAGAGAGGATTTGTCATAAAATACTCTCAAGAGAACAGAAAATTGCTGATTAGGATTTCCCGCAGTGCAGTGCACATCTAGAGTTAAGTTCAGTCTGCTTTCTCGTGATGTAGAAAGTGTCCTTTTGTTTTTGTACATCTTCAAATGTTTGTATATTGGTTTGAATAAAAGCATTCAAAATAGAAGCTTCTCATACGTTCTTTAGATTTAAGGTGGTTTAAGGTATGGAGAACATCCACTTTCTCAGTGACGTGTTTCTTCCTCTCCAGTTGTATATGCAGAGCATGTGATTTTTTTTTTTTTCCTCCTCCTATGAGTACCACTGAATATCTGTGATGTTGGATGCTGAAGTGAGCATGGTGAACACTTCAACACTTGGTGAAAATCCAGCTCTTAGGTAAACTGAACACCCAAAATCACAGTTGAGGGAGGTAAGAATGGAGGGAATGAGTAGTAATTGATATTTCTAGTTTTGATAAATTAACTGTCCTCTGCTCAAGACTGTTTAAATTCTACAAGTTAGTCTAATTATAGAAAGTACCCTGTTTTACTATGTCCCAAATATATACAGATGCAATATAAAGGAAAACTAAGAAAATGTACTTACAAGGGAAACACTCAATAACAGATTATTAAAGGACCGCTGCTGTTAAGTCACAAAATGATCTAGCTCAAGGAAGCCTAATGAACAGGTGTTCATGAAGAGGGAAGGGAAGGTTTTCACCTTCAGACTTCCTAACTTCAGCTGCTTTCTGGCAGTGTTACAGCTCTTTCCTTCTCTGAGGGATACAAACTTGGGTGCAGAATACTGTATTTTTGTACAGATAAGTGTTTTAAATACCTTAACTTCTTCAGGTGCTACAGACCTGAAGTTACTCTTCCTTATATCTGAACCACTGTTTGAAAGCTTTGCATGCAAGTGCTGTAGTAACAGAGCACGTGAAATCTTTTTGACAATTTACATCACTTTGGAGGTGACTTGCTGGGAGAGCTAAAGCTCCAGGAAAGGCTTTGGTAGTTCCTAATTGTCCAGTTGAGTGGTGGGAGATGGCTTGGGATTTTTAATCTACTTGTGGTATACATCCAGAGTATTGGAAGACAGAGTTTGGCTTTTGGAAATGTTTCATTCCAACAGTAAAGCTAATGATTCATTGCTGCTTACACATTATAACACATCTTAACAATGTCATCCAAACACTACATTTGAGATTAATCAAGCAACCTGTGCTTTTACTGGGGATTTCAAAGCTGTGTTACCTTGTTTTATACAAATTGGTAGCGTAGACCCTTTTTAATACCGCAGAAACTTAGAAGAACTTGCTAGATGTGGAAAGACTTGGGTAATTGTTGTGAATGTGCTTAACTACAGTTAACTACTAATGAAGTGCTAAAAATTCATGTCAAAGTTAAGGTAAAATGTTAAGATAATAATAGCTGGTAACTTTTTTTTTTATTTATTCTCCTGTGGAATCTACCTGTGGAGATAGATGACTTAAAAAATTGTGGAATTGGAAGTTAGCCTTTTTTACTTGCTGTGAAACTGAGGTGATCTTTTCAAAATGTTTGTTACTGTTTTGGATACCTGAAGTCATGCTTCTAGTCTTGCTGCATTGCTTCCTGTCTCTAGGGGTGGAGTGTTTGCAAGTTCAGTGTTCCTGATATTCATCTCTCCTATCCTATTAAGAAGCTTCTTGTGGGTTTTTTATATGACTTGGGGTACTCTATACTTTAACAGTTCCTTAGTTGACAGCAGAATACTTTGGCTTCGTGTTTGTCCATTTACACAGTTTGACTTAAACTTCAGAAAGTGAAGTTTTTTGTGATGATTCATGGTGACATACAGTATGAGGTCATGTGCAAGACAACAGCATAGCAACAGAAGGTGCAGCAACCCTACCAGTTACCTGCAGGCTGATTGGGGAGGGACAGCCACCTATTGAAAGATTGTGTGCTCTCTCCTGTGACTGTTGTATGTCATACTCAAGAAAAACAAGAGTCTGCAGACCTATGTAACTTTTCTGAACTGCTGTAGTAACTTTAATTACTTTCAGGTACTATTTGAGATGAAAGCTGAATTCCTTGCAAAGTACGGTAGATACTTCTGTTTGACTAAGTAATGTTTAAGGCCAGACTTCAGCTACCGATCTGACTTAGTTGTGGAATTAAACTCAGGTTTTTGTGCTTACTAGGAAAAAAAAAATCTTTCCTGCTGTGATGTGAATTGTGAAGAGAAATTCCTATGGGCAAACATAATGCCTTTGTCTGTTTTGTTTCATTTCATTCAGGGAGGTATTAAAGTAATTCGAATTGAAAAGAGGTTTCAGACAGCTTAAAAAACCAAACCACGAACAGCCCAAAGCAAACAACTTTGTTTATGCTGATTCTACACCTTTGGTACTTCTACAGGTCTTAAGTATTCTTCTTTGCCAAGACACCTTGTATCTTTTTTTTTTTTTTTTTTTCAGCAGGGAGGGGTAACAGTCTCTCCCCCGGGATTTCCTTTCTCTTTATATTCTTGGCTAAGTATTATCTACCAATATGACTACTTAGGGCTTTATTAAGGAGAAAATGTGTAATGCATTTGTAAAATGGATGATAGATTCTGTGTTGTACCATATTTGTCTCTTAGCTTCTGCTCTGGTTACTCAGGACAGTGCTAACTAATTTTTTACTCAATATGGTAGTAGCTGAGGTTCAATGTTGCATACATTGTTTTTGCCTCCTATTTCATGTTCTGTAACACAATGAGGAATGTGGTTTGAATGTGTGTATGTGCTTAACTGAGATTTTTTTCAAAGTGGAAAAGGGGCAAATGTCAACATCAGCTAGTGTAGGAAACAAAACAAGTTCTCCCGCGAAAGACTCAGGCCAGACTCTGCAGTGAAGCACTTTTATTAAGCGTTCTTGCAAGAGCAGGTGTCCTAGCTAGTAGACACACCTGACAGATACAAGATTCGGCTTTTTATTCCCTATCCCGGCCGCAAAGTCCCTCCCTTGTTTCCCCATTGATTAGGTACTCCAAGATTTACACCTTCCTGAGGCGCCTACAAAATCCCCTCAGGGAGTGTCTGGTTCTTGTAAATGGTCATCCATTCCCTCATAGTCCCAAGATTTAGGACCTATAGTTTACAAAAAGATGCAGACATCAGTCTTTAGTTACAAATAACAAACCTGAGATGCAGACATGGGTTTTGAGCTACAAATAACAATCCGGAGATGCAGACACCAGCTCTGAGATCAGCCAGTTAGTTAACATTATAAAGACACAGATAATGACACAAGTTCTTTATGTTAATTGCTTGGATTCCATTCCTGCAAAAACAGCATCACTGTTTCTTACAGCTATCTACTTCATAGGTGAACAAATGAAAAAGATGCAGCATTTCAAGTGGTTAAATCACCTTACTTTCAGGTGCTAGATGACATAGTAAGCAAAAAAAAAAAAAAACAAAAAAACTCAAAAACAGGAAATGCTTTGTGATAGTTTGAAGGAAACAGTCCTCTGCTAGTACAAGATGTTACCATTTAGACCCAACTGCCTGTTGGCTGGTGAGGTAGCATGGTCAGTAGTAGAATTTCATGACAAATTTTTTTTAACCACCTGAAGGTAGGAATGAGCTCTATACCTCTAGCCTAACAGTGTTACCAACCAAAAAAATAATATTCTCTGCCAAAGCAGTGACTGACTTTTCACTGAAACCATTTTAAAACCAAACGTGACAACAGTCTAGAAAGCTCCCTCTGATGTGTCCAAATAGCAGGAAGAATCTGATTAAACCAGTTTGGATGTTGATGCTATTTAGCTGAATGTTGTAGGGTATCCAAAAGCCATGTTTTTTGAGACAAAGTGAGAGTTTGCGAATTCTCACTTCCAAATGTGTTACTAGGAAATCGCATCCAAGTTGAGCCATCTGTTTAAGATTGGATCTGTATACAAATTGAATAGCTATTCTGCAGTCCTTCAAGACATTAATCTTGAAAGCCTAAGACAGCTGAATTTCCTGTGTCACTGATCAGGCTTGAGTGAAGGATATGCACAGCAAGTGTTATTTACCCCATGGATATCAATGTGGGATAAAATGCCTCATGGGTACTTGTATCTGGAAGCTTTAATGGTACAACGAGTAGCTGGGTTATTGTATTTTCACTTAATGAAGAAAATGAGCTCTGTTTAAAATGGAGAGTTAAAAAAAAGAGTTGAGTGAGCAAGAAACTTCTGGCAAGATCCTAGAATGCAGTGGCAGCTTAAAGTAGAAAACAAACTGCAACTGAGTAATCATAGCAAGTAGTGACATTGTGATGGAAGCTTCAAGTTTCAGAGACAAGTCTGTTTTGTGAAACGATCTTATCTTAAGACGATTCAGAATTTTGCAAGCCTTTGTTTCAGAAAGTCACCAGCCTTTTGTATCTACAGACAAAGCCCTGTGAGTGGAGATACACAGATGGAGATGAAGGGATGCCACAGATGCTCACCGCACCTTTGACTTTCAGCTCACTCTTAACGGTCTGTTCTTACACTGCTGGGCAGCATAATAACTTTAAGCAAAAGGACTTGGGGGATTCAGATTCTCTCGAGATATGTAGTAACAGTAGATACCTAATTTAATTCTAGACTTCTCTCTGTCCCTTGCCACCTTCTTCCCCTTTCCCCCATTGACACTTTTAGCAATATTTTTGGGGATAATTTTTTTAGTGCTAATGTTTTAGACTTAAAAGAATGGATGCTGATGCATCTCTGAGATGTTGATTTAAAGAAGCTGTAGTAGACTAGAGTATGATTATGTACTAGCAGGCTAATGGATGCCCTGAAATGTTCAGAACTGCTTTGGATGTGTTCCAGCACCATTAGAAAAGTACAATCTGAAATAGTCCTGACTTGCATTAGAAGGAAGAGCTTCTCTAGGAAACCACATGTAGTCATAAAAGTATTAGTGGATTCACAGCATAATGTTAGTACTCAAGTAGCATCTTAACTTGAATATATGCAACTCATGGCTTTCTGTTGCTGAGAAGACTGTCCGGAGAGAGGAAAAAAAACCACCTAGTTGATATGCAATTAAACTTGCATCTCACATGACTATGTTAAGTGCTATACTCAATTAAGGCCATTTATATGGAAACTCACTGAATTATTTATTCTCTGGATATTTTAGACAGGAGCTGGGGAAGCTATGTGCTTCCCAGTATGTACCCAGGTATAGAGATGCCAAACTTTGCTCAAGTGGGAGCACACTTTCTAAAACTTACATACCTTGGAGCTGCCCTAACTCCAGTTGAACAAAATGCTGCTAATGGATATAAAAATATTTCATAGCATCCATTGATACAACACGGTAAAGAATGCCATTTTAAAAGATGTATGGAAGTGAAAGAATTCTAAACTTCCTACGCACAATTTGCATATGACAGGATTCTCTGCCCCTTTGTGCATATTGGTTGATGAAGATCAGGAAACTATCCTTATTCTCTGTTACAAGCTCTGTCTTTGTATTTATTGCTAATTTAATTGCATCAATAATGGCACACTTGAACATGAAAATATTTGTTGGCTTTTATAACTGAGAAATTTGGAATCCTCTGGGAAATCTAAATATTTTAGTTTTTTGCCTGAAACTTGTTTACTACGTCCTTTTACAAACACAGACTTGTTGCCTCTCTGAAAACTAAGCATTGTTTTCTTATCTTGGAGATGGAAATTTCATTTTGTAAGAGCAGACACTTGTCCATGCTAGACTGGCATAATTAACAAGCCATAAATGAGCCTTCTAGGGCCTTTTAATAATGCTTCCCTTTCCCTTTGTGACTTAGAGTCTGAAGACTGTGTATTTGCTTTATGTCTGTACATTTAGTGTGGAATTACAGTTGTTAGACTTACTGGTGTACCTGATGTTTTTTCTGAATATACTATAACAGGATAATATGGCCTCTTGCATACTTTTTTTTTTTCCCCCATGCAAGTTGAACTACCAATACCAGCATAAGCACACGCTTCTTTTGTAAACACAGCTAAAGGAAAAGTTCTGGATATTTATTCAGCCTCACAGGCCAGCAAGGTCAACTCTTCTGTAAGGCTGGAATTCCAGACGAATGCCATTTGAAGTCAGCTGGTGACAGGATAAAAGATGGAATTAAACCTAAATGTAAAATATATTTAATTCAGTGTTTGGTACACTAATACAGGTGAGCAGTTCACTGTGCTGTTTGGGTTTCTCCTACCTAATCCTCAAATCTTATGTTTAGGCAAAAAGTATCAAAGGTAGCTTTTTGTGTTTCCCTCTATGAATTGCTTTGCTGTTATTGAAATACACTTTGTTTGGAAAATTTTAAGTGAGCACATGGAGCTAATTGCCATAATTGCCTATAACATATTATTTACCTTAAAACAATAAATATCAAGACAGTGCTATGTTATCTTTCCCTGTAAGCCTGTACAAGTAGTTACAAAAGAAAGCTGACAGTTACTGCCAGGTAAGTGCTTAATAGTGCTGCCCTGATTAGGTCTGTGATTGCCTGGAATCACTACTGAGTAGTTTTGCATTTGTAGGATCAGTTACAAGATACAGAGGAATATATGATATGATTGTCATGATGCAATGCTGCTGCATCCTTTGTCTCTTTGAACATAGCTTTTCCCAGCTTTTTCCTGTTCGAACATTTTGTGAAATCTTGTAGACCTGAGACACTCTTTTATTTCCCAAATTGCAAGCCTTTGCAAATTAAATTCTGATTTTCAAGAGAACCTAGACTTCCTTTTGGCTTTTATGAAACCTGAAGTGGCACTGTTGCATCTTAGGGTCTTGCATTTACTCTTAGTGTCAGATTACAAGGGGGAAAAAAAACAAATGTCCTGAAAGGTAGAAGTTTCAGTTTTATTTCTGTACTGCTTCAAGTTTGTGTTCTTCCTTAGTGTCCTCCATCACTGATGTTTTTGCCTTTAAAAGCTGTATCTCAGGAATGTACTCAACTGTGACGTTTCCTAATAAGTCAGAAATCTTTCTGAATTAATTTCATTGGATATTTTGTTCATAAATGGACGTAACAGTCTAGACAGAAAATACACCTCTCTAATTATGCATCTGTTTGTAATGCCATTTCTCTCCATGTATTTTTGTGTGAGTACATCTTATGATGAACTGAGGCGAGAAAACAAGCCTTTTGCATCAGGATGCGACACCTTCAACAGCTGAAAATGGTACTGCAACAGACCTTTTGTGCATGGGAACATGTTAATCTGTGTAATGTAGTCCATCATAGCTGTAGTAGCTGTGAGACAGCTCAATAATTGTCTATGAAGCTGATAGGGCAGCAGGTGGTTTTAGTTAGTGTATCATGAGTGGGTGCTGTACTGAATGCTTATTGTTCATCCTACAAGTCCCTGCTAAACACTGAGATGGGCTGTCAGTCCTGAATCTACTCCTGTGCTTTTGAAGCTAACCATATGGGGTGTGAATGTAATTAAAGGACTACTTTTGCAGTTGCCTGCAGTGACTAAAAATGTCCCGAATGCTTAAGGAATTGCTTGAAAAAAGAATCATGATTGTCTTGGTGAACCCTGGAAAAACTGATAGGATGTTCTTAACACATAGAATGATATATGGTACTAGATAGTCTCTGGAGAATGAACTGGTGGATTGAATTTACAGATAGGAAGATTTTTCTGGAAAAAAAAAAAAGTGTCCTACTTCAGCTTGAATTGCATGCTGGCTTTGTTTTGGAAATCTGGAACTTTTTTTCACCTGTAGTCATTGCAAGAGACTTGGCAATCACTGTCTTGAATTGGGAAGGCCAGGACTAGGCAGAATACTCCATGTTGCTTCACAAATAGAGAGGGAAGTAATTGTTTCCCTTGACCTGCTGGCTACAACATTCCTAATACAACCCAGTAAGCAGTTGGCCCTCGCTCCTGGAAGACCATACTGCTGACTCATGTCCAAGTTATTAATCACCACAGCCCCCAGATAGTTTTCTGCAGAGGCCATCAGTTCCTCTCTGCTTTCACAGTTCCTGTGTTTTTTAACATATAGATCAAGTTAAGCTTCAGTAAGTGAGGAATCGAATCCCACTCTAATATCATGCATGTGTGTTTTGTGCATGTACTTACAGTGGTGATAGTCACTAAATCCTGACCTTGTTAAAAATGTTGACTCCCATATAAGGTGAAAATGTGCCTAGTGTGTTTGATCACACTATAGATTTGTGATGTATTTGTTGTCACACATGCAGGGACATGGCTCACTTTTTGCTGCCATGGTAATAAAGGTTATCTGAAAACCAGGTAGTTACAGTACATACAGCATGAAACAAACTCTGTCTCTTAATGGTGCTTTTAATACTACTTAATCATCTCCAGAGATCTGCTCCAGCTACAATATTTTATTTTAAAAATAATCTAATTATGGGTAGAAAGAGGAGCAATGATACAGTCACAGTTCATTGCCACTGTTTCTTCGTAAATTCTCATTCATTTTAGCAAGTGATCACATAGCGTGGCTTATTGTAACATGTAGCTTCATTATAGGATAACTTCTAGTAAATATATCGACTTATTAGTCTAATTGGTCTTTTATCACAGTTTTTGGGTAATTAACTTGTAACTAAGGCTTTTTACAGAACTTCTCCCAGTTTTCAGGATGCTACTTGATAGGCATATTAAACTTTTTGTACAGTAAAGTCAATCTTTAATACTGCTCTCCTGGAATCTGCTTGATTATTCACGTGTTCAGATCTGGAGGGAGAAGGTATTTGAAAAGCAAAACAGCCTCACACAGTGAACACTCTGCTGTCCTGCAGGCCTGCTTCCCTATTGGCAGAATTTTAATGCAATGTTTAGGTTAAGACGTGGATGGACTTTGCCCTTGGAGTCACTGGAGCACCCAGATTCAGGGTTTAGGGAGAAGGAAGCCATGTTGAGGATCAGGAGTTATGAGTGAAAAAGGACATGGCTTGCTGTTTGTCAGAATAAAGACTGGTGTACTTCTCGGTGTGTGCCAAGTCTAGTTAAGAAAAAGTGATGTACTATATACACACCCACCCACATATTCCATTTCCTGAAAACAACTCCAGAAAACAGTGTAGTCGTGGTGGTTTGTTTACAAATAGGGAAATATTTGGCTTCATAACTAAGTCGAGGAGGCATCGTTCACCTCAGAACTGTATAAACTGTGCTTTTCGTTGTTCTCCTCTTAGCTGTTGATCTGCTCTGCAGCTTCTGAAAACAGAAGGTGTGATCTTCTGCTGTCTTAATCAGCAATGAAAGCAAAAGTTGAGAAGTGCTGTTTGCTTCTTCGAATTGGTGTCTGAAGTAAACACTTCATCCCTTTGTAATGCTAGCAGTGAAAGGTGGCTGTTCCCAGACTTCACTAAGGCTGCCTGAAACTGACAGCACAAACAAGCTTGTAAATGATACGATGAACAGTGAAAGAGGATGTGGATTAATTTTATATTGCTGGTTAAATGTCCTAATGTCCAGGCAGGCTTCTGTTGGAAACTCACTTAGGTAACATTTATGAACCTGGGGAAAAATGCTGTCTGGAATGACAGCAGCAAAATTAAAGCATGGCTGCTGAATTACTCAAGCTATAAATAAAATCGGAGCAAACACAGTTTACTCATTGCATTTTGGGTTTAACAAATCTCTCTTTGTTCTCTCAAATCTTAAAAAGTGCTTACTGCAGCTTTGACTTTTTTGTATAGTCCCAGATACTTAATCTGTAGCAAACTGAAGTTAGTGGCTGTGCTTCCCAGAGAGATTAAATACTCTCACCTTCCTAATTTACTTGATGAGTACACCAAAAGCCTGGAAGGTGAAACATTTTCCTCTTTTTACACATGCTTGAGCTCTAAGATGTTGGTGACTGGAGGAGGTGGATATGTGAAAAATCTCCCAGTGAAATCTGCTGGGACATACGGAGTATTTGAGAACTGAAATGTAGGACTAGAAGGGTATCTCAGGCTGTGAAAGTAAGCTTCCCCACTGTCACATCTACTTGCTCGTATGTTCACTTTCACAGACTGGCATTACTTCATCTGTAAATCTGTTGTTCTGTGAAATACTCTTTAAATACCTGATTGCTCTGCTGGCTAGGGACTTTGTGGTTTACAGCCCACGGGGACATTTGGTAAATCCGTGTTATTTGCTCTTAAGAGGAATTGTCTTCAGTTTGAATTTTTCCTTTTGGGTGTCACAGTTATTGTGTTGTGCATCTGTACATAGCAGCTGAATGTCTCCCTTGCCCTTCGCTGGCCTGGGTTAAAGTTGAGGGCTCTCTTGGTAATGCCAGACTGTTGGATGTAGCCACCTAAGAGACAAATAGTTCCTGAGCCTTCCTCTGCCCTGTTTTGTCGTGAACACTTCTTACTTAGGCTTTCAAATCTCCTACCACATACTACCTCAAATCTCACATGTAACATCCATGTTTTAGTATTCTGTATTTATTAAAATGTAGAAGAGGGGTGGGTGGTGTTTTCTTTCCATCCAGAAACACAGAAAGTAGCATGGGGTTCCTTTGCTATATGTGGTGGCATGATAAGTGTTCTCAGTGGGTAGCAGAGTAATTAACACAGCTTTAATGAGTTCAAGGGATATTTCTGAAGGAGGAGGGTACATAATATGAAAGTTAAGGCCTTAGGATTAAATTAATTCCATCAGAATGGCCAGGAAGTCCTGTAGGGTGCACTTGAAATCAATTAGTACCATGAACTCTTCTGGCACTGCTGCTGTCACTGGCTGGTGAGCTGAGCTGAACAGAACACCTTAAAGAAATCAGGCATTTCTGGAACTGTGATTGTGTGTTTGCTCCCACATTATATTCTTTTGTGTATTACTTCTTTTATGTGCATAAGACCTGCTGCCTGGGGATTAGTTAATGATTTATGCTGCTTTTAAAGCCTGGTGATTTTTGTATTGGAAGTAGACTTAAGTCCTAATGTCACTCCCCCTCCTAAACTGGACAGGGGAGAGGAAAATATAACGAGAGGCTTGTGTGTTGAGATAAGGACAGGGAGATCACTCAGCAATTAGTGTCATGAGCGAAACAGACTCAACGTGGGGAGAAATTGTTTGATTTATTAACAAACAGAACAGGAGATGAGAAACAAAATTGAAAACGCCTCCCCCAACTCCTTTCTCTTCCCAGGACTCTCCTTGCTTCCCCCCCCAGCAGCAGAGGGGATGTGGGTTGTGGCCAGTTCATTACAGATGGACTTTGCTGCTGCTTCTTCTCAGGGGGAGGCCTCATCACATTTCCCACTGCTACACTGTGAGGTCACCCACACGGAGAGAGTTCCCCCCAAACTTCTTCAATGTGAGTCCTTCCCATGGGCTACAGTTCCTCATGAACTGCTCTGGCATGGGGCCTCCCATGAGGCAGCTCCTCACACTGCACTGAAACTGAAACTCACTTTGGCACCTTCACTATTAACAGCACCCAGGCGAATCAAATGAGCTTCTGCTCCGCAGCACTTTGCATAGTAGCGATTCATCCAATGAAGAGCCAAAGGTGAATCTTGCACTTGCAAGGTCAGTAGGGTTTCTTTGGCTCCCTCCCTACAAGGCCAAGGACCACTGTGAAATGGGAAGGCTTCTCCTGGTGGACACATGTTTTATACAAATTATAAAGTGTTTTCTAGACAGGAGAGAGAATTCACCCTGCCCCCATTAAGCTATCTGGTGAGCAGAAAGCAAGGCTTCTGTCCCTGCTTGAGTTAATTTTTCAAAACAAAAAAGTAGGGGATCTTTAGAGCCAGCCTAGAACAGAATGAGTAGCCATTATTAACTCTCATGTTGCGGCACCGCTGTGCAATGGAGGCAAAAGTTGCTTGAAAAAGATCTGGGGCTGCCTTTTTTTGACTCCATGGCAAGTATTCTCATTTTCCTTGTTAATTCTCCTGAGATTTTGTGTCTTCTTACAAAACAGCAATAGCTCCCTGATTCAGTGAAGAGTAAGGAAATAACTGGCAACTAACAACTTGTTTCAACACTAGTAACTTTTTCTAGCCCAGGTATAGTCATGGTAATTCTGTCTGATTTCACTACATCCATTTAATTCTTGATGGCAACTTTGAAGTCTGCTGCTAAGCATCTATTACTCTGCAGTTCAGAAGTGTCAATGTTTCACTGTGATGTCTTGAATTCATTTCACAAAATGTACAGACTATCTTAGAATCCTCAAGCATAGAAAATAGTCTAAAGTCTAGGTGCTAGTTTTTATTAGTATTACAAAGTAGTAGGTGTCAGAGGCATGATTAAACCAGGTAATGGGGAAAGTTTAAAACAAGTCTTGCCAAAACGTGGCAAGAAATAAACAGCACCTCCCTAGTAGCCCAGCTCTGTTTAGATGATGATGACACCTGAAATGTTACAAAGCCCTTGCCATTCCTTTTGACTGCTTTTCTAGTATGTCTGAAATAATGAGTCAACACATGACTAATCAGCTGCAAGCCCCTTAGCAGAGGGCCAGCTAAACCCTGAGCAGTGCTACACCTGCCAATTGCTGATGCTCAGCAGAAGTTAGAAAAACAGCTACTGTCTCATAGGATTTGCAGCCTGAGCACTCTTCCTGCTGGTGTTGCCAGCTGTGTTGAAATGTGAGGGCTTGTGGGTGTCTTCTCTTTCTGGAACTAAACTCCATAAATCACTGTTGCCATGGAGAAGTGCCATGTAATCATCAAGGGCAGATGATGAACTAATTAATTTCAGAAATTTGACTGCAATGGTGATAATACCCCTAGGACACAGAACAGTTAGCGTTAAATTCAAAGAGCCGTTTTCAGGGAAGCAGTATTTCTTTCAATAGAACTAGTGCTGGCTGATCAACTGTGCACATGAAAGCTTAAGCAGCGATGGATGTGTAACCAAGAATGTGGATGCTCACTTCTGAATGAATGGGCACGTGGTTTCTGCCTTCTTTTATACAGATGTGGGCATATGAAATTGGAGAAAAGGTCCTATTACATCCAGAAACATGCATGCACTTGGGTCACAAACTTGTCAAGTGAAGATGTGTAAAAACCTTTTTTTGCTGTGTCTTTATTATTGGTCTAATCATGACACTCTGATGAAAGAAACTTGATGATTGTAATGGGATTTCTGCAGAAATGCTCTTTTTTTCCTTGTGTACCCTATTTGATCTTGTGTAGGAAGTCCCTAGTCCTGTGTTCCTGTCCTAAGCTGCTTGTTGAAGAGCATAATTAAGGAGCAGCATGCAACATTTTAAAATAAAAGTGGTACTTTACTAGAAGTGCTGAAAAATATATAATTTATAAAATACATAAACAAATTTAATTATTCTGGGGGGCTGGATATAAAGTCTATATTCTAAGGATTTTAAACCTTGCCAGCATGAAGACACTGATTAATCTCATATCAATGGCACACAATTTCAAAAAGCTGCAGACAAGAGATAAAAGATCAAATTCAGTGCAATTAGAAAAAGAGTTTTTGGTTCTTTACTAAAGTGGCTAGGTATGGGAGGCAGCCTGCCTTTATGCTCCAATGACTGAGAGAAGAGGAAAAAGGGGAGATGCCACAAACAGCATGTGGGCTGGTATGTCCTTTCAATGTACTCTGTGCAGCTCAGAACACGCAAGCTCATCAGTCAGTGCAGAAAAGGTTGGAGAGCATGTCTTTCCCTAACATTAAGAAATTACTTTGAAGATAAGACTTGAGCTTTTTCGGAAGGATGCAAGGATGTGTCTTTTCTGGGTATAATTCCAAAGTGGCACATGTTGTACTTGTCGAAGACTGGTTGTATCCCCTTCATCTCTGCTTCTGCACCTCAGTAAGAAATGTCAATTTGTAGTAACAGTGGAGTCTGGATCACTAGCTTGGAGGAATCTGAACAACTCACATCTAGACTCTTCAGTTGAAATTTTCTTTATTATTCAGTTGTAAGAAGGCAGCAAGAAATGGATCACAGTGCCATGTCATGGTGGGGTAGGATAGTTGTATAGCTCTTCCAAGTGCTGGGCAAATTGAGAATTTACCCATTTCTGCAGCTGATTCAGTGTTTGAGCTTCATTTTCAGTTCTATAGACAGATTTGTAAATGGCTAATGAGATCAGTCTGGTCTCCAGCTGTGTTTGCTGTTACAAAGTGCTGAACCGTCTGAGCTCCCTAGCTGTGAAGAGGGAAACAGTGTGCTAATGAGGAGGCTTGGCTGCGTCTCCTACCCCACTTCTGAAAGTGAGGCTGCCTGGCTGGTAAGAGGAGAGGAGCAAGAAGGGAAGCTAAGTTTGCTGTGGATGTATGGAGGAGGATGCTGTGGCAGAACTTAGATCTTGTGAGAAGGATGCCCTCCTGACTGACATCTCTAGCAGGTGCCTTGGTTGGGCTGTTGGATTTTAGAAGGTGTACTGAAGAGGGAGGGCAAGTCTGCTAGTTTGAAGTTGTGAGCCCAGGATTCAGTCCATGCAGTCTGGCTGACCTGTTGTGCTTCTGCACAAATCTGCAGTGGGAAGACCTGACTGTTGGAGTGAAGTTACTGGACTGTATTAACCATGGATTTGAACTGATGAGGCAACTTGCTGCTTTGTCGAGACTGTTTGTCATACCAATGCTTGAAAACCTTGTGGATTTATAATGAGTTAGAGCTAAAAAGGCACGTGAGTGTGTATTTGGAGAGCAGTAGACATTCTTATTTGTATGTCATCTAATACATTGCTTTGACATTGTAAAAAGAATAGATGCATCTTTCTCATAGTTGCCTGTTGGTTTTGCCCAGTTGTTGCAGAAGTACTGGAGTAAACACAGCCACAGGGAGTTCATTTGCACAGGATCTCTGTTCCTTCTCTCTGGTAGCAATGGGCTCAGATATTAGCGTATCTATTCCTGGTACAACAAGTGAAAAGGGTAATGCTTAGAAAGGAGTGAAATACTAGTGGCGTCACTGAAACACTTTATGAGTATTCCAGTCACAGAGAACAATTGAATGCAGATGAGTAAATAAAAGAACAAGAAATCTTCAAGAGGCTGCTGCTTGTGATTATAGAACAGTGAAAAGCCAAATTAGCATAGAAAGGAAAATGCATAGATAAAAGAAAATGAGGAAACTAAAGTTGCACCTGTGCTACACAGGTTGAGTGTTATTGACCATGAAATAGATAAATCTGAGTTCCAACAAAGGTGGTGTTGGAAAACATGTACTCAAAGGCAATACAGCCCTTGTGCTGCCAGAATAGCTGTGCTGTGTGCAAAACTAGGAATTAGCTGCTTGACATGAGCTCCTTACAGAGAACAGCAATAGAAATGCTGAACATGGAAGTCATACAGTAACCAAGAGAGTTTCCAGTCACTGCTGGTGTGGCACCCAGCAAAACCGAGAGGTTTGTAATACTGTGACTTCCTGAGGTTAAAACAAGTTCATCACTATCTCAGTACATACCCGAAGGATCTCTTGGAAACCTTCTCTTTCCTGTCCTTTATCACAGTATGTCGCATAGCAGTCCAGGCAGCTAACAGGCTTACAAAAATCTTCCACAAGAGCTCTAAGTCCTCCAGTATGATTTAGGTCTGGCCTTGTATCATATGTGCTCTTCAAAGATTTTGCTTTGCATTGAATAAATTTGTACCAGTCCTGCTGCCACATCAAGCTTAGAAACATCTTACTTTACTTCTCCATCTGATGACGTAGCACAGTATGAAAGCATACTTTAAACTCAACACTAAATATATAAGCTGATTGTTGAAAGAGGCGGTACCAGTTTCCCAGCTGTTTGCTTCCCCTGTTCATCAAATCCAATAGTTCATCTTCTCTTCCTGTCAGGAACCAGACAGATGAGTCAACTCCAATGCAGTCATGGTTAGTGTAAGGGATGGTTAGTTTAAGTAATGGTTATTTTTTTGGCTGAATCAGCAGTGTAAGTATTAAGGTGGGAATGGACATGCTGTGCGATCCAGACCACCCCTTTGGCAGTATCCTGCTGTTTGGCTGGATTAAGCGTGTTCAGCCTAAAGTTCTGACCATTGAAACTTACTGCCTTATATTCACCTGAAAATTTAAAAATATTATGATTAAAATAGTTTTAATAAGATAAATGCAGAGACTTCATTGCTGCTTCTTGGTAAAGACCTGTCACAAACTAATAAACTCCTATTGGGGAGTTCTCTTTTAAGCAGAACAATAACTACTGGAAGAAAGAGATGTAGACTTGAGCAATGAATGTCTACAGAATTAATCTAGTTAAGCTCTCAGAAATTAATCTCTGTCTCTGCTTGAATTTGTAAGTACTCCTTACTTTGGCAATTCTTTAGAGCAATAAAAGTGGAACTACTTCTCAAAGTAAACAAATTTCTTTGTTATAGTAGATTGTTTGGCTTTTGTGTTGGTATGCCTGAGATGAGACTCTGTCCAGGAAACACAATGCATTATAGTATGTGCAATCAGAAGACACTGCACAATGCACAAACAAGTGGAAACAAGACTGAAATGGAAAGAAAAAGGAAGTTTCCATGGGCAGTTCTGAAACCTGTCAGAAGTTCCAGTTCATCTCGTCTCAGCAGAATAGCAGCAGGAAAGCTAAGCGTGTGTCAATGACTGAGATTTATTCCCCATGAAGATGTTAAAAGCTTGCTGGAAAATTCAGAAAAGCTCTTTAGAGGACAATGGTGTCAAAAAGTGGCATATTCTCCTGCATAGATTACTGGGCTTGAACATAAGCTTGCTACCTGTATGAGTTTGATTTAAAATCTCCTTCCCTACCAAGGAAACAAATACATTAGCTTGATTTGTTTAGATTTGAATTCATAACAGTTATTATCTCTCCCAAAGCTTAGCATAATGATATCTAAACTTCAGGGAATTTGGTATGTGATTGCTGCTGTACAGGGTACGGAGGACCTCAGGGGTGATAATCTTGGCAACAGTGCAGCATTTTAGAAATCTGGACATGCAGCTAGGCATGTAAAGAGATGCTTCTTGTCAACAGTGCCAAAAGGCAAGTTAACCAATGCAGTCCTTGCATAAACCATGGGCTGGTAAAAAAGCCATCCTCTGAAACATTTTCCCATAATTTCCAGTGAGCAATTTTTTTCGTAGTAAAATAAATCTTAGCTGAATGGCACACTTGCCATCTCTCCTACTGAATTATTTATTCACTTCCAGCACTTGCTTGATCATTTGCAAAATCCTGTGCTGTCATGCATTCATCAAAGAAGCTGTCTTTGTGTCATCTAAGCAACAGCTCAGACTGTCCATATCCAGGCAACTTACTTTTACAGAGGACTGGAGCAGCTCTCCTGTGGAGACAGGCTGAGAGAGTTGGGGCTGTTCATCCTGGAGAAGAGAAGGCTCTGGAGAGACCCTAGAGCTGCCTTTCAGGATCTAAAGGGGCCTATAAAAAAAAAAACTGAGAGGGACTGTTTACAAGGACATGTAGAGACAGGGCAAGGGGTAATGGCTTCAAACTGAAAGAGGGCAGATTTAGATTAGATGTAGGGAAGAAGTTGCTTCCTGTCAGGGTGGTGAGGCACTGGCACTGGTTTTCCTGAGAGGCTGTGAATGCCCCGTCCCTGGAAATGTTCAAGGCCAGGTTGGATGGGACTTTCTGCAACCCAATCTAGTGGACAGTGTCTCTGTCCATGGCAAGGACTAGAAGATCTTAAAATATTAAAATATTAAAATGTTAACTATTCTGTCATTTCTTGGAAAGCGAACATTTTGGAAGAGGTGGTCTTATTCTCTCTCTCACTTCCTTTAGCTGTATAGTTAGAATTTGAACCAATGAGTGAAGCAAGAGGAAAATATGGTGTGAAAAAGTGATGGGCTTGGGCTCGAAATAGAAATAGCAACTGTGCAAGTGTTGTATCTCGTAAAAGGCTGAGATGCTAGTAAATCTATGTGTGTCAGTATTCTCACAAAGTAGTTATGATGTTACATAGAAATGCCAAGGAAGGAATATCTATGAAAGATCAAGCCTGATGCCTGAAAACTCATCCTGATGTAACACTTGAATTATGGGATTTGGCTGACACTGGTGGTAAATGAGTAACAGGAAAACTTTCCAGGATAAAATTGTTGCTACTGTTGTGAATCCTACTGTCTAGTGCTGTATTGATGTGAGGTCACCCCAACAATTTTTGGAGGGTTGGACTAGATGATCTCTGGAGGTCTCTTCCAACCATTCTATGATTAAAGCCTGAACCCACTTTCTAGTTTTCTGCTTGTTTATGACTTCACATCAAGTCCATTTAGTGCCGCTCTGGATGCGTTTTCATTGTTCATTTAAATGTTATCTGAATGGAGAGCCTAAGTGCCTCTTCCAGAATCTGCCATTTGTGAAGACTAACATGATGTATTTTTCCTGTGTGGTGACTGTGTCCATTCTGTTTCTTTCTCCATGCAGAAAGGAGGGACAAATTTTCCATAGTCTTACAGATATGTCCCAGGGGGACAGCAAGTCTCCTAAAACAGAAAGATCTTCAGCTTCTCACAGGACTGAGGTGTCCTGATGATCTAATGAGTAGCGTGCTGTATTCTGTACTCCTGTGTTTTGCAAGCAAGGTAGGTCAGGGATTGAGCTGTACCTTTTTTTTCTCACCCTGCTGCTGAGTTTTGTGGTATTTTCATAGACTAGAGTAAAAGAAGAGCTAAAACGATATACTTTTTTAGTGAGGAAAGGAATAAGAAAAAAGTAAAAGGCTCTATGTTATTTTTGCTTCTGTGCTGCCATTTGAGCATGACTAATCATTTGAAACTCGCACTCGGGACACTGGTCTAGGGAAGCTGATCTGCAGACTGGCAACACATGTTGATGTGGCAACTGTGATAGCCCTGGTTTGCTGTGGTATCAGAGGGTGCCAGGGACACTTCTAAATGAAGTTAATACTGTATGACTTGGCAAACAGCAGCAAATTCTGCTACATGAGTAGGAGTTGAAAAGAGGGTGTTAATAATCAACACTGTTGAATGCATACTGTTGAAAGATGAGATATTTCAGACTTCCTACAGCTTTTTCTTCAAGGTTTCCCGTCTTGTTGGGAAAGGTGATGCCATCAATTAAACTTCACAAGGTACTTGTTTGATATGCTGGGCTTGCAAATAAAGATCTGATTGCAAAGATACCAGTTTAATTACCTTTTGAATGATTTTATTGTGGAATGATAATAAGGTGATATATTTTTCTTTTCACGATGTTAAAAATTATTCCCTGGTAGAAATGGAAAGGAGGAAAAATTATACTGGCATAAAAGCATCTTAAAATAGCCTCTACCTGCAGTTAGCAACCTTTTTGTTGTGCCAGATGGCAATTTGCCTTGCCAAATTATAGGTGAAGCATTCCCATAAAGAATGCTGGAAACTGGAAGATTGCCTCTTGGAGGCAAAATGCCACTCGGCAGCTGATGAGCAGTGCATTGCCCCTAAAAAGTCAGAGCTTCCTGCTAACATGAGTTCAGGCAGTGCTCAAAGCTGGAGACTGCTGCCTCTCCCAAAATGCCACAGCTACCACTGGTGTAGTGTGTTGTTCCAGTCTTTTTACCAACTGTGGGCAGACACATCAGAGGCAACACAGTGTAGAGATTACTTTGACTGATCTCTGCTATAAAGCTGTATCAAGAACAAATTTCAGCATTGGGGAACTTGCCAGCAATGCAGATACTTGGAGCTTATAGTTCAACACATAGGCTACATGTAGTTACAAATACAGGTTGTCAAATAGATCTGGACACTTAAACTACTCAGAGAGCTGTTGCTGAGGCTGGGATGAATTTTCTTGTCAGACCTCTAAATTAATTTTTTGGGAGAAAGGTAAGCTTTTCAGACAGCGTTATCTAATGATTCAGAAATTGTAACAGGTAATTCCAAGGTCCAGGCACATGTTAAAAGAGATGAATCATTGTGTCTGACTTCTTAAAAATTATTGTATTAATACTCAGCATGTATTGACATAATCTCCAGGAAGTTTTCCAGCAGCATCTTATCTCTAGCCTTTTTGGATCAATACCACAAAATTAGAAATGCTAAAGCCTTTTCTCTAATGGTTACTGCTGACTGGCTTGAAAAGGAATGCAGTCAACTAATTTTATTCAAAAGACATTGTTTCTAATTGTAAGATGCTGATTAGTTATAATAATATACTACCAACAATTGATGAGTCGTGCCAATAGTCAGATCAAGAGGTTTGAACAACATGTCTAAATATAGCAGATACAAAGAAATTTGAGAATCTTAAGTTTATTTCCAAGGGCATTGCTAGCACAGCTTCTAGAATACATGGGGGAGTATAATAAAAGTTGTTTGCAATATGAAAATGTCAGTAAAACCCTGTTGGTACCTCTTGAAATGACTGATCTGACAAATAACTTGGAAGCTTCTTATTCAAGCATGTTTTTACCTGTGCAAGGCACACAAGTGGCAGAGTGTTTATTGCACATAAAGTTTTATTTTTGCTACAAAAGATCAGATTGGATTCTGAAAAATCTGCTGTCATCTTCCCCTTCTGCCCTTCATTTTTTTTTTTTTTTTTGCTTCTATAGGAGAGGACTTGAAGACTTCTTCCTGAGACTTTTCAACCTCAGAGGTGTAGAGCCATGGGCAGTTTGTAGGAAGACCCATTGTTTTTGGCATGGTTTAGTTGTTCAAAAGGAGGACTGCATCTGGATAGCAGCTCTCTAGAGTGGCAGAGGGCCCAGGTATACAGATGTTTCTGCTGTTGTAGGTCACAGTCAGATGGTGCAAGCTGCTGATGGGTCTGTCACACACTAGCTGATAGCTTTTAGCTATAGAGGAAGAAAGAAGTATCAGGTGCAAAAAATCAAGCAGGAAGCCTGCAAAACAAAATCCAAGTCTAAGTTGGTTAAGAGAGGAGGAGCAGCTGAGCTGCTGAGCCATCTGGTAAATTGCAAGGGTGGGGGAAGTATCTGGAAGGACCGTTACTTTTGTTAGTGGCATACTTGTGGGTGCAAGAGGCTGGTAATGCAAAGCTTCTCCTTAGAAAAGCTGCTATTTGTCAACCTGACCAAACGTCTCTACGTATGTTATCTATTTGCTGTGCTCTATCTACTGATAATTTCAGTGAAGGGGTTTTGTGGATCCTGATGCCTTTGGTGCCATTTTTTTTACATGTTTTACAGCAATGTGAAGGGAAGTGAAGCCTTTTCCTTGAAACTCAGAATGAATAAATGGCTCTTGAAGTTAATTGCTTTGTTTCTTTGGATGTTGTTACTGCCCTGTTAACCCTCAGCATCGTTGCAATAGAGACAATATTCTAGGTGGCATATGAATATTGAAGGGAAATCTCATTTTCAGGAATTCTTATTTCTTTTCAAGAGAAGATCTGCTTCTGATTTGTTTTGGTGATTTACCATCCTTCAATATGTATGTTTTTCTTGGCTTTTTGTACCTTGCTTTTATAAATAATAAGTAAAGAATTGCAACCGCTGGAATTGTTAAAGTATTACTTATTGGATTCACCTGAGTTTGCACCTTCTACGAGAGATTCTGTCTTGTTTTGATGCATTAGGTGTCCCCTTTAGATCCTCATGTACAAAAGATGTTTACAGCTTTGTTCTGGAGTCATACCTTCAGCTGTCAAGTTCCCTCCTTTATTCCTTGTGCAAACTACTCTGCTGATAGTTGTGTAAGTATTGGGGGAGTGGGACATGAGCAGAATCAGGTACACCCTGACTGCTCTGCAGCTGTGTGAATACTTCCATTTCAAGTTATTGAAGGGAGTGCCTATCTCTAACAGGTTCATAAAGGACAATAAAATAATGCAGAAGATTAATTTCCACATAAATTTAGAGCTTTTTAAAGCACATGATAAGTGCAGGAGACAAAATATTTAAAACTTTGCAAAATATTACGTTTCTTATAAAAGTCTATATCTTGAAACTGTCTTGGCAATTGCCAAACAGTAGTTTCACGCTTTTGCTTATATGGTTGCAAGATAAATATGTGGCTGTGGAAAAACTTTGCTGTGAGCACATGTTAGCTCAGGTTATCTAGCATGGGCCTGGGGTTTGTGCAGCCTTTCTCAAAGAGGGTTCAAAGAAAAGCTTTCTGCTTTAATAAAGTATACCAAATTAAGTGTTTTACAGAATTATGATTATTTTAGTTCTAGAAGGAAGAGTTGCATCCCTGTAACCTTCCTTTAGGGAGTGATACTTGCCTGAATTTGACCCTCCATCTTCACTGCTGGAGAGTTGGTTTTTCCATGCCTCTCTTCCCTCAGCTATAGCAGCTGAAGAATGTGGGCAGGATCCCAGATGAATCAGAAGTCTGAAGTAAGGCTGGCTCTGGAAAGAGTGTGTTTCTGTGCACTGACTGCTGCACAGGAGCTTGACTCAGTTACGTATTATGTGGGTGTTCTGGAGGATATCATGGAGGACATTTAGCTGGGTAGTGCTCAGAGGTTGCAACTCCTGGAAGGCAGGGCAGCTTCTGTAAAGAACTTGTGGTCCCAGTACAGATGATGACTGATGTCTTTTACTGTTAACAGCAGGTGAAGGAGGTCCTTAGGCGCTAAAGCAGTCAGAGGTTTCCTTGCTCGGCCCAGTGGTTACATGCCAAGTGAGTTGATGGTTTATTGTAGCTATTTCATGACATATTATTCGAATGACTGGGTTTTATGAAGAAGATGAGAAATTATGACAGCTTTTACAAAATCATTTTAGACCATGGAGGAATTACTTTGGATGTTGTATGAAGTTAATGATTCAAAGGACTTGTGGCTGGAAACTGATAATCTCAACACCAGAGTGCCACTGAGGGGAGAGAAAATAAACTCATTGGATAGCCACGTGTCTCGGCAGGTCAGAAATGTGGTTTTTTGATGTAGATGATGTTTAGCTTTGTGGACAGAGGGAAAAAAAATTAGTACTAAAATGTTTTCTTTTGAGTGTTAAGTTCAGCGCACATGTCGCCTTGCAAAAAGAAAAAAGGCAATAAGAAAAATGTTAATCATAATTTTCTCTCTTGGATCACTGTTAAGCAGCTGTTGTATTCATTGCTTCATTTCCACTGGGGCCAATGAATTGGAATTACTGTACTTTAATAGTTGCATCTGCCTGAGCGCACTTTGGAAACATTAGCTCATTAGCAGGAAGCCACTCTGAAATGTTCCACCTTGCTTGTGTCTGGCTCAGCACAACCAATATGCAGAAAAAGCACAGATTTGGGGGATTTTTTTTTTCCCTAAGATAACAACAGCCTTTCTTTTAGTTTGCATTTTATGCACATGGGTCATGTAGCATGGACTCAGGACCTCATGGCATGTGGTGGACTGCAGCTTGGTTGCAATATAGTCCTGGAGGGAGAGTATTGTCTGTGTGTGGGAGGATTGTGTGTGACTGGAAACTTAAGGTCATAATTGTTTCATAAGGATTCTGTTGTTTGATTTTTTTTTTTTTTTTTTTGTTTCAGCTGGGCTGTTTACACAACTATCTCTTCATTAGTATTACAAAATTTGTATTTCCCTCATTACTTTCCTCTTCTGTCTTTGTGAATCAGCAAAGACTTGTATAAAAATGGAAAGAGAATTAACTTGCAAATACTCAAAGTTCTTGTAAGGTTGGAGAAGGGATGGAAGTGAATGTTTAAATGTGAGTAATTCTGCTTTTTGTCCTTTGTCTGAAATGGATGTTGTCAGCCTGATATTGCATCTGAGTCTGAAACGCAGGAAGTGTGTATAGAATAAACATAAGGCCACACCAGCCAGGTAAGTTTGGGCTGAAATGCAGCACTTTGAGGGTTCTCAGGTTGATGTTCAAGGTGATTTCATTTGCTGTTGGAAATTCCAATACATGTTCTTGGCTTCTGGATCAAGAGGCTACATTACTGAATGTAAACTAAGCATGAAGACGGTCAGGTGTTCCCAGACTTAGTGAAAACAGTAGTCTATACTATGGGAATAGTATGTCAGATATAGGAACGCATAGGCATTTAGTTGTGTTGAAAAGTTTTCCAACTGCTCTCTGACAGTGTTTGGAGGAAAGTAAATCATACAAAATATCTCAAGGATAATCAATGAATGTCAGTTGTAGCACAGTATCCTTACTAATCTAGCCATCTTGTGCTGTTAGCCTGATGTGACATTTGCACATCTTCTGGATACAAATGTTCACTCCAAGTGCTCACAGAAGAACAAGAACTTGCTTCCCTGTGCTAGTGTGCCTTCATAGGCTCAACACACAGATCACGCTGGAAAGCAATTTTGAGGACAAAGACCTGGGAATGCTGGTGGACAGCAAGATGACCCTAAGCCAGCAATGTGCCCTCATGGCAAAGGCAGTCAACAGCATCCTGGGCTGCATTAGGAGGAGTGTTGCCAGCAGACTGAAAGGAAGTAATCTTTGCCCTCTACTCAGCACTGGCAAGACTGCATCTGGAGTGCTGTGTCCAGTGCTGGGCTTCCCAGTTGGAGAGGGAAATGGGCATCCTGAAGAAAGTCCAGCAAAGGGCAACAGAGATGACTCAGAGACCATAGCATTTTTCATACAAGGTAAGGCTTAGGGAGAATTGACTCATCAGCCAGAAGAGAAAGCTTGGGGAATCTCATCAATGTATATAAATATTTGATGAGAAGAGTAAAGACAAACTCATCTCACTGATGCTTAGTGTCAGGACAGGAGGCAGTGAGCACAAACTGAAACAGAAAATTCTATCCAATTCCATTAGGAAAGTTTGGGGTTTTTTTTACTGTGTTGGGTGACTGAGCACTGGTACAGGTGGCCCAGAGAAGTTGTAGAGTCACCATTCTTGGTGATATTAAAATCCTGACTGACCTACATGCTGTAGGCATTCTTGCTTCCATAAATTGGACTTTCCTGGATGGCACCAAATATTCCACTGTGCTAGCTCTTCTGTATGTATTAAGGAGCTGTTTTGCCTGAAAACGTGTCTGTTTCTCCCTGCCAGAAGGTGGTAACTTCTGTTTCTTGAAGCTATGTGTTACTTGGAAAAAAAAAAAAAAAGCATGAATTTTGTTTATGTTGTCAGGACATGACTGACTTTTTCACAGCCTAGTAGATTAAGATTCATTATATTAATCTCTGTGAAAGCCAATTAGTCTAGGCAAAAGAGATAAAAATCCACAAGTACTTTACAGAATTTGGATATTGTCCGTGAAACATTGTCTTTGGGAGAGGAAAGTGGACCAGCGACTTCCCTTCCCACTCATACTTGGACATTGAGGGGGATGTTTGAGAAGTGATTTTGTGCTCTGCTGAAGCTGCAGTTCAGCTTTTCATGGTGCATTTCAGCAGAATCGATGTTAATTTTGACTGAAATTTGTCTGCAAACTTAAGTGAGGCCACAACAAGGTAATCGTAGATACATAGATAAAACTTTGCCATGATGAGCACAAATGATAAATGCATTGATAAACATGCAAGATCTTGACTTAGCAGAACAAAAAAAAAAAGCATAACTAGCTCACTAACAAATGTAATAGGTGAGCAGCCAGGTATAGAATGCTTCTCACTGACTTGTACTTGGTGTTTCTAAAACACCCGCTTTTGAGGTGTTGCACAATTTCACCAGTTTCAGCTGTTAAACTCACAATGTCCATCACTTTCAACTTAATCTATGTAGAATAAAAATAAACCCAATGATTCTCTGAATCAAAGGTTGCTAATTAAAGAACCTGATACTTTTACATCCCTTTATAGCTGGATATGGGGTGGTTGGGTTTTTTTCCTAAATAATCTTTTAATTACCTCCCAAACATTTGCTTTGGTTCTCAAAAAGTACAGTTGGCATTATGGGCCTGGAAAAAGCACAGAGGAGTGCACAGTACTTTTCGATGGCTACAACTGTTCACAGAGCTTGAGGACAGTAGGGCTTGACTTTTGATGCTTTAGGAAGAGTCATGGTCGTTATAGCCCCATACCCTGCATACTTTGTAAGCTTAATTACTTTGTAAGGCCTCAGAACTCTTTTTATTAGGCTTTCCCTGATTTAGTCTTAGCCAGCCTAGAGCTTTAGTTTCCTTTGTTTAGCCACAACAACTGTTTTTTTCAATAACAGGCAGGCTATTGCCTAATATGTCTTGCTCTTACTTCATTTTGTATAAGCATGTAGAATTACTATAATTTTATATAGGCAATTGTAACAAATAGTCACTGGAATGAAACATTTATGGCCATACTGTAAAGTAACATGGAGTAATGTAGGCATGGCATGACAGCAGAGGCCACCAAAGAAGTCACAGGATGTGACATAGAGGAGTAGAGGCATGAGGTGACAGTGGAAGAGGCAAAGGATAGTACTGGAAGTCTTACTGTTATTGACAACTCAACCACACTCAGTTAAAGAACTGCAGAGTTGGCCAAAACCAGTGTTAGTGGTAACAAAGAGAAAAGGAACAGCCATCATGACTTACAGAGGCAGAGTTTCTTAAAGGAAGTCTGGATGTAGTATCAAGTTACACGTCAGTGAAAAAAAAGATTTAAGTGTAAAATTGCTCTGGAAAATGTATAAAAATACTATAATGGGAGCCCAGGAGGGGGACGTAAGAAACCAAGGGAAGTAAGAAACTATTGACAGCATAGTCTTCAGCAAATGAGAGGAAGAAACCTCACCGTGAACATGATGCTCTTTCTAGCAAAGGACTGGGGATGCTAACATCTTCTTGCAACCCTGGTCTGCCATCCTCATAGAATCATAGAATGGTAGGGATTGGTAGGGACCTTTGGAGATCATCTAGTCCAACCCCCATGTAGAAGCAGGTCCACCTAGATCAGGTCACACAGGAACACACCCATGCAGGTCTTGAAAACCGCCAGAGGAGACTCCACACCCTCCCTGGGCAGCTTGTGCCAGGGCTTCCTCACCCTCAGAGCAAAATAGTTTCTTCCTTATGGTTAAACAGAACTTATTGTGTTCTAGCTTCGTTCTATTACCCCTTGTCCTGTTGCTAGATACAAAAGAAACAAGGAATGCCCCAACCTCCTGACACCCACCATTTAGATATTTGTAAATATTAATAAGATTCCCCCTCAATTTCCTCTTTTCTAAAGAGCCCAGTTCCCTCAGCCTTTCCTCATAAGGAAGATGCTTCAGTCCCCGATCATCTTAATGGCCCTGCACTGGACTCTCTCCAGAAGTTCTCTGTCCCTCTTGAGCTGGAGAGCCCTGAGCTGGACACAGGACTGCAGATGATGCCTCACCAGGGCAGAGTAAAGGGGGAGCAGAACCTCCCTTGACCTGCTGGCCACACTCTTCTTGATGCATCCCAGGATGCCATTGGCCTTCTTGGCCACCAAGGCAAATTTCTGGCTCATGTTTAGTTTATAATCAACCAGAACTCCCAGGTCTCTCTCTGCAGAGTTGCTCTCCAACAAGTCGATTTCCAGCCTGTACTGGTGCATGAGGATGTTCCTCCACACATGCAGGACTCTCTGCACTTGTCCTTGTTGAACCTCATGAGATTCCTCTCTGCCCAACTCTCAAGCTGGTCGAGATCCTGCTGAATGTCAGCACAGCCTTCTGGGGAATCAGCCAGATGACACCAGTTTGGTGTCATCAGCCAACTTGCTGAGGGTACACTCTGTCCCCTCATGCAGGCCATTGATGAAGATGTTGAACAAGACTGGCCTCAGAACCAATCCTTGTGGAACTCCACTGGCCACAGGCCTCCAACTCAATTCTGTGCCACTGATCACACCCTCTGGACTCTGTCGTTCAGCCAGCTCTCAATCCACCTCACTGTCCACTCATCTAAGCCACACTGCCTGAGCTTTCCGATGAGGATGTAATGGGAGACAGTGTCAAAAGCCTTGCTGAAATCAAGGTAGATGACATCCGCTGCTCTCCCCTCATCTAGCCAGCCAGTTATGCTCTAATAGAAGGCTATCAGGTTTGTCAAACAAGATTTCCCTTTGGTGAATCTATGTTGACTCCCCCTGATAACTATCTTTTCTTTCATATGTTTATTAACAACATTGAGGATGAGTTGTTCCAACACCTTTCCAGGGATGGAGGTGAGGCTACTGGCCTGTAGTTTCCTGGGTCGTCCTTCCTGCCCTTTTTGAAGACTGGAGTGACACTGGCCTTTCTCCAGTTCTCAGGCACCTCACCTGTCCTCCATGATTGTTCAAAAATGGTGGAGAGTGGCTTAGCATTCACATCAGCCAGGTCCCTCAGAACTCTTGGATGCATCCAATCAGGACCCATTGACTTGAGCCTTAAGCTTGCCCAACAAGTCTTTAACTTCATCCTCTTCTACCCAGGGCAAGTCCTCTGCTATCCAGACCATCCTCCTATCCTTGCTGGACTGGGCTTACCAAGGTCTGGCCTTGGCCATAAAGACCAAAGCAAAGAAGGCATTGAGTAGTTCGGCCTTCTCTGCATCCTCAGTCACCAGGGCACCCTCCATATTCAGCAGTGGGCCAACATTCCCCCTCATCTTTCTTTTGCTGCTGATGTACCTTATATACCTTATCTTGAGCCAATTCCTGAGGCTTACTTGGTGTCACTCTTAAGATCCAGAAAGGCAGGGTAAGGGAGAGCACAGCACCAGAGAACTTTTCTGTATAGCAATCTTTAACTGTATTACTGAGCTGTGCATTGTATTGTTTAGATAATTGAGACTCTGAGGGTTAGTATCACTGTAAATGCACTGTAATAACAGTTTATTGTATTTTATTTAGGCTGTTAAGATTTTAATTAGTCTGACAATAAATTCTTGGCTTCCCAAATGAAGTGTTTTCCCTTTTAGCCATAATAAGGTTTTGAGTGTAATAACTTGTCTCACATAGGCACTACAAGGATTGAAGAATGACAAATGTGTTCACAGAGAACAAATAAAGGGCTGTGCTGGTGCACTGAAAGAAATCACGGAGAGAAGCAGACAAAGCCAGATTGATCTTCATCCTGATGACTAATGATAGAATACTTGCACTGTATTACTTATGTTATTTTAACAATCTCCTGAGAAACCCTGTTGGAGGTGTTCCTGATGATGTATGAAAGAAGCCAAAAAAAAAAAAAAAAACCAAAAACCCACACCAAACCAGCAGCTGTCTGAAAGTATTTTCTTGTGTTAGATAAAGCAGGGATATGATGAGGGGAAAAAAATATTAAGTTGAAATAGCTTTCACATTCATGCCAATTTTTACTCTTAGTTTAGCTCACAGTTGATTTGCTTCACAGCATTTTCACAGAGGAGCACTAGAGGTCTCATTCTTTAATATTCCCAGGATATTCTTGGTAAGTTCTTTTTTTCCAGATGGGTAATTACAGCAATGCAATGGAATTGGGAAAGTGCCATGAAGTTGGCATCAACTAGAGCCAGCCACACTTTTAATCAAAGCCAACTGACAGACTAGGTACAATGCTGTAATAAGACAGTAAGGAAAAATGGAGGAGACTTAGTATAGCATGATCAGTGTTGTTTCTGACCTCCTTGAGAAGTACTCCAGGTCATGCATCTTTCTCACAAAAGCACTATTGGAAACAGCTTCTAGTAGCAGTGGCATTTTAGGATGATTTAAGTTCTACACAGCTGTCTTTACCTGATGTTGCCACCTGAAATTACTGAGTAAACGCTAACGTCAAACAATTTATAGTGATATATTGTGACTATTCCTAAACAGCTATCAAAGATTTAGTCTTCTCAGGAAAGCTGGTTTTATACTGGCTTTCAGAGGGACACTGAACAAAAACTGAAGATTGTTACTGGAGGCTGGAAGGGGTGAAAAGTCCCTTGTTTGCCTTCCAAATATTTAGAGGCTGATTATTCTTTACATACTCAATATCTGATCTTGAATTTGAGGGGTGTTTTATCTGTGGGGTGTTTTATCTGTAGTGTGTAAACTTAAAAAAACCAAACCAAAAACCAAACCCAGAAAACACCCCAAACCTCAAACCAACAAAAAGCAAAAAAACCAAAAAACCCCTCCAGAAACCCAAACCAGGCAAAAGTAAACAAATGAAGAGTGATGAGAATGTGTTTGCTGGTAAGTGGGAAAGGTAAATTTTGTACTGTAACTTGCATAAACACTTATGTATATTCTTTTTGTTTGTAGTTTGCTTGTAATTAAATAAATACATTTCAAATTGTCTCTCTAAAAATCTTAGCATTATTAAAAATTATAAACTAAAATTGTTTTTTATAAAAAGAAATGTAATAAATGATAAAAAAGACATTTATAAATACATAGAAAATTCTTTATAAAGAAGGTCTCTGTGTGTAATAATTTCAGTTTCTTTTAAAACAAATTTTTCGGGGGAAAAAAAAAAGTTAAATGATTTGATTTGCCTCGAATTGTGTTTTTTGTGTTCACCTCCAGGAAAATATTGTCCACATTATCAGTGCTAGGAACCCCGCAAAAGTGTTGTAGTGTTCACAAGCTTCATGCTTTCAGTAAAGGTTAGCAAAACTACAGGCAGAACAGCAAGCTGTGACCTAGCTGCCAAGCAAGAAATGAGGTTGGAAAGAGTACAGAAAACTCCTGTGGCTCTTCCACAGCATGCCAGTGTAGAGGGCACAAGTTTGGATTATGAGCTCACAGATCCATCAGCATCGCTTCAGACCTTATCTTTGGGCTGTCCTTGGAGGCTCATGCTTTAGGATGTCAGCGCTTGTTTTTATGTAGCGCCCAGTGACAGACAAGGGATACTGGGCACAAGTTGTAACACAAGGAGTTCCACCACATGATCATGAGGAGAAATATCTTTCCTGTGAGGGTGAGGGGACACTGACACAGGCTGCTCAGGAAGGTATGGAAGCTCCTTCTATGGAGGCTTTCAAACCTGCCTGGATGTTTTCCTGTGTGACCTGATTGAAGTGAACTTGCTTCAGCAGGGGATTGAACTAGATGATCTCTGGACATCCTTTCAAACTCCTACCATTCTGCAATTCTATGAAACTTTTTCAGCAGTGCGTTGGGCAGAGTATTAAGTGCCCAACTGCTGCTCTTGGACAACCAATTGGTGCAGCTGGGAGCAAGCTAGAGAGCAGTTCTTGGCTGACCTGAGGTGGACAGCAGTTTGTTTTCAGGGCAGGCTGAGGTGGAAGGTGCTGCAAGCAATGTCCCCAGGCCTTTTCCATGGTATCACCTTAAGCCCTTAGTGCAAGGAAAGGACCAGATGTAGGAGAAGAGTCTGGTGCAGCAGCTCCAAGTGTGGAACTGCGCCTGTTTGGGAAGCTGGTGGGAGCAGGGCTAAGGGCCTTTCCTGGCTACCATGGCAGCCCCTGAGCTTGAGGCTGGGCAGTGAGACTCAAGAGCTCTGCTTCTTCTGGGATGGAGGATGCTGGTGTCTGCCAGGAGGTATGGGGGTATCCTGGTGTGTTCCTGAATGCTGACCCTGCAAAAGGGAACAACTCTGGATCAAATATAACATTTGCATTGCAGGGGCATATGGGGGTATTGGTGATAAGTACAAAATCCTGGGGAAGACCCTTGTGCTGTGGTAGAGCACTGCATCACACAGCACCCTGAGTGCCAGAGTGACCTGAGCACGCTGAAGTGACAACAGGTGTCATTCTTGGAGTGAGAGGGCTGCTAAGATATAAAATATTCTCTTTGCCAATAAAGCAGGCATTTACTTGAGGTGTGAATGAACTGATCTAGCTAGTAGCAAGAGCTGGTACTTTCTTGTGCTGCACAGCAAAAATCTTTGTTCATTGTGCGTGGAACAGGGTCAGACAGTCCTGCTTCACCAACTGTTAACAACACAGAAAATGCTCATTTCCTCTCACCTTACACCAAGCTTCATGACTTGGGGGTTGCAATTTCTTATTTGTTTGCTTGTTTTTTCTTACAGTGTAGAGATGGAGGTTGCAGCTGCGAGGTAAGTGCATGCTGCTCATCTCCTATGAAATGAGATGCTGACCTCAAAGTCTGGGGTCAGGTGATATACAGAGTGGCATCCTCATGAATTTTCTTCAATCTAGAAAAGAAATGCTGCCTTCCAGTGATGCATCTGTTTCACTTTCCAAAGTTGACAGCCACGTTGATCGAGTGTGTTATTTGGTGCTACAAGAATGTAGTTTGAGAGAAAAGGGAGCTTATAAATGATTATTAATCCCTCAGCATCTACAGGTGCAAGTAGGTAATTTGGTCTCCTCCACTGCATGAATTATTCACAGATTGTTAGAATTTATAGGTAGATATTGAATGATACTTTTGTACCCAGATGAATAATTGAAAGAAACATTAAAAACGTGAAACAAAAAAACCTCTGCTGCAAAGTGAAAAATCAGTACATAATCTCATTATGATTTGGGGGTTAATTTTTAAAGCTTTGAATTGTGATTATCTGTCTAGTGAATTTAAGCAAGGGGAAGATCTTCAAAGTGGTGGATGAACAGTTATGAAAAATACAATGGAAAATTTGACAGGAATAAATGAACTCGATATTACTTGGAGGCTGGTCTGTCATAGGTATATATTCATCCAGCAGACAGTTTCTTGGAGTCTGTTGTAGTGGGAAATGGGTAGGCATAAAGTATAGTATTAAATCTTCAGCCTTGAAAACATCATCAATTTATTTGAAAATGATGACTGATTATGCTCTATTGATATTTTGGAAGACACGAAGTTAAGTACATTCCACTACATAGATGACCCTTGGTTTTAAGTTCCAGTGAAAGTTCCAGTGGAAGTGACGCTGTCATCTGTTTAGTTCAGCAGTAAGAAGCAAGTGGAAGCTGTAACTAAGGAGTGGGTGGGAGTAAGTTAACTGAATGCTTTCATTGTTCTTTATAGCTTTGATATTTTTAAACCTTCTGGCTTTTGCTGAGAAGCTGGATCATGTGAGGTATGATACCTCATGTGAGGTATCTCTTCTGCTCTTTGTCCATTTTCTGTGATTCGTTCCTTCTGATGTGTGATACATGGGTAGTTTGATTATCAGCAGATCAATTGCTGCACCTCCTGCTAGTACTGTTGTGTTGTAAGAGAATCTGCTTTGCTCAGCAGCTCAGTGGCTGCTCCTCTTTCACATATCATTTTCTGAAGATAAAGATTCTAAACAATCAGGAGTTGTGATTTTTTTGAGACCTTGGGCGTGTGTTAAATCAAAGATATGTTTGAATACATGGATTTCTTTTCAGAATAGTTGCTGAACACACACAGTATTAAAAACCGCAAACATATATCTTATCTTATATTACTTCATCCCAATAGTGTGATAACTACTGGTAACAAAATTTAGGAAGTCTTCATTGTTGGAAGTTATCTCTCTCCGACACAAAAAGATAGCATTAATGAATCAGCATGTTGAAATACTGAGAGTCCTTCTAAAGTGTGAAGAGCTAATCTGCCTCTTTATAGTGTGAGATCTGGTTTCAGGTTACACAGATCTGTTGTCTGCCCTTACACTAACTGCAACAAAAGGTACAATACTAAATAATGTAATCAGAAGTGTTATCTATAAAAATATTTGATGTTAGCTCATCTCTCTGCTTATTTTACAAGACTACTGCAACAAAATAAATATGCTACTATAACCAGATCTATAACACAGATGTTCAGGGTTCCTGAACATCACACTTTCAGGAAGAGAAGGATCAATCAGAGGGAGTCTTGAGGAGGAAAATGAGAGGATAAGGTCTTGAAAACTTGTACTCACAAACACCTCAAAGAAAAGACTGATGGGAAATGTAATAATAGTTTCAAACACGTAAATATTGCCATATAAAGGAATATGGGATTTTTCTTCATGTCCTTGGTGAGTAAATGGGAGCATATATTGCAATGCAGGAGATTCGGAATGGACTTTGATATAGCTTGCTAACAATAAAGACAGGAAAGCGTCAAAGTGACATGCAATGGCACAGCTGTGGAGTCTACATTAATGAAGGTTAAAAAACAAGCCAAGAAGGAGTCTATCTGGAATAGCTATAATTGATAGGTGATGTTAACCTTGCTTTGCTGCCTTCAGTCCCTTCTTAAAATTTGATATGATATTTCTGTGATATATATATATAATGCATTTTTCCGTTAGAACATGGTTAGTAGATTGTGTGTGTTTAATTACAGTCATTTGTCAGCAAATTGCCCTTCCATATTGTGTTGGTAATAGTGTTATACAGCTCTAATATTTGAAGGCCATAATGCATACTGGGAGTTTTAACAGGCTGTTAAATACTGTGGGATGTCCTCATACCAAGAAGTCTACAGTCTGAATAATAACCAGGTGAAAAGCGTGAGATGGAGTATAATAAATTTTTCAGAAGGCCATGTTTCCCTTAAAAAGATGTGAACAGAAAGGTGTCTTTTGAGTCCAGCTACCAGTTTGCTATTTATGACTGGAAGGAACCTATAGTAAGGCTGGAGATGGCAAGTTTTACATTTTCTTTCTATTAGTGATGGATTATATCTTAAATATTCCAGCCAATTTGAAGGTGGAAATTACCTGTTGAGAGAGATGAAGGGAGGTTTTCCTTGTAGTGTATGAGAACGAGGACCACACAGCTCAGCCATATAGGCTTCGTGCTTACACATGCTTTGGCTTTGTGGGAAACATCATTCTCCAGCCTGTCTAAGCTCAGCATACAGAAAAAAGTTCTGATGTAACTGATATTCTTTTTATGAGCAATGAATTTATCTGGAGCTTGAGCCTTTAAACCAAAACAAAAATTCTCTACTTAGAGCTGACTAGCAGACAAACAGCTCTGGAGTTTTAGGTATTTTGATCTCTCTGGAGGATTTGGGTTTCCTTTGTAATACCTTAATTATAAAAGCTGTGCTTTTAGGATTGTTCTTAATTAAGTACACTTGTCGTGCTTCTTTCTGGCATGTGGATTTCCCAGTTCCAGCCAACACTCGCTAGCCAGAGGAGTTCTCTGCAGACTGAACATAATTTAGATAGTTTTTTTTTACTAGGTGCTTAACTCTTTGTATACCAATGCATGTATCAGACAATTGATTTGAATCTGTCAAGTGGAGATATCAAAACTAGTTGGACTACATAATGCTTATGGATCCTTTCTAACTCAAGATATTCTGTGATTCTTTCTATACAGAAAGGTCAATATCAAGGATAACATTTAGAAGCTGGGCTCACATCTCTTCTTCTTAAGTGTTCTTTAACTGCGTGAGATTCCAACTCAAAGATAGGAGTGAAAATTAAAACAACCTTTAGCAGGAAGTATTTGCCTAATTTGCAAGCCCTTGCAGTACTGCTAAAACAACTCTTACGGGAGGGTAAAGAAATGAAGCCTGTACTGCAGCTAGAATCAAACACTCATGTTGTCTTCCCTTGTGACAGCTTTTTCTATTCTAGCACAAACAACTGATAAACAAATGTTTGTAATCCCAGGGGGAACATTTCTATCCTATGCAGTGCAGCTCCACAGCCCTAACTGTGAAACAGGTGAGTAAATGTTGTGGAGCAGGAACTTTTGGCCATGGAGCTTTCTTTTTACTCAGTTTACTAGTCTTGCTGTATCTTCAGCAAAGAGTAACCTCAGAACCATGTTTTTACCAAGTCCTCTATGAAGGGAGAAAATGTGGCTTTGAACAAATGTCATACAATGGGAAGTCATGCCTGCTTCTTGTTTTGATCCCAATTCCTGGGCAGTTTAGAGACTGTATGTAGTTCAGATGAATATGCTGCTTCAAATCCCTCTTAGCATGAGAAATATAATAATAGCTTTGTCTCTTCATTGCTGCATTGATGATGAAAGAAGTATTTGTCTTTCACGGTTGGATAATCATGCTAAAGCCTTGGCTGAAAGCCTTTTGTTCTTGCTTTAAACATGGTGAAGAGAACAGAAGATGGGGAAAATAAAGTAAGTTTGATTGCAGCAGAGTAGTAGGGTTTTATTGCTTTGATTTTTTTTTCCCCACAAATTGATAAAAATGGAAATTAAAATCAGCTAGTTTTTCTAATGTAGTCAATAAATCTGCAAGAAGATTTTGAAGTTTCAGAAGATTTAGATTTTGGGTAATGAATGCACACAGAAAACTCGGAGTCTTGTGTAATATTTCCTCTCTCCAATTCTGTAATAAAAAAAAAAAGAGCAAAATTCTAGATTTCAGTGCTGCTTTGGAAGCTTTTCCTTTTTCTCTGAATAGGGCACTAATTGCAGGGATTTGACAGCTCTTAGGTATTCATCACTTGTACTTGCTCCTACTTTTAGATGTTTAATTTAGTTGCAAAATAATTCATCTTGAATTTGTTACTGTGATAATTGCCATTAATAACCCATCAAGGTAGTTGTCCTTTGGCATTACATCAGGGCAAAAAAATGATAGTAAGATAGCTCTTGTCTGAAGATTGAGAATCCTAGAGAACATCAAGGGGTTGGAGGTGGATGTGGGGGTGGTGAAGAAGAACACCAGAAACAAGACACCATGACAAGCATCTTGGAATGTTTGCTGTTGCAATTTTGGCAACAAGCCTACACCATTTGGTTGCACTTCTTTATAGAGAAAGATAAGATGTCAGATGCAAAAGAAATAATAGGGAGGATGAGGAAGATGAAGAAAAAAGAGTGTGAAATGACAGGTGGTCGGGAATATTTTGTTCTGCTTTCAAAGCCATCTACTGAGAGTGATAGTGGCATGTGTGATAGCACAGCGAAAAGTAGGCTGTCCATTTTGGCTAGATGATTAAGTTGTCTTCATTAATGTGTGATGCTACAGACAGTGAAATGGTCTGCTCCTGATGCAGTGTCCTGGCAGAAGACATGGAAAGTAGCAGTGACCTTGCTCTGAAGGCGCAGCCAGAGTGGGGCTGCCCTATTGTGAGGGAGATCTTGAGCTGTGGGAAGTTGTGGCATCCTTCAGTGTCCCCAAGGTGATGTTCAGGGAGCCTGATCAGAGCAGCTGGGCTCAGGACAGGCACCAGCATTCATATTGCACTGCTCAGGGCAGACCTGGGGGCCTGGCCAAGCCAAAATTATGTCCTTGTCCTGAAAAGACGGGGGTGGGGGGGATGGGGCTGGAAAGAAATGGGAAACTGGGGTAGGGAGGAAAGGCAAGTCTCGCAGTTGTCAGTGCTTCTGGGACCCAACAGGATTGGCCCTACCTTATGTCAGGAAGAGTTAAAAGAGAATCAGACTCTTGGTAGTAAATGTCACATACTACTACCTAGTGTGTCGTCTTCCTTTTTTTCTTCTGAGTTTAGCTCTTCCTCTGCTTTTCCCCTGACACTGCCTAAGTTGCAAATCATAGAATCATAGAATGGCAGGTTTGGAAGGGACTTTTAGAGATCATCTAGTCCAATCTCCCTGCTAAAGCAGATTCACTTAGATCAGGTGGCATAGGAACATGTCCATGCAGGTCTTGAAGCCTTCCGAGGAAGGAGACTCCACACTCTCCCTGGACAACCTGTGCCAGTGCTCCCTCACCCTCACAGTGAAATAGTTTTTTCTTATATTTAAATGGAACTTTTTGTGTTCCAGCTTAATCCCATTATCCCTTGTCCTGTTGCTAGATACAACAGAAAAAAGGGATGCCCCAACCTCCTGACACCCACCATTAGATACTTGTAAATATTAATGAGATTCCCCCCTCAGTCTCCTCCAGGTTGAACAGCCCCAGTTCCCACAGCCTTTCCTCATATGGAAGATGCTCCAGTCCCCTGATCATCTTGGTGGCCCTGTGCTGGACTCTCTCCAGAAGTTCTCTGTCCCTCTTGAGCTGGGGAGCTCGAGCTGGATACAAGACTCCAGATGAGGCCTCACCAGGGCACAACAGAGGAGGAGCAGAGCCTCCCTTGACCTCCTGGCCACATTCTTCTTGATATATCCCAGGATGCCATCGGCCTTCTTGGTCGCAAGGGCACATTACTGGCTTATATTTAGTTTATTATCAACTAGCACTCCCAGGTGATTGCAAGAAGCCAACTCCAGTACATGGTTAGGAATAAAAGAGTACAGAGAGACTGTGTGTGCACTGCAGAAGCTTCTGTGTCAGACAGTGGCTGCTGCAGCACAGCTGCCTCCTCTGCAACTGGACCTCAACATAACCAAGCAATAGAGCCTAGAGCTGTAGGCCAGCAAGTCACTGGGCCATGGAGCATGCAGGAGTGCCTTACTCATATCTGTATTTCTACCAACATTCATCTTTCTTGGGCATGGATTGACTGTTATGGCCTTTGAGTCATCAGATAATATTTCTGGCTTGGGACACTTGTGTGGCTGAGTGCCAGTCCCTGAAATCGATGTCTCGGCTGGTACTTTATTTAAAACAAGAGTTTGCATCTCATTCACAGAAATTACAACCTTTCTTTTTCAATCAATGAGGAAAAGATTCAGTATTGCCTGTTGCAAGCTGTCAGAGCACACTAGAGCAGTATTGTAGGTATAGAGATTGTAGGTATCATTAGAAAGCAGTGATGTCTAACGTGTTCAACTGGGATCCCAAGGGCAGATGGAAGTTATCTATTCTTGGTACTTTCATTGTTTCTTCTGTTGATACGAAAATCAGCCTTTGGCACCCCTTTTGGCTATAAAAGAATAGAATTAATTAATAAATATGTGTACCTTTGCAGACAGTTGCAAAATGTTGGAATATTTTTCTAGCAAATTCTTATTGGAAAATCACAGAAATCTTTTTCTTTTTCTCTTACTGATACAAGTGGAATAAAAATATGTTTCTACATTCCTTCCCAATACCTGGGCTGCTAAACACTCTGTATATATTTTTTTTCCCACTTGCAGTACAGACACTTGAATATATGACCTCCAAGTTCTATACAGAAGTTGTAGCTTATAAGGAGGAACAGTGATCCGAGGGAAGAGCAATACTGGACTATGCACAGACAAATTTAGCAGAAGTGATTCACTATCATTTCAATACAAACTGTCTTCATTTGGCTGATGAGTTTGTGAATGCTGCAAAGTCTACAGTTTAGATTAAAAAAGGATGTAATACCTTGATACAATATGGTAATGCATCAGTGCTTGATGTTCTAGGAACACAGTAAGTGTATTATTTTCTTCCACCTGAACAAATACTGCCAATTTGTTCTTTGGACACATGTAATTTGCTTTTACTTAATATCTCTTTTGTTGCTTCTATCCCTCTCTACTATATGTCAAGCATTCCTTGATGAAAAGAGGTACAAATTGAAACAAAAACCTGATCTGAAGTGTAACTCCTTAGAGAATAAGACATTATACTATGGGAGAAATTTTGCAGCAGATCAAAGCAATGGCCTGTATAATTGCGGAGTCAATCAAGCCATGAAGCAGAAAGCAAAGGCCTTGATTTCTACTGCTCTCATTCCCAAGTATACAATGAGCTGTCATTGCTTCAGCTGCTTCAGCTCCTATCTTTAAAACCTCCTGAGCTGCCTTTCTGTTCATGATTCATGCTTTTAGAAACAAACTTTCAAAAATAGCATTAATATATTGAAATTGTGCTTGTCAAGACATTAGTCAAATACAGAAGTAAAGTTTTGAAAGAAGCAAATTTTCTCTCCTGGACATGTGACGAGAGATACCTTGTGTGTCTTTGCACCTTTTGATGTTTTATTATTAGAAGAGGTACATGTTTTCTTTCCATATTTTTTTTTCCCCACTGAGACAGTTAATCTTACTATTTCTGTAAGTTATCAGGGAAATGTTTAGAAGGAAGTCAGTTTTAAAAGGAAATCTAGATATAAAATGTGCATTTAGTGGCTGATCTTTGACATTTAGATAAACATAGTTAACAGGATCTCTCCTCATATTTAGAGTGCTTCCTTTCACTTTATGTATTTATTTCTTGTGAAAGGAAAACATGAGTTTGGTGATCCAAAACTAGCTCAAGTTAACAGTAAAATACAGTGATAACTGTTTGTTTGTTGTCATCTAGTTTCGCCCCAGCCTAGTTTTTAAGGAGTGATGTGAAAAGTCTTTAACATTGTCATGTTTTGTGATAGTAAATCTGCTCCTGAGCAATATCACAATGACATTTACGTGACTAGTGAAGTAAAGCATCACGTGGACAGCTTACTGCTCAAGACTTGGGAAGGGGCAATGTTACAAATCTGATTCACACTCTGAGAAGAAATTGAGTGATTTGACTGTTTGTCTAGGACCTTACTGAACAATCTGAGAGAAATGTTGCATTCTTTTGCTGATTTTTTAAGGGAGGGAGAGAAAATCATTAAAGTTTAAATTAGCTTTGGAAGCTGTGGATATCCATTGTTTGGAGCAGAGTCACCACAACAATGCTGCCACGAGGATAAGATTTTGCTCATTACACAAACTTATACCGAGACAGGTTGAGGTTGGAAGGGTCCTCTGGAGACTGTTTAGTTCATGCTTCTGCTTCAGCAGATGGTCAGCTAGAGCAGGTTGTCCAGACTGTAACTCCAAGGATGGAGACTCCCCAGCTTCTCTGGGCAGGACACTTAAGTATTTGATCACCTTCATAGTAAGGCAGTTTTATGTCCTCTGTTCAAATGTAATCTCTTGTATTTCAGTTTACACTTATTGCCTCTTGCTGGGAATTTATTGCCCTGTGAGAAGGCCATAGACTATCAAGCTGTGAAACATACCTTTTCTATGCACAAGCAGCAGAACTTGAAGGCCCAGGGTCTGCAAAGGAGTTGGCTGCATGTAGGAGATAGCTACTTGGTTAAACTCATCAAAGCTGCTTCTTTGCAGCTTCATGTGTGTCGTGGTTTCGGCCCATCAGGGAACAAAAGACCACGATTAGCCTCAAGTACAGAAGATTTAAGGATTGCTAAAGGGCAGGGAGAGCTTAATTGCCGCTTAAGGTGCAGGACAAAACAGACCAGGCTACTCGGCTTGGGGAAGAAAAACCAGAAAACAATTTAATACCAACTAAAACATAAAACCCCAAAAA
>WBNH01001194.1:0-62941 GCA_013401255.1 Urocolius indicus | reverse complement strand
CTGTGGGGTCCGCATGGTCGCCTCCATCCTGTACCACTCTTACACCTCCTGCCTGGCACCTCAAATTCCCGTCCCTAAATAGTGATCGCAGAGGCGCCAGATTGGCCCAGCCGGGCCGGGGGGTGGGTCTGAACCCAGGAGTCGGGGGAGAGTCTAAAAAACTTTTACCGGGTCTTCACTGCAACCCGCTCCCCCTGTTACTAAGCAAAAGCAACTCCTTGCTAAACCATGACAATGTGTTGCTGCTTGCCCCAAGTTTTTTTGCTTTTTTTGCTGTATTATTTGTCCCTCTGTCCCCACTATGGTTTGATTTTTGTGTATGACCATTCATTTTTTTTTTCAGTCTAGAGGAGATTTTTATTCTCACTAGCACTGTGGAGTTCAATTTTAAATTTTTCTATATGTAGTTTATATATATATTGAGAAGACTTTTAGTAGTGCGTAGATCACCTTGAATACTGAGCATTCTGGGCAGTTTACTCTCATGTTAGGGTGAAATAAAAAAGTCAGTTAAAAAATTTCCAAGAAAATACTACTTTTGCTCTTGAGAGCTTTTGGAAAACAGTCATCCTTTCTTGGAATGGGGTAAAAAGAAGATAATTCTTATTTAGATTTTTAGATCTCATCAAAGTGGTTCTGCCATGTGCTAAATATCTCTAGAATAGTAGGAACAGATTCAGCCCTTACTCTAGGAATTACCTCACATTTAATGATTGTAAAAGTATACCTTGATTTGAAAAACAAACCAAAACCAAAGAACTATCCTTGCAGAAGCCCAAAGGATTGCTTCCTGGACTTTGCATCCCTTAAAATCCTAATTACAAGTTTGGTTCACCACTCCATTTGAATTAAAAAAAAAAACAAAAAACTAGTCTGTTAGCTCAGACCTACATTTGGATTTTCTAGAAATGCTGGTGGTGGAGGTTTTTTTTTCAGAAGAAAAAAGCTTTTTTTTTTTTTTTTTTTTTTTTTTTTTTTCTGTGTGTAGTTTAACTGCTTTTTCCCCATCTGTGCTTTGCTTACACGCTCCCTCTGTGAGGAAGCTGAAGTCACAATCCAAATGCCTGGCAACAAAAACAATGGGCTTGATATTTGTATTAGAACTGTAAGACATGGATATCTGTTCTCTCTACCCTTTAAAAGAGATTTCTAACCAAGACCAATATTTGGCTTTTTTTTTTCATTTATGAGCTGTTACTGTTAGATGGGGGTGGCGGGAGCCTGGGAAAGGGCTCCACTGTAGCCCATGGGATAGGCCCTGTGTGGTGCAGACAGACAGGCAGAGATGTCTTGATCCAGCCCTGCACTAGACTGATTTGCTGAGGTCAGTCTGCTTATTTACCTGTTACTGATGATTTGCTGAGACCTTGAGGTAATCCCTTCCTTCTGCCTCTCTTTCCTTGCATATAAAATGATATTGAAACCAATCTGATTCGATCAAATATTTTGAGCTCTGCTGCAGGAAATGTGCCGATAGCAGAGCTATTAATTAATACA
This sequence comes from Urocolius indicus, assembly GCA_013401255.1. Taxonomy (NCBI): domain Eukaryota; kingdom Metazoa; phylum Chordata; class Aves; order Coliiformes; family Coliidae; genus Urocolius; species Urocolius indicus. Next base: position 61,444 of record WBNH01001194.1, on the reverse strand, counting down.
TGCACAGAAAAAAGATGGAGGACCTTAGCAATTTCAGTAGTACAGAACAATAATGACAGGGAGGATGTGTTAAACCAGAGTCTATATTCACCCCTAATATGTGTGCTTAATCGAGATGGCAATTTTCCTCTTGATTTAGGGTGAGATTTTTATGGCAGTCAGTCCTCTGCAGTTTCAAATGAACAGGTGGATTACCACATCTGCACTTTGCCTTTTTCTTTGGGAGCTTAGTGTCTGTTTTCACAAAATGTCAATACTCTGTGCCTTTTAAAGGTCTTCATAAGAGTTAAATTTCCCTGATGCAGGGTTCAACTCCTAAACGTAAATCTTCGTATAGCAAATGAATTACAGAGATTTGCAGATGTGGATGTTGCACTATTTCTTATCTTCCTTCTTAAACATGCATTAAAGTCTTGAACCCTGAACTGTAATGATAAAAATACTTCACAGTTGATGCCAGAATGAGATTGAAATATGCCATGGCTACCTCCACAACTTTGTGGCCTGCCCTTAAGGAAAGCACAGTTCTCTTGCTAAAGATGTATTTGGATAATTTACATATCTACTCCTGCGTCATTATGCAGAGGTAGTAAGCTTAATTACCCAGATGCAAAGTGAGATGATCCTGGGCATGGACCTTTTGGTAAGGCAAAAAAGCTTTATCAAAACCAAACAGGGCACTCTTTCTGCCCTGCTGCAGGCTACAGGTTGATTTTGGCTTCTGGAAGATTCTTTTTAGTTATTTCTGCTTAGATAAGGGCATTTTTCAAGAAGTAGGTTGAGGGTTAAGAGAATATGGGAAGGACATTTCTCCCTGTTTTCCTCCCACTATTCTTTTATTTTGTTTTAAAATGCCATCTAAGACAAGGTTAAGGATTGTGGTGCCAGAACATTTGTCTAGCAGAGGTTAGCTTGTACTGCCTGTACTTCTTCCTACCTACAGCACCATACGTCTCCACCACCTCTGCAGTAAGCCCTGCCTGAAAATGGGAAGCTACCAGTCAGGAATGAGCTGTATATTAATTCACTAAGCATGAGGGTGAAGGGAGGCAGAATTATTTCTGTGCTGTAACAGGTAAGAAAGTTTAAGTGTTCTGCTGCATTTCACAATAGCTATGATTCAGTGACAACCTCGACCTGAAATGTATGGGAACTGACTCATGGATCCAGGAGTCTTAAATCACTGGATGGGTAAACACACAAACACACAAACACACACACACACAGAGGAGAGAATCAGGCTGTTCTGTTCTGTGAGAAGCTGTTCAAAGCCTTGGTGTGCTGCTTTTCACCTTGGAAAAGCTTATTCCCCTCCATACACACCTGTGCCAGCTGGTAACAATTGCCTGAGCTGGAGATGTGCCACAGCCTGTCACCTCACCGTCCTTCATCCCATTCAGAGGTTATTGATCCCTAACTGAGTATCCTAAAAATTGGAGCAGACGATGTTATAAAGCACTAGCATATCAAAACGGTCCCTTCCCAGCTCAGAGCCTTGGGCAAGAAGGTGACAGTGCCAATCAATCAGGATGCTGTAATCATCTGCAGGGACTGGGTAACAGCTTTTTTAGCTACAACTCCCTTGTCAAGGGGAGACCTCAATTCACATTCTCTTCAGCACACAACAAAAGGGCTCATATGTTTCCCACTAAACCCTCTAAAACCTGACTAAAGAGGGGAGAAAGGCCATCATGCACCAATCTCTTCCTTTTCCTTTCTTTGGTGAATAGTGCTCATGGCAATTTTGTTGCATTGTATAGGTTAAAATCACCAACATGGAAACAGAGCAGATTATTTCAGCACAAAGCAAAAAAATCCTAGTTTATCTTCATTTTGGGTTTTGTTTTGTTTTTTAAAAAAGGAAAAACAATGATCATTCTAATTAGGGCAAAAGAATCTTTTTACTGAAGTTAGCAGCCAAGCTGAGAAATCAATTATATGTGTAGCCTTATTTCATATCATTGTTACAGTTGATGCCAAGCAGTTTTAGTTTAATTTCATTAGCAGAGTGTAATCCTGGGCATTTTAGTCTTGAACATGCTGATTTTTAAGCCTCTTTTGTAATTGGCAAAAGTCTGAGGAAAAAGCTTGTGTTGGAAGTTTGCAATAAATATAATTGGTTACAGACAGCTAAACAAATCTCTGCCTGTAACAGGTAAAGCTTGTGATAGTAAATTAATTTGAAATGGTGAGTGGGAACTGTAGATTGGCTAGTTCAGCAGCTGCACAATTTAATGAAATGGAACTCTGTCCACAAATGCTTGGACTAAAACTATCACAGCAAATCTACATGCATTGATGGCCTTGTTGAAATTAGTTTTGTTACTTTGTAGGATTGCATGTCTGATGAACAAAAGAAATTAAACTGATACTGTTTGCTTAGGTTTCTATGAGACATTTAGCCATAAATGCCATATAACTGCTGAATTTTGTAATTGAACAAAAACTCTAAACCAAAAATAACCTACTTAGGTCATGTAAGGTATGACTAGAAAATAGATAAATGCAGAACTGGTCTACCTACTGGCAGAGATTTGAATGGTAGGGTTGGAACGGACCCCTAGAGATCATCCAGTCTAACTCCCCTGCGGAAGCAGGCCCACCCTCAATGTACTTGTCAATGGGAGGATGTTTGTGAGTTTGTAGCGATGGATATTTTTCTGATTTAGTATTTCTGAATATTTCTGACATTGTGCCAATGATTTGAAACCTGAGGCAATATATAACTTGCAAAAGACAGACTGAGTAGGAAACATTAAAACTAGGTTACTGAAGCACTAATCAAGGTTGTATGACTCTGTTTGGTTATGTGCCCCTTGATTTAGCCAAAAGGAAGGTGATTTGTGCACGTGAAAACTGAGCGCAAGGGTCTGCTTAAGAACTCTGCCTTGGAAAGCAGTAGCCTAGAAGAAGATAGAGGGATCTTGGAGAATCTTGTTCTATCTGAAGCTCACAGAATGCTTGTGGCAAGTAGAGGCCAGCATGGTTTATGACAAGAAAAAGGAAAAAAGGAAACACCAAGGAATGTGTTTCTGCCTTGTAAAAGTCTTGAAGACTTTTTTACCCAGCTGTCTATTCAGCCTTTGGTTCGGTGGTTCGGTTGTACTGGACAGCCCAGCAGTGCTCTTGACAGTTCAGGGTGGCATGAAAAGCTTCCCAAAGAGACTTGACAAGTCGTTCAGTGCTGTCATTGGAAGAAGGTGAGAGGTCTGATGTCAGAGTGCACAAAATCCAGTGGCTGAAAGTCTCTTCACTTCATGGCTCTAAGTTAAGCAGGCTTTTATGTAGCTTTTACCTGTAGCTTTTTTTTTTTTTTTTTTTTGGTAGCTTTTACCTGTTGAATCACTTCATTAAAGTAAGGTCCAGGTCTCCCAGGCTCAGGATTTCAAATACTTAATTTCAGGAGCTGACTTCCCAATGAGAATCTTCCTCTGAAATACTATGCATTGGATGTGGCTGGAGATAGGATGCTGTAGGGGGAAAACGGTGGTTTCAAATGGCAGAGCATCCTTTCCCTTCAGCTCTGCAATCATGTGTCTGCTCAGAGACTGCATCAGAGTGAGAGACTAGGGCTATGAAAGGATTTCCTGCTAGGATGCCCTGACAGTGAGCTTTGAGCTTGCTAACTTCTTCTGCAGCATGGTATGTATCCTGCGTTGACTTTAGGTAGATATATTCTGTGTGCTCAGCTTTCTGTCATTGTTGGACTTGTGCCATCTTTGCCTCCAACCTCCAACAATTCGGTCTGAGGGACTGAACACTTTGGTCCTCTCTTTCCCTTTTCATGTGGAAAAAAATTCTGGAAAGCTTACCATGTTTGCTCATCAAAATGTCACTATTGTATGGTTGTCTTCTGTGGGATGTAGAGAGCAGATAAGCATGCTAGATCTCAGTTCTAGGCAACCTTTTGGAATATCTTGCCATTTTTCTTCCAGCACTTGCTTGGTTTACAAATAATGTGTTTGCTTTATGAGAAGAATTCCTTATGTATCTTGCTTCCAACAGGCAAGACCTGCTCAGTTCTCTTCATCTGCAAATGCCTAAGCTGAAGGAAAATTCTTACACTTTTGCAAGTAGCAGACCTTGTAGGCAGCCTAGAGGTAGAAGCAAAGATAATGCAGCTTTGTTTAAAAAGGTGCAATAAGTTTGGGGATTTTTCACTGCTGTCCTGTTTCCTTTCCTTTCAATGATGAGAAATAAATGTTTTCTGAAATAGGCTGATGACTTATTGTTGAAAGGAAGTCGGGCAAATATAAGACTGTTTCTTTTGAGAAATGGATTCCTAGCCATTAGAACGTGTATTTGAAGTTACAACTGCCCACCTTTCTATCTCTTTATTTCAGCAGCTGATTTAATTAGATTATTTTAGGGAATCACTTGCTAATTTTATGCAATACAATTATGGCTCTTGCTTGGTAGAAAATATTTTTGAGGGATATGACCTCTCCCAAGCTGGTGACTGCAGCTTAGGACTAGTCTGCTTCTGTGATGTGCAAAATGCATCCTAGTCCATTAAGAACAAATTAATTGAAAACTTGCTCGCAGGGACAGCATCTGCGGCCAAAAGTATTTATTCTCATTAACTGCTTTTTTAGAATCCTTTACCTGAATTACTAACCTTCAAATAAGTCACCTTTTGCGACATCATTGATGACACAGCCACTTGTCTCAAAATTCAACCGCTTGATCTTTATTGAACTTGATGAGTAAACATTTAAATGACAACTGAGACACTAATTAAATGCTGTGTCTGGACCTCTGGTTTGGGATTGAAAGGAAAGACTAAATTGTTTAATGATAATTTAGGGAATTACAGGTCCAGTTCTTCAGCAGACTTGTGAGAAAGAGGAGTTAGTTCAGATGTTTAAACTCTGCTGCTGCCTACTTCCCTGAGCATCTCAGTTGATCCTCTAGTTTACAAAGGGCATTGCTAGAATCCCTCTCACAGGAGTTTCCTAGAGAGTGTCAGGACATTATAATTGCTCTGATGAGCAAATTGGAAATGTGGGGCCTTGGTTTTGCTCTGTGCTTTTTCTTGTCATTATCATGCAGTCTTGACACTATTAATCCACAAAAAAAGCAGGGCTCTGCTTTGCAACCCTCCCTCCAGTGTTTCAAGCAAAAACAAAATTGAAGCATTAAGAATGGAGGACATGGATGAGCAAGATCCGAGTGGGAAAAACGCAACAACCAATCTGCCACCAACTGCTCCACCAGCAACAGGCAGCAGTCATCGTAAAAAGAAGGGACAGGTGCTCGTTGTGGGTGACTAGCTACTAAAAAGGCACTGAGAGACCCATCTGCCAATTGGACAAGGAGTGGTGAGATGTGTGCTGCTTGCCAGGAGCAAAGATCCGAGATGTGGCTGAGAGAGTGCCATGGCTTGTCAGGGTATCCCCTACTCCTCTTCTACATGAGTATGAACGATGTAACAAATCATGACATTACCACAATCGAGGAGGATTGTAAAACCTTGGGAGGACTGGCTGATTCCCCAGAAGGCTGTGCTGCCATTCAGTAGGATCTCAACTAGCTTGAGAGTTGGGCAGAGAGGAATCTCATGAGGTTCAATAAGGGCAAGTGCAGAGTCTTGCACCTGGGCAGGAACAACCCCATGCACCAGTACAGGCTGGGGATTGACCTGCTGGAGAGCAGCTCTGCAGAGAGAGACCTAGGAGTCCTGGTTGACAATAAACTATAAGCCAGCAAAGTGCCCTCATGGCCAAGAAGGCCAGTGGCATCTTCTAGGATACATCAAGAAGATTGTGGCCAGAAGCTCAAGGGAGGTTCTATTCCCCCTCTCCTCTACCCTGGTGAGGTATCGGGAGTCTTGTGTCCAGCTCTGGGCTCTCCAGCTCAAGAGGGACAGAGAACTTCTGGAGAGAGTGCAGCACAGGGCCATCAAGATGATCAGGGGACTGGAGCATCTTCCTTATGAGGAAAGGCTGCAGGATCTGGGACTGTTCACCTTGGAGGAGAATGAAGGGGACCTCATTAATACTTAAAAGTATTTAAAAGGTGTGTGTCAAGAGGATGGGGCAGCACTTTTTTTTTTTTTTTTTCTCTGTAGTGTCCAGTGATAAGACAAACAGTAATGGACAAAAGCTGGAACACAATGTTCCACTTAAGGAAAAGCTATTTTACTGTGAGAGTGAGCACAGGCTGCCCAGAGAGGGTGGGGAGTCTCCTTCTCTGGAGATTTTTCAAAATCTGCCTGGATGTGTTCCTGTGTGACCTGATTGAAGTGAATCTTCTTTAGCAGGGGAGTTGGACTAGATGATCTTTAGATGCCCTCTCCAACCCCTACCACTCTGTGATTCTGTGAATCCAAGTCTGCGTTAGCAAGTTCACCTACCTTTGAAAAACATGATCTGGTTCCTGACTATAATCAACTGTTCAATTTCATATTTCGAATTCTTCCCTATTCCTTCATTTCCATTTCTAGTAAGTTATTTTCTGCTCTCTACATTTCCCTCCCCCCCCCCGCCCTTTATTGTCATCCTTGTACATTCCTACATTTCTGTTCTTTTCCCCTATGTATGTACTTATGGCATCTGCTAAGGTTGTTAGGGTATTAGACCTTATGAAAGTGTTTCAGGCTCTTGAGTAAGTCACATATAACTGAGTTCTCAAGTAGACAGACAGTAGACTATTCCTCGCAACTTAGTCACATATCATTGCTACCTTGTTCAGGAACCAGAGAAGTGAGAATCACATTTGGCACTTCCACAGGGATCTCAGAGGTAGGCAAAAATTTCTTCATTGCCAGTGATTTGTGCCCTGTGCAGAACAGATTTGTTAACAAGGCCTGCATAATACTTACAAGGTTGGTACAGTGCCAGTTTTGCTTCATCCTTTTCTACTCTTTCTGCACCAACAGTGTACAGCAGATCAATTTCCTTCGCTGAGGGGAGTCAGGAACAGACATGGGAACAGATGCTTGGGAAGCAGATGGGGCAAGAGTAGATTTGGAGCCATGACAGCTTTGTAACCTTTCATTGTAAGCCTGAGATTGCAACTTTCCCTGTATTCCCTAGCAGAAGGCAAGACCAGGCACAGGCAAAAGTACAGACTTAATACTGTGCTTGAGCAGTGGTAGGTGGCAACGGGATTGCTCAAGTGCAGCGTGTCGCCCCTGAAAAAGGCAGTTTGTGGCGCAGCAAGGCTTTTTCTGTCTTATGTTATATAGCAGGCTTTATTGCAGTGAGTACCTCAGGCTCTTTAAAGAGTTTAGCTTGGCAGGGCTCATCAGTCAGGCAGCAGTGTGAACTCTTGTTTTACACGTACTGGAACAGAGACCCTTTGAGGAGCTAACTTATTCAGTGTTTTCAAAACTTCTGAGAGGTGTGTGTCCCAGACCCCCTAAAAGCCAATATGTATCTCAAATTCCCCAGGTTGTTTCTTAGGGCACTTTTCAAAATTTTAATTATGGCAAACTAGAGGATTAAGGCTGAATGAGCACTTTTTGGATGATATAGTTATTCTTTCTGGTGCACAAAAAGATTGTGAAGGCTGAGAAGTCTTCTGCCTTCTTTAACAAATATATTGCAGACCTTAGACAAGTGACCATCAAAATATTTTCTGTTTTTAAAATGTGAGGCTGTCATGGTTTAGCAAGGAGTTGCTTTTGCTTAGTAACAGGGGGAGCGGGTTGCAGTGAAGACCCGGTAAAAGTTTTTTAGACTCTCCCCCGACTCCTGGGTTCAGACCCACCCCCGGGCCTGGCTGGGCCAATCTGGCACCTCTGCGATCACTATTTAGGGACGGGAATTTGAGGTGCCAGGCAGGAGGTGTAAGAGTGGTACAAGATGGAGGCGACCATGCGGACCCCACAGTCGGAGAAGGAGGAAGGATGGAGCATCAGACCAGAGACCCCTCTGCAAGCCGTGGTGAGAGTGCAGCCGGTACCCCTGCAACCTATGGATCAGCAGCAGCAACTTCATGTGAGTGTGCCCGGACGGGCCAGAGACTGTGTGGGGGAGGCGGTCATGGCACAGGACATGCTGGAGAGCCTGTGCACCGCAGAGCAGCCCCACACGAGAGGCAGAGAGGAGCAGCAACTTTTGGGACAAATGAGCATCGGTACAGCCCGTGCAGGGCTTTGGGACAAATGTGCGTCGGTGCAGCCCGTGCAGGGCTGCCATGTGTGTGTGGTACCTCACGGACTTGCAAGGAGGACTGGTGCGGAACCCACTTGCCCTGAGGTGAGACAAACGGCAGAAGCCACCAGGAACGGACTGACTGAAACCCCCACTCCCTGCCCCCCTGGGCCGTTCAGGGGGGACGGAGGTATAAAACACCGGGATCAGGGCTCTGAGCCCGGGAAGAGGAGAGGGGTGGGGAGCAGGTGGTCTTAAAGGGCTGGTCGGACTCTTCATCTCTGTACCATTCTGTGTTGTTTTGTTTTGGTTCTGGTTTTTGGGGTTTTGTGTTTTAGTTGGTATTAAATTGTTTTCTGGTTTTCTTCCCCAAGCCGAGTAGCCTGGTCTGTTTTGTCCTGCACCTTAAGCGGCAATTAAGCTCTCCCTGCCCTTTAGCAATCCTTAAGTCTTCGATACTTGAGGCTAATCGTGGTCTTTTGTTCCCTGATGGGCCGAAACCACGACAGAGGCTTACCTTGAAATATGTTTGAGGTAATGGAATTTTCTCTTCTGAAATTGAATGACTGTTAAGATGGAATCTGACTCAAAAGCTGCCCTCCTGTGTGTGAATTATTTTGCAGGAAGCTGATGATGACATATTAGCACGTACCTGAAGATGCTCTGTCCTATTATGATGAGAAGCCTTGAGGACAATGGTATAGGTGTGATGGCACTGGAAATAAAAGGAAATATAATTGGATGTTTAGTGCTCTTGTTCACAGAGCTCTCAGAGATTTTCTTTATTAAGTGGTTGTCACTTGAGAAGCGGCAGAAGAGCAAAAATAGATGACTTTGTACACTAGATCCTGGTTTACTATATTACTCCAGTACAAGATTTTACCTTGTGTCTCAGAACCACAGGAATGGTAGTGAAGGGAAGCTGACAGATCTTTTTACATGTGTCTGTCTATCTCCTTTTCCTTCCATTCATCCAAAAACTAAACTAAGCAAAACCTACGTCAAGTACTTGGCTGAAATGCTCTTATGTACAAGTATTTAGACCTAAACCAGAGGCTCTTTCTAGGGCACTGTGTGTTGAGTAACTTGAAATAAAAATGCTGTCCAGCTGGTGTCTTGGATTAGTGGTACCTGTAGACTGTATCAGACTTTAGGTATTTCATGGTTCTAAGTGGAAGGTGAATGCAATATGTGCTTGCATGTGTTACCAGCTGTCAAGCTGAACTTCTGAAACGTGATTAAGATATCTCACTGCAGGAAGCTGTTCTGTCAGCTGTTCTGTCTGGGTGGGGATGCTGCATTTTCTGTGTTGGACAGACATCAGGCTCCTCTGAGGAGATGTGGCCGGAGCAGAACTTTGCAGTCTGCTGCAGTGTTCAAGATCCCTATTTCCAACTTGGAAACAGTCCCCAAAATGGGAGAGCAGTTATTACAATGCCTAGCACTGCCACAGGTTGTGTACTGTTGATTTACATCTTAAAAAAAAAAAATCTTAGGAGAAGGCTGACTAATAAAGTGGATCTGTTTATGAGAAGCCCAATTATGAGAAACTCAATTTCATTGGAAAAAAAAAAATATGGATGAGCAGGAATGTATCAGCTGTTGGCTGTTTGGAGAAGAAATGTCACAACATGTGAATACATTTTCTCACATCATGAGTAGTAGAAGACAGAAAAGATGAAAACCAGATGATAGGTTAGAGGCAATCTTTACAGAGGAAATACTGGTCATCAGAAGAGAGGAGGAAAGCAATGCCACAGTCCAGAACACCTTTGGGTGCTGCAATCATTGGAAACTCCTGAAACAACTCACCTCTGCTCAAACTGCTTTTAATATGCAGGTAAATAAAATTCAAGAGCTTCCTTTATGAAACACTTTTATTTCAGAAAAGTGAATCACTGTCTGAAAGCTTACTAGGAATGTAGTCTTATGAGATTGCTTCACTCTTTTGTGAAGATACTTGGTGAGCAGCTTGGCACAGTGGCAGGCTTAGAGCTGGGGAGAGTTTCAAGCAACTTGTTACAGATGTCATCTTTACAGCCCCTTCCCCATTACCAGAAATGGCTGTCATGTCAAACCATGACAATCAACCAGACATTTACTCCTACAAGTGCCACCTGCTCTGTTACAATCCCTGTCATGCTGAAGTCACCAGCACCTTTCTGCTTGATCAGCAGGGTAGCTCCTTCCTGTTGAACTTGGCTGCTTTCTTAAGAAGGTAATGATTTCCTGAGCTCTTTGGCTAAGTAGCCCTTGGCAACCTCAGGCAGGCATATGCCTTCAGTTGAGTAGTGGGAACATGTATGTTCAAGGGCTATTACTTAATACCTGATGAGCGCCTCCAGGACCCTTGCTGTACATTTGACACAGCCCTCAGGCGCCAAGCAGCTTGAGCAATTGCTGCAGAAGGTTCAGAGACTTGTGGAGGTATTGTGTTGTGCTTGTTGCTGTACTTAAAACCACCTGTTGCCAGGCAGTGAAGGTCACTTTATGCCTTTCTCTTTAAGGCATGTTGCTGCTGTTTCTGTTACCAAGGGACCAGCAGTGCTGACTGACCCCTGGCATGTTAACCCTTGTCTGTCCTGGGGAACAAGTCTCCAATGGATTCCCCTAGGACTTGGATGCAAATTGGAGTGTTGTATATCATGTAGATGTCATGCCCAATCAGAGCTTTCCTGTCAGGATGTGTTAGGGCAGCTGTCTGCAATTTGTGTGGCAGTGCACACCTCTGACAATAAAATACTTTTGCTCTCTGTGATGCTGTGTCTGCTGCCTGCACTGCTTCCAGGGAGAGAGAGGGGGGAGAGCCTGCATACACAAAGGTGGCTGGGTGGCACCTCTTGTAATCTGTGTTCTGCATGGTGTATTGATTGCCTTTGGGGATGGATCCCAGGAGGTGAACACAAACATCATGTCTCGGAGCATGACATTTTAATCAGAGATATGTTTAACTATTGGGAGCAGATGGGGTTATGTCTACTTAAAAAAAAGAAATTGTACATACACACCTCCATGCCCCCATCTGCTGCCTATTGTGTAGGAACTATATGAAGTTAAATGTAGTAACTTAGAAATGAGTAGCTTGTGACAGGACTGCTCTAGTAAGTACAAAGCAGTGACAAGATCTAGACGCTGAAATAACTGTTTTGCATGTGCATGTTCATGTACCATGGCTAAGCAGTGGAACCTGCCTAGTGCAGCATCATTCTCACCTGCCAGCTGTAAAAATCACTTGGCTCACAGGATGGAAAGGTATTCATGCTGCAAGGAGATGGGGCTGGCAAGTAGCAAGAGAGATTTTATAGGAGAAGGTGTCTGGAGTTTTCTCTCTATTTGCAATGATACAGAGTTGTGAAAAAGATGGAGCTGTTATGGGGTGGTGTGTCAGCTCACCCCACCAACATCGTGAGTAAGGGCTAAAAAACAAACACTTCAGAAACAACAGGGAGGTTATCCTCCTTCTCAATCTGTAGCATACTGTATAGCAGAGGAGATTATCCTTTTGTGGTAAAACCTCAGGGTCCCCAAAGGGCTCTGTAACCTTGAAAGTCTGCATAGTAGGTTATATTCTACCTGCAAAGTAGAAAGCACTGCTTATTCACAGGCATGAATGACGCCACATCTGGTCCAGAGACAGACTTGAAAGGACATTCATCTGCTGTTTGTGGGAATTTAGCTGAGCAGAAGTTTCTGAAATGCCAAAACACAGAGAATAACAAAATTAGTCCCAAAGCATTGGCTACCTTCTACTTGCTCGCCATCTTCTTTTGTGGAAAGAGGTAAGAGATGCAGTTCACACAAGTGTAAGCATGTGCAGTCTTCTCTTCTGGGGAGAACGCTTGTCTGTCTTGTCTTGCTTTCAGATGCTTAAAATGAAGGAAGCAGTAGGTCGTAATTGAAAGAGAGGAAAAACAGTCAAATGTTACCTTGGTGTCTGATAACTAAAGGTATGATTCCACTCTACTGTGCCCTGAGAAGGGCCACAACCGTTTCCTGAGTGACTAGTATTTAGTTCAGAGCTGTAAATGTCCCCTTATTCCCCTGTGGCCACACAGGCCAGGGACTGACTGCCTGCCTTTGGAAAGCAAAGTATTTTTGCTTTTCCCAGGGTAGCTTAAACAGTTATGCTCTGTCAATAAAAAGAAGCAAAGAGATGAGTCTCAGAGAATGATTATTCCCTGGATAGTGACACGACTGATGTGTATTTTCTTGTGAAGAACCACAGTGGGCTTACAGCTATTAAGTAGTAGTAATTTATGAAATTCATGGTCAGCTTTGCCATTCATCTTCTTTTCGTTGATGTAAAAATCTGTAATTTTGTTCTGACTACTATACTTTAAATCCAGAAAATAATAGAAACTAAGAGGAATTCTGTGCTTTACTGTGCATTTAAACACTCAAAATATACTGGCTGCTGGCTGGCATTTCCATCATGTTGGAATGCCTGCATTCCTCTCATGTTTCTACTGAGACACAAAGTATAGAGAATGTAAATGACGGAAATAAACTTACAGCTTTTTTAATGACCAAAATCGTATATATTTTAGAGCTCTAGCCTAGGGTTATAGCACAACAAAGCAGGCACAGTCTCTTTCATCTGCAGTTTGCATGGAAACTAGGACCAAATTTCTATCTCCTCAAGTGACAGAAAACAGCAGAGAGTCTCCATTACAAAAGCAAAAACCCAGGCATGTACTATCCAGCATTGTAAAGTCAACGTAAGTTATTTTGCAAGGATCCCATGATACCTTTGTAGGAGTAAAACAGATAAGGGCAGGAGAGTCAGAGAGCCAATGAGACAAAACAAAAAGAAAACAAAGGAAAAATAAAAATGAGGCAATACTGTGAAGCTATTAGAAGAGGGTGTTACAGCATCCGATGTGAGAAAACTTTATTGGGACACACATAACATTCTCCCCCACCTCAATAGACCAAGGGCTGTACTAACTTTGCCATCAGAAATTATGAACAGCATCAGGTCTTCTAAGTTCCAAATATACATCACACCTTTTGTATGAATTTTTGCCACAACTCTAGGGCAATTTTCCAAGATGAGAATTATTTTTCAGCACCTACAAATTGCACTTTTGTGAGGGGCTGTACCAAGGAAAAGATAGGCAAGATTTTGGTGGGACAAACCAGCACACTAAGGCTACGTGGCTGACAAATGAGATTTCTGACAAGGAGATGTGTAAAGAAAGAACAAAATGAACAAAGTTCAACTCTTGGTGATTCTAGCTGACTGGTGAAATTGCAGGCTGTCATCAGGAAAATCCTGCTTCTCAGATACAAATGGACAGGACATACTGATATCAAAATGCAAGCAACAATCTGTCTCCAAATTATATTGTTAGGTGCAAAAACACTTTAGTTGTGTCTTGGCAAAGAGCTGGGAGCTGGAGTTCTTTAGCAAAGCTCACTGTTACTGTTTGCATTAAAGTAGCAATCAGAAGCATGTTTATGACTCAGTATACCAAGTGTAGTTTTCATAAGCAGTATACATTGAAGCTAGTGTGTGTGTGTGTATACATATATATGTGGTAAAGCCCTCTCAGAACCATAAAATCAGTTTGGAGAGATGAATCGTGTGAAAGGGAATCAAAAGTAATGCTTCATTTTCTGTCTGTGTAATTGCAATTGAGAGAAATAAAACATTTCTGTAAAGGTCCAGGAAAACCATGACAAAAGCCAGGAAAAGTTTCTCTTCTCTTGCTCCCATGTTCTGCATATTTTCCCAGGAAGTGTTACTGGAAAGGTTCAGTGGCAAAGAGTCTGAGCATTTTTCAGAGTTTGTCTTGCACTTTCCTGTGCACGGCAGAGTTTCTATATGATGATGGAGCAGGCACAGACCAAAGGCTTTTCGTATTATCTCGGACACAGACACAGTGTTGGTGCATGAATTTTTTCCTAGGGCTTGAACTTTCATTAAATCAACTCATACTGGAGTACTAAAAATATAACAAAATTGAATTGGAGGAAGACGAAACTGATAAGAGATTTGCTGCTATTGGGAGTGTGAATCAGACCTTTTTTGTGATAAAGTTGCAAATGTTACCTGATTGTTGAGTGCACTGAAAGCACTGATCGCAGAGACACTGAACTTCTCTGTTGTGTTGCGGCTTCAGTCTGATAGTAGGAAGGTATTTGTTTTGGTACTTAAGCAATTGTCTATGAACTCACAAGAAAATGAACTGCCCAAGATGCTTTCGATAACTTTCAGGCAGGACAACATAATTGAGAGCATTGCAGCTGTATGCGTATAACCGTTGATATTAAGCAGTGATTTTTGAGATAGTGTAGTGGATTTAGTTTATATTTAAGTAATGCTTTCTGAGATATTTTCGTGTCTACCTTTGATCTGAAATGTGTTAATCTAACAAGTGGGTAGAAGAAATGAGTTACTATGGGAACAATGTCTCTAACTTACTGCCTCAGTTGGCTGCTCTGGCAATCAAAGCATGCTGCAAAATGGAGCAAAGCCACCAGAGACAAGCATGTGCTTCAATCTTAGAGGAAGCTTTTAGGGTCAGGTTTGCGGTAGAGAGGATATCAAAAGACCTTTGGGAAATGTATCATGGGCTTAAATCAAAGCAAGGGGAGGAGAGCAGCTGTGATCTGACCATGATAAGGAAGAACCCCAACAAACTGTGAGTCATCTAGTGGAAAGGAGGCAAAGACTTTGCTGGTGCTTTTCTTGGGGTGCAATTTATAAATGATTAAGGACGGTTGTTAAAACATGAAGCTTTTAAATATGCTCTGGTGATCATTAATAAGGTACTTCATCATTAAACAGATCTTTGAACTGTATTTGCTTCCAGTATTCTGCTGTACACTCACAGAAGAAGTCATCAGTACCGAAAACATGGGAGTGTGTTCCTCTGACATGAGAGAGCAGTGGTACCTGTAGTGATGGCTGATTACGTCTTGGGGATGTGCTGTTGGCTGGGAAGCAGCATCCCATATTGGTATTATATTTCCTCTGTTCACACCTCCCTAAAAAACCACAACACGATACAATACATGTGGAGAGGAGAAAGCTGAACTCGTTATTAATACTCATTTAATTTAGGGGAGGACTTCACTCTAAGTGAGAATGTTTTAATCCTCTCTTACTTGATTCCTCTTTTTGGCCTATTGCCTGGACTAGATAAAGGGAAAGCCACGTGGCCATCCTACCTCCCTTCATCTCACTAGCTGTCAGCAGCATGTGAGCATCAGGTGGGTGCTCACACCATCTTTGACACCTTCAGGTGAGCAAGAAGTATTTCCTCTTGGTGATTTATTCCTCTGATACCTTCATTCCTCCTTGTATAACACATGTCATTTATATTACCTACTCTTGCAAGAAACAAGCTGTAAACTTTATATGATCAAATCAAATCAGCATCAAAGTGGTTTTCTTTACTTTTTTTTTAAATGGAAAGTAATTAGAGAACGTTCAAGATACATATCAACAATGTAAATCAGTGTATTATATACTAACAAAACATTAACAAAAGCCTACAACTTTCCAAGTTTCTAACTGGATTTTGACTGCCACTCTTCCACCACTATCCTACTCCAGTGTCTCTCTCTATAGTCACAAACTTTCATACTTTTTTGGTTTTTTTTCAAGCTGACTGTTGTTCTGAAAGTCTCTTGGTAGTTCCTTGCTTGCTGTGTAACCCAGCTGGTGGGTTCATCACTAGGAAGGAAGCTTCATCACTAGTAATTTCCTCCCAATGCTATCAGGTTTTGGGCAGATGTGCTCTCAGACACCAGCAAGTCTTACATTGACCCCCAAGTTACACCAAACTTGCTCTCCTTCTGGATGTTACTGTGTAGGCAGCATCCCTGTCAAGGGAGGGTTGTGTGGATCCCCCACACCTGCTGTCAGACTAATAACTGCCTCATTTTCGTCACAAAGGCCATACTGCTCAGGCTGTGGCCATGGTGCTTGTATTAATCTGATTTCTGAATCTTTACTCAGTGCCCCTACAGCTTGAGCTTCATTTCGCTGGTGCTGGTGCTGTTTCTGAAGTTTCATTTCAGTTTCTTCTTATTTCATGACTTGTTTACGTGCTTGTTTTGTGTGTATGCATCTCTACTGGAAATCTCAGAGACTTGCTTAACTTTGAACACATCTCCTCAAAAGAACCTATCTGGGGTGGGCTAGACTGCTTTGTCTCATGCAAGTATGCGTCAAGGAAAAGGTCCCTCTACAATGGCTTTTGAGCCACAGTTACAACCCAAAGCTAGGTAGGGCCACACTGGGCCTAAATATTTTAAAACAAGAATTTGAAACAACTGAGGCTACCTTCCTTCCATTTTGAGCCTCGCTGATGAAAACAACAGCAATAATTGAAGCACCCTCAGATCAGGGTGTTGCCATATCTGCTTTCCCAGTCTTCACAAGTGTAACACCAGCATCTCTCTACCTGCCTTCATCAACTGTGCTCTAGTGTGTTCACAAGTTCTTCTCCAGACAGTTTTCAATGATGCAACGATGTCAATAATACATTATAATTAATGTCAAATTAATGACAACTTCTAGGTCTATGATTCTAAAAACACAACACATGCAAACCCGTATTAATTAATTACATCCAACTCTGAAGTTTGAATCATAGGGAAGTTAGGAGGGATGATATAATGATAATGATGAATGGTTTTTTTTTCCAGAGAAAAACTGAGAAGCAGGGCATCTCTGGCACAGCTAACTCCTTACTGAAGTTTGTTTATGTCTCTCCTAATCTAGGCAGATTTGCTTTAGCAGAGGAGTTGAACAAGATGATCTCTAGAGGTCCCTTCCAACCTCTACCATTCTATGATTCTTCTGGAAACTGACTTTTAAAGTATTTGATAGTGTATAGTACTTACTCTATAGAAAGTAGAGGTGTGCAATCACAATATTAAAACTTCCTTTAATGTATTTATAATTTTAAAATTTCATTATTTATTTATTTATAGATTTTATTTATTTTCGGCTGAGAGCACAGTGAAAACAACCTCCATTATGAGGACAGTTTTTCAGAGCCAGTAAGTGACCATGAACATCCGTGCAGTTACTGGGGCATGGGGCCAATGTGGTGTGAGGAAGCTAGGAGGGGGTGGGCTGGAAAAGCCGAGGGCAAGAAGAGCCTGGGCTTGTACCACCCTGCACTGGATCCAGGGGTGCATGACCTTAAGATCTTCTCTTATCTAACAGTCCAAGTTCAGCAGCTAGGAGAGAGGAGTTGATGAGGGGTGGGACCCTGCCCAGCCACCAACATGAGGGAGAGCATGAAACTTCATGTTCAAGCACATGGGTCCCATTGTAAGGAAACAGAGCTTTGTGACAGGAGGAGCTGAGAATCACCTCAGGTTTTCCCACACATTATTTCCTTGAGCTCCCTGCCTTCTACAGAGGACAAGGGATGTCGCAGATGTCCAAAAATGGACTTTTCTTGGCTAGCATCACTGTGAGAAGCCGATAACTGCAAACCTCTTATCTGAGAGAGGAAAAATGTAAAGGAAGAGCAGGATGATAAAGCAAAATATCCATAAGTAGTTAAGAATTTAGGAGCCTTTTAGGTGCCACTGAACTGAAAATTAGCACTGTTGCTGTGAAAATAAGAAAAAGATTTCTAAGGCAAGTTTAATTTTAGTCATGCTGGACATTCTTCCAGATAAGTCCCTTCCAACCCTACCATTCTATGATTCTGTGATTCTATGATAAGCAAACCAATTTGTCAGGCACAACAGTTATCAAAATATGGTGAGCTGCAGTGATTCCTATAATTACTCATGACTGATTTATCACTTGATTGTAGGAATTCAGTTTAAATAGATTTTTTTTTACTATCTATCTCCCTTATTCTCTAATTGATTTTTTTTTAACGCTGAATCTTAGACTTCCTTTCATAAAATAGATTAGAGTCATTATAGCTGTATGCTTTTTTAATCATCCTGCTGCATAATTACTGTTGCTGCTGTTGCCTTCTGGTTTACACTGTTTCTTTATTAGCAACTCTTATTGCCAGAAGCTTTAAACCTTTAATAATCTGTCAAGGTGGTAATTTGAGTTTTTTACTTACACACCTTTTCAGCCATATCTTCAAGCACCTGGACTGGTCAGATGCTTTAATATTTACTGGTCTCTGTCTGGTTGGCCTTGTTATTTTCAATTACCCTTCCTCTGGATAACTAAAGTACCCATTCATTTTATAGAAAATATAAGCAGGTCCCATGCAACTGTATCAGGCAGTAGGACAATAGAGTCTCCAGAAACAGTGATGGGGGCCAAAGATGACACACAGGCAAGCCTTTATTTATTGGCACCAGCAAGGGAGCCTTATTGTAGCCTGATTCAGCATTCATAGGAAATGCAGGCTGCAATAGCTTCTGTAACACACAGGGATTATACCACCATTTCTTCTTTTTAAGGCTTTTGGAGGTTTCCATTCAGAGTCCCTGCAGATGTACAGCCATCCTGCTTCCCAAACTCCTCTACACATTTCCTATACAGCATGCCAACTCTGAAGCACCTTATGCTGGATAAAGCCAGACAGTTAATGGATGGTATTTTATCTCTGTAAAAGGTTCTTGGATGGTATTTCTCTCTAACTTGAGCGTAAGTGCTTGAGCACAGTGCTGTGGCTCCCCAATGAGTCCTGTGAGGCTATTCCCCAGCAACTGACGTGTCCACCAGCCTTTGGCCATTACTGATGAATAGGACTACTGAACGATGGCATTTTGCTGCAGTGACAGACAGCAGTCTCCTCTGGGGTCAGAGCCATGAAGTGCAGTACTGCACAGCCAGGATACCTTGTCTTCCACTGGTACAAGATACTGGTGGTCCTGCCACAACAGCTGCTCCTCATCCAAAGTGCTGTCTGGAGTTGGCAGCCTGGTTTCTGCATGTGTCCCTGGGCCCTTGCTGTGGCCATGGGATCTCAGAAGAGAGGCAGCACTCTGAAAGGCAGATTTTCCAATATATGCAGGTGATCAAGGGCTGGAGAGCACTGGGAAGGGCTCAAAGTTATTAGTTCATCACAGATTACGGAAACTGGACATGTGCATCTGTTGGTAGGTAAATCATGGAGGGGGTGACAAAATGTAATGGGTTTCTCTGGCCTAGAAGTAAGAAAAAAACTTCTCAGTGCTGAATGATGGTAAAGAAACTTGAGAATAGACCACCTGAGGACCTAGTGGCATTTCAGTTGCTAGTGGTTACCAAAGACTGAGACACAAGTCTGACACAGATATGATGGAAGCCTCTCTTCTGGTAGGTCAGGCTGCCTCTTAATTCTCTTTCCCTTCCTGTTGTCAGTGTGTGGAAGTGCAAGCCGCATGGAACAGAAAAGCTGGGATTTGCACATGCTAGTGTGTCCACAAGCCAAAAACAAAAACACAAAGTAAAAGCTGGGTCATGGTTTTGATATACACAGAAAAATAAAATCCAAAGTAAGTTAGCAATTACATATGACTGAAAAAAATGAAGAGTCAATAATTACTTGTAGAAAAGAAGATTTAAATATATTTTTAAAAGCATCTTACAGATTTAGATCATCTTTACAGTTGTGTGTTGAGGAATTGGTTACTATTTTTTTTTTTATTCCTTCAGCTGTTTTGAGGTAAGCTTTTTCATTAATGGAGATGGCTGTCTACATTTTTTTTAGTACTTTATCTATGCCTTATCTTGCCAGAGGAAACTGGCAGATATTAATTCTTGGGGCTTTTCTTGTCTATATCATAATCCAGACAAGATTTTGACAATTTCATTACAATAGCCTCCTCTCAGGAGAGCTTTGATTGCACTAAAACATACTCTAAAGTGGTAATCTCTTAACCTTCTAGAGTTCATTATTTGGACAGATAAAAATTGAGTTTAAATTGATCTATAAGGTCTTCTTGTAAAGACATAATTTAGTTTAAATTTTCTCAAATTGAATTATGTGGACTGTGTATGATGTATTGATTTTAAAAACCTTCTTAATGGAGTCATATTATAAGACTCCTCACATTATTTTTTTTCCCTTTGATGGAGTCAGTTTTTAAGAGATAATGCTGTCACCATCTTGATGGCTTTTCAATCAGATAAAGCTTTGACTTCTGGGATGCTGCCTTTTTTGAGGAAAACACAACTGCAAAATTAACTAATCTTGTGCCACTTATTCATGTTTCTCGTATCACATCTATATCAAGAAGCTGAGGTCTGCTTTGAATTATCTTCTGAAAGACTTGAGGTTGTGACCTTATTTCAAGGTATCTCCTCTGCACTTTTGAAGTAGAAATTTTGGTAATTGCTGCTTTCAGATATGTTTTTGCCATGATTTATAATTCTAAATTCAGCTCTTTTTCAGACCAGAACAAAATCCAACAAATGAGCAGTTAAGTACACTGAAGTACCTTTGGCTGTGACTCATGTTTTCTGGAAGATGAGCAAGAAGGTTGAAATCAAGAGCTGCTTTGTGTATTTGATAAGGAGGAGGGTCTCAACTCTATCCCATCTATGACTTTACAAAAATCTTTGGTTTGTGGATTTGGGACCTCTACAGCCATAGGCTGTAGTCCTCTGTGTCCCTGGGCTGTTCAATGACTTCTACTGGAAGACCAGGAAGAAGACTGAGACATCAGCATTGATTAATTGGCAAAATATGTGGCAAAAGAGAAACAAAGGGGAAGTGGAGTCTGGAGGCTTCTATAGAGACAGTGTTTTAGATCTTACTGTGGATCTCACAGGGAAATTTGAATGTGCTCAAGAATGGTGAGTATTTGAACTCTGACATCCTCCAGCTGTTTTGCTTTTAAGGAAGAGGGTAGTTTCAGTAGTGATTTCTGACACTCTATGGCTCATCTACATAAACTATTCATCTGAGCTGACTGAGCTGGAAGGGAAATAGGTTGCTCTGTGTAATAAAAAACAGTTTAAAGCATTTTTTTTAAAATCATCACTTTGCATTTATTTTTTCAAATGTTGAAAATGCCATATGAAAAGCTTTTCTGCTAGGCAGATTCTAGTCATTTAATTGGGACAATGACTGGTTTTCAGGAGAAATTAAAAAATTTTTAAAAAATTTAAAATTTGTCCTTTTTCTTAAGATATTTTGTGGCAAACCTGACATTGACAATGTTTGTTCAATGTATTGTAATTACTAGAAATGCCTCGTCTATTCAGAATCTATTTATGCTACTCCTATGGACAGCTAAGCTTTAACATAAGCTAATTTTGTCTTTTTCTCTAATTTTTCTCTCACCTGATTTTTCCTTTTCTTTTCTTTGGACATCTAGTTTTTGTTGCCATAGTATTATTTTTTTTTTAACTTGAAAAAGTAACAGCAAAGCAAAAGTATTCCAAACCTTTTATCTAGGTCCAGTTCTTACATAGAACTACACTGCTTCTTGCTAAAATTGTTGCATGTTTGCTTCTGAACAAGCTTAAGCAATCTATAGTTTCTGTTTGATAGAGTAAATAAATGCTATTGTAGTATGTGATGATCTCTGAGTTTTCCCACCACCTAACAAAAGGCTCATAGCAAGGTGGGAGTGTGGAAATAGAGCCCAGACAAATGAACAATTTAGTTGGTGTACTGAGGTCTGTGGCAAGGCAGTAGAATAAGGAAGAATACGTGCTTAGAATATAAAAATCTTACATGTTAGTTTAAAGTGTCCCAGGAGATCTGCTGGGTGGATACTGCATGGAAAGGAAGAAATACTCTAATTACAGCACATTAGGTTACTTATCAGTGGTCTAAAACTTCAAAATAGGAGAAAATGAGCCCAGAACTATTTGAAAACATATATATTTATATTTTTAAAGCAAAATTCTGTTTATTTTAAAGAACTCTAATTTGAAGCAACCAGTGGTCAAAGAGTAGGAGACTCGATGCTGTAAGGAATAAAGTGTGGGAGTTTTGAGCAGGACATCCTTTGATGCCGGTTAAATTCTGTCTGGTGGTGCTGCTGTTGTACAAGTTGTACAAGTCACAGATTTCAAATGTCATTGTTATCCAGTCTCATCTACAGTGTCAGGAGTGGCAAAATGGCAATAAGAAGTGGATAAACTCATAGTATCTCTCACTTCTGTTTTACAGACATTCTGTAAAATGTTTGATTCTATTAGTTCTTATTCAAGTAATTTCCTACTATAGAAAAAGCAAATACATGTAGTCAAGCTAGTACACTGCATTGCACATTCATTTTGGACAGAAGAGTTGCTTGAGCCAGTGTAATATCACTGCTAAAGAAATGGAGCCCAAGGAGGATCTAATTTCCATTTTGGGGTAAGTTAATATGATTGCTTTGGGAATACTTTTTGTGGTCTGGATTTATTTCTTCCCTTAAAACAAATAAACAGCAAACTGGATAACAGAAAAGAAACTGGATTGTGAGCTGCAAATAGAATTATTGACAAAATACCAGTTGTAGGATCTACACTACTGGCACGTGAGCCAGAAAGCACATCTTGACTGTACAATTTTATTTCTATTTTCACAGAAGCAGCAGTTAAAAAAAAATCATTATCACTTGCGTCTCCGACGATCTTGTTTGATTTGGAAGTCACTGGGATGCAATAAACAGGAAACCCCAGGGTGCCATTTTACTAAGACAGTTTTCAGGGAGGAACCACAGTTTCTGCTGCAAAGTACTGTTGATTTACATGGATTTTCTTGTCACATGTTTTGGCAAAATGTATCAGCTTGTGCTTCTTAGCATCAACAAATAATACTTGACTTGCAAAGGAGCGGCTTGGCAAGTACCCAGCCGTGGGAGGCTTGGAGACTTGACTGAATAAAAACACTTTCTTTTTACCAATTTGTGAACTGGCACTAACCTTGCTGTGGTTGTGTGCAGCTGCTCTCCAATTCTTGCTCTTGATTCTTGCATATTGAAGCTCTTCCACCTGTTATCTTCTACCAAATTCCAAGCAATGAAAATGAAATATTTATTTTTTAGATTTCCATGCAAATGCCTTAAAGGGCTCTCAAGCTTATTTGTGTTATCCTGTCTGAAATTCTTTTATTTTTTTTCTACTGTGTGATGTTTTTATCTTTTCCCCACCTAGGTAGGCCTTTCAAAGTGTTTACCTTTTAAAGAAAAGGGGAAAAAAGCAACTTACTTTTTATTTTTCCTATGCAGCCTTCTTGTTCATAATGAGCTTAGATATAAGGAACATAAACCCATCCGGAAATAAAATTATGTGTTAGGGTCACTAAAAAAAGATAATTACATTATGATAAAACTGTCACTTTAAGAGATAGTGGGAGATGAAATACATCATAAGCTGGCAAAAGAAGAGGATGACTTGCTCTTTTAAATATCATCAAAGACACAAAACAGTGAAGAAACTCTGAATTATACATGGTATAACTAGGAAATCTCTGACAGGGAGGGGAAGCACAGCACTAGGACCAGTGCAACTGCATGTTTTCTTCTGGTGAAACAAGGGAACCTTCATCGATATGCAGCCCAACATATGCTACTGCTGCAAGTAGATTGACAGTTCAAGGATGTTTGGACACAGGATGGGAAATACTGACCCGTGATCAGAAAATGTGCTGAATTTGTCATGTCATGTTTTTCATGGACCTCCCAACTCTGCAGCTGTTGTTGAGTTATTGTCTTTCCTTCACTTGAAGCATTTGTGCGCCATCAAATTATCAGTCTGCATTCAGCAGTGGCTGACTTGTGTCTCAGGTTGCACACAAAAGTTTAAATGAAAATTTAAATATATGAGAACTTGCTTTGTTCATGTCCTGCCCTTGCCCTTGTGCTGCCTTAGTGTGTAACGAAATAACCTGTTTTGAGGGAAAATTCCCTGTCCTGTGCAGCAAGAAATACATGCAGCTGCTGAGCAGACGGCAGTGTTCAGGTGGGAGTAATTTTCTTCAGTCCTTCTGGTCCTTGTTATGCAAGCTGCCTCCCCTTGTGAAGTAAACCCAGTTTTCCCTCCTGTTATAATTTCTTTGAGGTTTGAGTCCACACCCTGCTTTACTTTCTCTGGCAATGGATCCTTTGCACTGGCAAATCCTTTACACAGGCAGCAAGTGCTCCTTGCTTTGGCATTTAAGAAGAAACTGGTGGCAAATGGTGAGTATGAATATAAAATACAAGGAGAGGGAAAGGGTGAAACTGATGGAAGACTGTCAACCAGGAGAAAATTGTTTTCATATAGGGCCTTTCTTCTGGTCACTGGAAAAAAAATGCTCAGAAATATAAATGAGTTGAACTTTGTGTTTTTGACATCAGATTTTGTAGTCTATTCTAGAGATAGAAATGGTGACATACCAGGAGGTCCATACCATGGAAATGACACAGCTGATGGCTTTATTCAGTGTCTTGCTTTTCTCTTTTGATGCTATGAATACAGTGACAGAGCAGCACAGAACACCATGGTGTGGTTGTTGTGCATGGTATTGTTCTCTATGCTCAGTGGGTAAGACCACTTTGTGTATTCATACCACACATCTATCTGGCAGGGTACTGTGAGCTTCAGTAAACAGAAGCTGGGGGAGTCCCAATACTACAGCTTGCTTTTTCAAATTTAAACCTGTAATTTGTTTAAGTACAATTAATTTTATTTTTCAAAGAAAACTGGAAAGATTTCAATTTCAAGAACATGAACATGAAATGAAGCTTCATCAAAAAGAAGCAATAATAAAATCTTGTCCAGATGCCTATGTAACTATGTAGTCTCTGTTTTGACAGAAATATCTTTCTGTCAGAAAGAGCTTTTGACAGTAGCTCTCTCCCCAGATAAAAGTAACAGTTTTAAAGCTACTGTTTTTTCCTTCTGTTACTGGATCTTAGCACAAGCAACCCCACTCACAGACTCTCAGCAGTGGACTACCGATGAATTGTAAGCTGTGTATTGAAGGCCTCATGGGCTTAAATTTAGCATCATCCTTGTTTCATGTTATGCTGCTGTTGCTGACAATAGACTTAGTTAATATGCTATAGTTTTCTTCTCATTAAATTCATGCTCCTATAGCCACCTTTATCATGCCAGATGTGTAAAATGTCTTCAATTACATTTCATACAATTACAATTGTCAGAAAACATCAACAAAAAAAAATGTATTCTCATGAAAGAAGATATAAGTAATGTTTTCTTGGCTTTGATTGTGCAGATAATTTCATGAGGCCACTGTGGCTTGTTGGGCATAATAAGGCTATTTGAAATAGAAATTGCACTGATCCCAGTGTCTTGGTTAGTCTCATTTTCCACATTGTTGTTTGGCTGCAAGGGTGAAGGCATGGTTGTTGTTTCTTCCCCATGCCCATCTTACTGTCACAGCAGAGCTGTGGGTGGCATTTTTTGTCCCTAGAGGATTTGCATCCTTAACAAACGTGGGGGATTATCATGGGCCACTTCTGTTCACTCCCTTTAGGATCTTTCTAACCATCCTGAAATTGACCTCGACTTGCAACAGATGCTGTAAAAAAAGGCTTCTAAATTGATCAGATGGTGTTCTCTTTAAAAAACCAAACAATCAACAGCTGAGGCTTGAGTTAAGTTGTAATGGTCTGTTTGTGGTATAGGTAAGCTCCATTGCTTTCAGGGCAAGATGAATTGAAGAAGGGGTATAATAACCTTTTAGAAAACAAAACCCTTGAACATGGTATTACTTAACCCTAGTGCAGAAAGATGTAAGGCTGTTAGTTCTCCTGTTGCTAACAAAAGTACATAAACAGAAGAATATTTTTTTGCAAAGGTAGCACACAGCTTTGGAGATGATGTCAAAGAATAGGCAATACTCTCTGGCTTTTGACTTAGCCTAAACTAATCATTAGAGTTCCATAAGCAATTGTGTCTTTCTGCTATTGAATCCCCTGTGCCCTGTGAAGATCATAGCTATGCAATAATTTAGCTCAGGTAGAAGCATCACTAAGGCTAAATAAACACTGTTTTACCTTCCTGCAGCAGCTGCTGCCTATTGACCTAAACACATTCCATGTTAAACAGGGAGATACAAATTTTACCTTAGAAGTGTGCGCTTGGTTTGGAGGTTTTTTGAAAGTGGAATTAAGTAGGTATGTAAAGACAAAATGATCCAGTTGGGCCGGGGGCAATGTTCTTGAGTTTCTGGAATGATAATAGGTGGTATATCTGACTCCACCTGAAAATAAAGGTGACCAAATGACCCTAGTAGGTTCATGATATGTTTATATATAGGGAGTCTACACTCAAGTTATGAATTTTGGCCTAATTCAGTGTACTTGAGTTTAGATCTTGACAATATTTTTTAGTCTATTTTCTCTTTTTTTTTTTCTGGTCATTCTATTCCCCTCCCCCAACCCCCCCACCCCTTGCCTTTCTTCCTTCAGATACTGTGCTTAGTGGAAAGCAAACATTTATGAGGTGGTTGGTTAAAATCTATTCTGAGCCTGATAATTCTTCCCAATCCTGAAAGGAAGGTATTAGAACTTTGTATTGCTCCTCTGCAATGGCCAGGGCACAAAGACTCTGGCACAACTCAGCACTGAGGAATAAGGACTAGACTTACCCAAAATGTACTAAGAGAGCAAGATTATTTTCTAATCATCAAATGCATTTAGTCCATACTTTTATTGAAGGCTCCTCAGACTCATGAAAGATCTATACTTTTCCTAGTAACCTGCATGAACTAGTTTTTTTGGAAGCTGAAACTTGCATTCTCACTTCTAAAATGTCTGAGCATTTCTGGCCTTTTGGACCATGCTGCTCTCCTTTTCTCTCTCTACCCCAAAGACAAGACACATCATGCAGGCAGCATGACTGAAACTGTCCATTCTCCTTACTGGAATCCATATGAAGAGCGATGAGGCTGATAATATCACACATATTATAAACCTGTCCTTGTGGTTGATGTAGAAGCTCCTAAAAGTATGTCAAAACAACTTGCTTAAGTATGGCAATTTGTTAAAAAATAATGATGTTGGAAAACAAGACAACCTCATATGAGGGCTTGTAGGAAGAGAGCTTTGGCTGTTTGTAACCTCAAGATTTTACATAGAATATCAGCTCAAAGGTGTGTCATGAGTTTCGATTGTGGAGAAGCTAAAGATGGAGGTTTTATGAATCAATCTCTGATATATTTCAAAAAAAAATCATCTGTGCTTGCAAGAAAAGTACTTTCCTTGTGCTCCCTGCTCTTCAAAGCAAAGGCAGCAAGCCCTGTTAACTTGAATGAAACAAATTGCCAATCTTAATACAATATTAGAATGAAATATACTTTAAAATCAACCTGTGTGGGCTTAAGGTGGTTGGCAGCTTTCACATTTACAAACAAGAAACTGCTGATTTATTTGCTTATTTTCTGCTGTAATTGTCATCAGCATTGTAAAAACATATTATTCCATTTTTCACTTCGTAAATTAAAGGCAGAATAGCTCATAATTAGGACTTTTCTGTCTCATTGTAAAATGCTCATGGCTTCATTAGAAACAATGTGACCTCTTTACACTCCTGACCTGACTTTAAATGACTGTATAATGCAAAACCAGCACAAGGGGAAGGGTTCTCCCATTCTCACTTATTGTACTTGAAGAAGATGGAAAACCTCTCCATTACAATACCTAATAAATTCAGCTAAAAAAATAGAGGCTTAAAAACATCCAACTTTTTTTGCATGCAAACTTGCTTGGTCCTATTGGGCAGCGTTGTTATTGAGTTCTCTGTAGCACAAATCCCATTACATGACACCTAATTTCTGTCCTTAGAAATGAGTGGAGACCTGACAACAACAACATTTAATCTAATTACTTATATTTTTAAGACTAAATTTGTTTTTTTCCAGTGGAGTCATTGCACCACAGGTACATTAACATTGCACCCAAATTCCCTAGTAGAAGATGGCACTCCTCTAGAGTTGAACACATGTCCTCAGCTCCGTTTAGAAACCTGTGCTTACCCTGTCTTTACTGTTATTCTGATGCAAACTGAAATTTATATCCACAGTCATATCTGAACAAGATGTGGGCATTTTCCTTTAGTTATCTGTATCAGTGCAAAGGTAAGAAACAAGCTCAAAATGTGGAACAATAAATGTAACTGTTATTTGGGTTTGTTGGAGTTTTTTTATTAGATCGTTTATTTGAT
Organism: Urocolius indicus; assembly: GCA_013401255.1. Classification (NCBI taxonomy): domain Eukaryota; kingdom Metazoa; phylum Chordata; class Aves; order Coliiformes; family Coliidae; genus Urocolius; species Urocolius indicus. Next base: position 33,304 of record WBNH01001194.1, on the reverse strand, counting down.
GAACCTCATCATGCAGTCTTTCCAAAGTGACCATTTACCTCAGTGCCTGATACTTGTTTGTTACAGGAGTTATTTACCCCTGTGAACCCCAAGCACAACAATTCCAAAAGGTAAAATATGATAAATAGAAAGTTAGAGAAAATTCAGGAATCAAAATTAAAAGAGTTTACTCGGAGACAGAGAGTCCTAAGGGAGCTTTTTATGTACAGAATGTAAATCTAGTGAGCTTAGTTGCTAAGACACATGGATGTCAAGGATAAGGAGGAGTGACTTGCTAGACTATTAATAAAATAAGCAAATTACAACCAGACATGAAACTTCAAATAGAGTTAGAGCTCTGGTCTTAAAAAGGTTTTGCACGTTAGCACCATAACCTTGAAATTAATCTTTCCTCCTTTAGCTTCCTCATATTGATCGCAAGTAAAGTTGCTATGATACCTGTTTATTTTTCATGCCAATGCTCTTTGGCAGCCATACTGGGAAGATGCTGATGAAAGAGAGGCCATTTTATATGGAGCTGGTGTACTAGATGAGCGTTACTCTGACTGTGTCCAAAAGAAAAGTGTGTGGCTTGACTTTATGGAAGCTGCCAACAGATTTGGTTGAAAAAATATAGTATCCTGAAAGCTAGCCCATCTTTCTCCCCATCTGCCTAATTAAAAAGTTAATTGAAAATCATCTCAGTATGAGCTTTCTCCCTGCAGACACGATCTTTGCTCAGGCTTCAAGTGATGCTTTTGAAGCATCATAATATGTAGACAGTGGTCATGGACCGAGGCTGAGAACAGACAGGACCCATTTTAAGCCGATCTAGGATGTGTTTGAGAATGAAAGCCTGGACTGATTCAGCCTTCATTTGTCCTACAGGCAACTGGGAAACTTTGAGCAGTTTATGGGCTTTCCATCACTAAGACAGATCTGAGAGTCATTGGCAATGAAATTTCAGGTTACAGTAATGAGGAATATATTACAAGGACATGATAAGCACCCAGTAAAATACATGAGCTTTTTAATGGGTGTCTGAAGGAAAGATGCTGCCTTAAGGACATTACGGTTTACCTAAGGCTCTGCACCAGTGGAAGGTTCTGGTAGCAGCCAGAGAAAAGTAAATGAGGTTGAACGGTAGTGCCACCATGTATTAGTATGAAAAAAGAGTGACAGAAAAAAACCCAATAATGGAAGCACAGTGTTGCTGCTGTTGCACACATTTTCAAATGAATAACTAGTGAAAACCAACCAGAGCCATGTCAGGCCACTTACTGAGTATCTCCTCAAGTTCACAGCCTGAAGTACCACAGTATTTCCTGCTAGCAAGGTATCTCTTCATTCCCAGCTGCACGTACATGGAGATGAAAGCTTGTTTCAGAACTGAAAAAGGGATTGGGTGAAGGGTGGGCGCAACCAAAACATCTTTTTCTGTTAACATTGTCTGTGCAGTAGGTCCATGTATCTTCTCTCCCTCACCTGTCAGTATCATGAATCACATTATTTGTACCAGCCCCCAAATGATGTTTCCCAAGTTATTCATTTGCTGGTCCACTAAAGCCAGTAACAGTTTTCAGACTAGTCTGTGTCCCCAGTTGTAAAGACATCAGACTTGCTCTGCGACTCCTCCCACTTATTCCTAGCCTGGTCTGATGCATCCTAAGTGACGTGGGGCTGATGCGGGGCCACATTCTCTCTTTTCCTTTGGTTCAGGCTCTGAACCCTCTGTGACTGATCAAATTTCAGGCAGGAGGCTGTATCAGAAACCACAGGAGGATGCAGGAGCATCCTTTGGCTCTGTGTTGGAGGCCATGGTAGTCTCTTTCATGAAGCATCCTTTGGCACTGTGTTGGATCCCACAGGCACAGTGTTGGACTGAAGCCAGACTGGCTTTGAAAGTGGCACTTTGGCTTATCATAGCTTAAACACACCAACTTTCTGTGACATCCCTGTCTGAAATAACCAGTTCTGCCAAGTTCGATAGGTAAGCTGGAGGGATCCTGTCCTGAAGAAAAGTGGAGGGGAAAGAGGAACTCATATTTGTATGTGGGGAGCTGAAAGATAGGACAGTGAAGCCAGTTCTCCAGGTTTACAAACCCTGAAAGAGCTGAAAACAGACTTGGGATATTTGGAGCCTGAAAAATATATGTTTCTTTTCATAGCTATATAGAAAACCAGGTTTTGGTTTGTTTGGTTGGTTTTTTTTTCAGGAATACCAGCTGCCCTGGTTTGCTTGTGGCAGGACAAATTGTTTTCTGAAGCACAGAAGATAAGATCATTATTTGCTGCCGAACTTGTTAGTTATTAGTTACCTTGTGTAACACTTTTTAGAGGTATTGTCATAATGTCTACAGAGAGGACAGATTCAGAACAATCAATCTGACTTATGTAAATTAGAAGTGGGAAAATGGACTTGGGTAATGGCGATGTCATAAATACCTCTGAGTTATGAAGTGATATGTTATCAGAAAGGTCAGGAGCAGCACACAGTTATTGTTCATGACCTTGTATTCATCATGAATCCTGTCTCTAATGCCTTTGTGTTGGTCTTTTTGTACCTTTGAAAATTACATTGATAAGCAGGTAGCTGGAAATTGAGTCTAGAGGGATTATACAATGAGTTAAATTAACTCTACCAGAAGCAGATATCTCCATTGGTAATTCGTCCCTATGTATTGGTGTTACAGTGTCAGATATGGTCTATATTGAGATGCATTTCTCAAAGGAGAAATGAAGCCAATGAGTGATTGTTGCACCATATAATCAAATAATTGTTTTTCAGCCTGCTGTAGATTACTATTGATGGCTAGAATTGCCAGGAGGCACTCATAAAGGGAAACAGTCAGTGTGCGGGTGGAAGCCACCACAGCAAAGCTGAGATCTTACCCCAGAATGGGGCATAAACAGAGCCAGTATGATGGGAGGCTGTGCGAGCAGCCCAGCAGTAACTCCAGACTGTCTTCATGTCATAGCTTTCTTTACTGGCACTTTGTGTTAGCTTTCCTGAATTGCTGATCTGAGACTGTGCTCTGCCTCTCCCAGGGAAGCCTGTGGTGACAGTTGTGTTCCCTGCACTTAAGGGTTCAGGTTTGCTATCATAAGCTTGGTAAAGATGATGGTTGTAAGGGCTCATTTCTTAAAGGAGTAACTCTCACTTAAAGTGTTCCTATAAGAAAGAAGTTCATACAAGGGGAGGTAAAGGGTAGAGATTCTGGCTGCAATTCACAAAAAGGAATCTGGATCAGTAGAGTACACCACTCTGTACACTTACAGACATCCATGTCTTGGAGGTGCATCCAGCATGTAAGTGCATGAGATTTGGATGCCCATAATGTCTGTCTCAGATAACCAGTGCTGGATGATTATCAGACAAGTATCCCAGAGTAAGTATGCATTTCTAATTTTTATGCCACAGACATAGGGTGCAGGAGTGTTGAAAAAAATACAATGATCACACACATTTAGAAATAGGAAATATATATGGTAATTAATGGATAATTGTGTTGTATCTTTTGTTGCAGTGTGCTAGGTAGTAGAATATTTCTAATCCTCTGGAAATCCTTAGCTGTAACAATATCTGTTCATTTCTTCTGTGTCTTCCTTCATTGGCTTTTCCCAACTATTTAACAGCAGGGAGTTGTCACAATTCATCAAGTAAATAAAAAAAGTTAAGGCAGTATGTGAATGGGCACACATACAAATGGTTCTGTATTTGAGAAATCATTTTTCAGGCAAAATTATTGAACTAATTAACAGTAATTGCTGAATAACTTTGTTATATTTATATTTTACAGTTTATCTTGCTTAGTTAAACATCATCATAATCAGTAAGTTGTCTTTCGGGTCTCGCTGAGGAGTATAATATTGGTAATTGTTAACTTTGTCTCCATGGGAACAAAATCACTTCAGAAACCTTGAAGTTTATTTTAGGGTTAAGAAAGGTAACATTCAGATCTTGTTCCATGTCAGTTATTAAACAGTTAGGAAAGTGTGGACTGCCTTTGAAAGGAGCTATTCTCTAGGCTTCTAGACAAGAAGCTGATTATGAAGATCTGGTCTTTAACATTTAGCAGCTGATTCAATGTCACAGTGATTGATTTTAGGCTATGGAGATATTATTTACAAGATTAAAATAATAGGAAAGGATGACTAGAAGATCTTTAGAGGTCCCTTCCAACCCCTACACTTCTGTGATTCTGTGTGACATTCCAGGAAAGCTTCTATTTGTGATATTTCACAGAATCACAGAATCTCAAGAGCTGGAAGGGACCTCAAAAGATCATTTAGTCCAACCCCCCTGCCAGAGTAGGACCACCTAGAGCAGGTTACACAAGAACTCTTCCAGGTGGGTTTTGAATGTCTCCAGAGAAGAAGGCTCCACAACTCATCTGGGCAGTCTGTTCCAGTGCTCCATCACCCTCACAGTGAAGAAATTCTTCCCTGTATTACTTTGGAACCTCTTATGTGTCAGCTTGTACCCGTTGCCCCTTGTCCTGTGATTGAATATCGCTGAGAAGAGCCTGGCTCTGTCCTCCTGACACCTGCCCTTTACATGTCTGTAAACATTAATGAGGTCACCCCTCTGTTTCCTCTTCTCCAAGCTAAAGAGCCCTAGCTCCCTCAGCCTTTCATCATAAGGGAGATGCTCCACTCCTTTCATCATCTTGGTGGCCTTGCGCTGAGCTGTCTCCAGCAGCTCCCTGTCCTTGAACTGAGGGGCCCAGAAATGGGCACAATATTGAGGGTGGCTTGCTATTGAGTGTGATTTATCATATGTAGATGTGGATGATATGAAAAATATGAAATAGAATATCCTTTGGTGAACTTCTGGTTCAACAAACCTGTCACTTCACATTTGTCATTTCTATGTTATTATAAAGCTGTAATGCTACATTCACAATCAGCCTGACTTGTCCAACTAATGGAATACTCTGTTTAGCACAAGACTTGTAGCATATGCACAGTCTTTAGCTGAAACAGTGGAGAATCCATCTAGATGAACATGGTATGTACTGTCCTCAGGTGTTTCAGATGTGGACAGAGGATTAAAAATGCAAAACAAAAACAAAATTGAAAACATCCTATGCTATTATAATCTTTGTATAAGGGCAAGGGTTTTGTAGGGACTCAAATGTCTTGGACAGCATGGTTGGTTTCAGTTTGGATGGCAACAGAACTTTCCCTTGCAAGTGCCTTTGTATCAGCATTATATCGATTGTTTTTATTATCTTAAGCTACATACAAAACACCTGCCTATTCAAGAGTTGGTGACCATTTGTGCATCTGCTGGAACTATTTGTACTATTTCCAAGTGCCCTGTCTTTCAGAACTTGTTTAATTCGTCAGCAGGACATGTCTAGGGAGTCCCTGGGACACCCAGATCTCCACATAGGATCTCATCAACACACTGAAGCTGTAGAGATTGCTCTGCTCATAGTAGAGATCTGCCTGAGAGAATCTGACATTTTCCAAAATTCCCTCCTGAATAGCTCCTTAGGAAGTTAATGATATTTTGCAGTGATGATGGAGTTTGGTAAACACCATGCCTCATATCCATCTTTTGTCTTACCAGTCCACCATCTCTTCTGTGCAGAAATTAACCAGAGATCTGCTAAAATCCTGGAACCAGATGAATTAAGGACATAAATGCAGTGGAAGTGTGAGCAGGCACAGGCTTGATTACGCCCCAGTTATAACCATAGAACAAACTTGAGATTCTTCCTTATATCTCACAAACAGATTAAATGCAATAGCTCTTCTCCCACAATACAGATAACAGTAATTTATAAAGTGTTTTTCTCTGCTTACTAGTGCCCTAGAGAATGGTAGAGGCTTGCCTCCAAGCTCATAAGTCGGGAACGCCTTCATTTTTGTCATCACTAGGTAAAATAAGTCATCTTCATCACCAAACTGGAGCTCAGCTTATCTACATGGAAAATATTGTTGCCTGCTCAAAGCACTGCTCTCATATCCTTTGTAATATTGGAAAGACAACTTCTTCATAGCTCTTGGTTGAATTTCATTATGAATTAAAGAAAAGCAACAACATTCTCCAGGATATTAGTGTATAAACTCAGCATTAGCTACTTCACCTTTAATTTCTTGTTACTTTTGACACTTAAACATCTGTGACTTTAGCAGTTGTTTATCATGACTAGGTTGGTGAAAAAAAAAAAACAAAATTAACAGAGCTTTTCTGATAAGGAAATATCAGAAGAAAGTAGTGGAAGTGCCTTGACAATCACAGCATCCAACTTCATGGATACTTCATGAAATATTAGTAATTGTTCAGGATTTTTGATCTTCAAGTTCATGTAGCAGAGGAGTAAAAAACCAAGCTACTATTAAGCAGCCTTTGGCAAACATAAATGAATGTGTAGAAGCCACACAACTCAAATTGACAGTTTCTACAAACAAAGGCAACTCTACACTGTTCAATAATTGAAAAATCCCTGTGGCATGAACATACATAATGATGGGTAGTGAAAATACTTCATCTTCCTTGCAGTGTGTGTTGTGGTTTTCATGACTGGAGCTTGCTGAATTATTCATTGGAAACAGTTCTTATTGAGGATGTGTATATTTTTTGCATTCAGAAGTCAAGAGATTCTGTGGTTCAGTTAGAAGAGGCTGTGATATGATACTTGCTGGGTCATCTCAAGTGCCCAGAGACATAGTGTTGGGATGAGATAACAAAATGTCCCTTTGTAGAATTCCAACTGCAGTTTTTAAAAGTTCCATTTTCTCCCTAATAGTATTTAATCAGTAGTTAATCATGAAATCAGGTGCCGTGCAATACCTTTTTTCATCTCACGTGCTGCTCAGCTTGCTACATGAACTCTTCACTCCCTAATCTCATACCATACCTGGACACTCATCTCTGTTCATCACATGTAGTGATGCCAGTATACAAGAAGGAATGAATACAAGCTGTGAAACTTCATCATCATAGTGTTTTCCCAGCTAACCTCTTACCCAGTTCAAGATTTTCTTCAATAGCCTGAAAGTCACATTTCTGGTAAGTGTATGTAAAACTTGGTTTAAACTAAGCAGTCACTGCCATACCTATTCAAACTAGTCATTGAGACTTTTGTTTTAGCAGTCCACAAACAGTTTTGCTCAGGTCATCATCATGAGAAATCACATCAATCTGCAATATATCTGAATTTCCAGGAGAGTTTTTATGTCATTCTCATACAGAGTCAATGAATGTTGTGGGGTTTTTAATTCTTTGGAAAGGGAGAATTCTCCATTTCTCCCAATACTTTTTTAGAATTTGGTAAGCCTTTTGAGGATTGTTTTGTATTAGAAGCAAAAAAGTTTGTTACTTAAGAAAGGAAAGAAGTAAGCATTAATACATCTACATGCTATCAATTTGAATGACAACTGTAAAAAATTATTTCTATTCCCTGGGAGTGGACAAAAGCAAGTACTAGGAAAAAATCCCCAATCAGTGGTATCCCTTTTTAAGCTCTAAACATTCAAATATTTCCCTTCCAGGTTATGTATTTCCAATTGGTTGTCCTATAATTTTCTGTGCTCAGTTTTACAGAGCACTAAGTGTGTTGTGTCGTATTATTTCCTTTGAGCTAAATTTAACAGATAGCTGGTCAGACATTTGTCAATGCAGCTGGTATGTACAAGATGTAAGGATTCAAAATAGAAAATCAAATAAAGGGTAAGAAAGGGAAAGAGACTTCAACAAAGTACAGGAAGAAAAAATATTTTTAAGTCATTAAATGTTAGCAAAAGATTCATGAGAAGTTTCAAATGAGTGTTTGAATAGTCCAAGTAATCTAAAGATGACCAAAGTAGCTGAGAAATTCAGCTTGTAGCTCAATCTGACAAAAGAAAATATTGGTACAACAGAATGTTACTTTTCAATATGTGAAAAAGGAGATTACCGTATACCCCTTCAAGCTCCAGCTTCCTCTAATTTTCAAAACCATTCTAAATGTAGAGTTTTCTTTACATGAAGCAATATTAGGTTCCCTTTTTCCTCCATTTGTGGGTGAGATGAGTAAACAGGGGAATCATTTTCTAGATTTTATTAGCTAGCTCAGTGTCAGTTCCAGCGTCTTGTATTCCAAATTCACCTGTGTGGTGGTTTAGTACTGGCTATGTACCAGGTGCATACCAAGTCATTCTATCAATTGCCCCCCCAGCTGGACAGGGGAGAGTGAAATATAACAAAGGGCTCACGAGTTGAGATAAGGACAGGGAGATCACTCAGCAGTTACCATCACAGGAAAAACAGACTCAACTTGGGGAGAATCAGTTTGATTTACTAACGAACAATCAAAACAGATTAGGGAAAACAGAAATAAAAACTAAACCTTAAAACACTTCCCCTCACCCCTCCCTTCATCCTAAGTCAGCAACAGATCTATCTTAGAACCAACTAACACTGTCCCTATCAGATACAAGGGAAGCTTCTAGCAACTTTTTTAAAGAAGCCACCTCTATAGCCCCCTGCTACCAAAACCTGACAACACAAACCCAGTACAAACTGGAACATGATTCCAGTCACAGTGAAGCAAGCCCATAGCTCCTGACTTGTGCTGGTGACACCTTGCTGCTGTGAGCCAAACCACAAAGGTGCATCTATGACCCCGAAAACCTGCTCCCTGACATATTTTTTGTTTCCCCATCTCACCATCCCTCCAACTTCCTCTCTCCTAAATGCCATGACCAAGGGTTATGGTGTGGCTCCTTGCCAGAGCTGCTTTCAGAGCAGCTTATTCTTGAAGTCTTCTTGTCTTGGGACTTTGTGCTCTTGGTATCAATCTCTCAGATGCCCAGGACCTTTCCCTGTCCTCAGAGCATCACTGCTGGCATGGAGGAGGCCCTGAGGCCAGCTTCTTGAAATCAAACATCATAAAAAAAAAAAAAAAACAAACAGGAAAACCCACTTGAGGGACCCAGAATCTGAAAAGCAGTGATATGGTACCCTGCTATATCAATCACTTCCTTGTGTTCCTCCTAAATCTTTTGTTCAGTGGTAAGAAATCAAAGGTAAATAAGCAAGTAGCATAGTCCATGTACGTTTCTGAGTGCAGCAGCGGAAGTTGCCTTATAGGAAACCATAAATCCAATAGCCAGCTACATTTAAAAGAGCAGAAATAGTAAGTTCTGTTTGAAATAGCAGTGTGTGCCAATATCAATGACTCTATATATGTCAGGAGTGGCTTTTGAACATCATAAATCAATCCTCTAGACTGCTAAAAGGAGAGGAGGTTTGGTCAGAGGATGTCAAGACATACCAAGCTGTAATAACTCATAAAGGCATCTGCCTTGCATTCACAGGTGGGACATTTCCACAGATAAATATTAAGAAAACAGAATAATTATTTAGGCTTTTGTACTGAAGATGAGGAAAACATAAATAACTTTTTTTTCTCTTTCTCTTTTCTTTCATCCCCAAGAAACAGTAAACAAGAGATCCTGCCCCTAACACTGCAAACAGTCTGCTGTAAAGGCATGCAGTGTGTATTCAACATTTCAGTCAACCCTTTTCAAAAGTGAGTTCAGTTGCTACAGAATGAGAAGTTTCCTCTTTTCTCACCACTGGCTCTCCTTCCCCCAGGAAATGTGGATAAGCAGTGAACAATATGACTTTCTTCACCCTACCCTTGCAGCATGTTTCAGGACTGTTCCAAGACAACAATTTCAATTTTTGTAATTTATCAAGAAGCAGAATATGTTGGAAACTGTGGCTGCAAATCTCAAATTAAGGCCACAGTACAGGAGATTGCCAAAGATATCTCCCAAAGAGCTCCAGCCATGGAACAAAATGCAATGACTCAGTTGTCTTTTCCACCAGAGTAAAACCTACTGCAACTTCCATGTAGTAAATCTAGATTCTGGTCTAGCAAAATGCCACATTTTTTAAAACAGGACTTGAAATGTACTCAGTATAATCCAGAGGAAAATTAAAGCAATAACCCTTCAGTGACTTAGATTTGGCCAGTGAGAAATAAGATTTTTGGAGGGAGGCACATCCCTTATAGAAAGGGACATGTTATCAAATTTTCATTGTACAGGAAATGCTATTGATCCTTGCAAGCACTCCCAGAGAGGTGTCACGAACTGCAGCAGGCCCTTGAGACTGTATTTACTCTGACAAGTCTTCAGAAGTGGTTCATTCAGGGTTAGGATAAAGGCATGTTATTGCCTTTCTCCTGCTTTCTTGTAGGGTAAATGAAAAATTCTTTACTTCAAAGCCATCAGTCTAATGACCCTTACCATAACTAATACAGCTTTTATGGAAAAATATGATTGTGTTTAATTTCACCATGAGGAAAAGGGGAAAACAGGATTGCAAAATGATGCCTTCAGAAATACAAATATGGTATGTAGCACTCTAAAAAACAGAGGAAATAAAAATGCATGCAATTTTTTAATGACAGTAGGATTAAGACACCTGATTAAATTTGGGCAAGAGACAGTTACAAATTTTTCTAGTGAGACTTCAGCGTATTCTTCAAGCAAATGTCATTTTTTTAAAAAAATCCTTACAGTAGATTTCTCAGAAAATGACCTCTTGATTGCTTTTCCCCTGATTAGGGGAGCACTGAACTTTAAGAAAGTAGTTGGAGCTGCAGCTTTCCTGCTGTGAGAGTATCTGTACAGTACCTGAGACACATTCACATTGGCTGTTAAAACTCATTACTCAGATGTTATACATATAGCTGAGTGCTACTCTAAGTCTTAAAACCCTGTATTTTTGCCACAGCTTGTTTTTTGTGCTTTATAAGGAGACAGCAGACTACTTTCAAGCTTTGAAGCAAAAGGTGATAGCAATAAGGTTTTACATACCTCTACAAGTTTCATACATATGCATACATGGAACAAGAAAATTAAGGCAATACATTTATTTTTCTGGCACTATTGCAAATAAAATGATTGTTTATCAATAAATACATAATGCACTTTACAGCCACATTATAAACAGTGGGAGCTGAATGAATTTCAATTACGCAGACCAACGATACTGTGCCATCCATTACATAAATCAAATCTAGGCATAGGCCTGTAAGCTTTTGCTGCTTCACTGATTTTTATTGCCCTACAAAATGATAACTGGAAACCATATAGAACAAGGCAAATTAAGGATCTGTTGGGGGAAAATGCAATTGGGAACTAACACCCTCCTGGAAGCTACATTCATGAGCCAAATGCCTTGTGAGATTTTATCTTCCATGCACAATGTGATGATATTCCTGTGCATATATGGTTAAATTAATTTTCCTGTATCGGCATAAAAATGTAGCTGGCCAAAACTGATTAGAACTGCATAATATGTTGGATCACATTTTATTTCAGTGGAGAAGAGGAAAATATTTGATTCCAGCCTGGAATGGTATTGAGCAGAATAAATGATTGAGTTCAAACAAAGAGATCGTGCTTTCCAGGGCTTTTTTTGTTTTGTTGCATGAATGAAATGATCTGTAAATTCACGACAAGATGATGATTTTCTAAGATGCAGAACAGTGAAAATAAAATAAAATAAAATATTTTTTCTGTGGTCAAACAGAAATTTCTGATCCCACTGGCGTCCAGTCTCACTCTTTGAAAGATTCTTGGAGTCAGTTTGTGCAGTTTGAGGCTAAGGTGGGATGAGGCAATCTGTGTCCTGCAGGATTGTCCTCTAAATGAACTCACCTTTTAATCTACTACAAAATGTCCATGTCTGTTAACAAACCTCAGCTTGGTCCATAGAGGATAAGCAGCTGACTTCAAACCAACCCAGTCAACTTGTATTGTTAACCTGACGTTTGCTAGTAAGATTCACCTTTCTTAGTACTAGTTTCAGGTCACCTGTAACTACCCTGAGCAAGTGGCATCAGAGCCACCAGACCAGGCATGCCTCTGCTAAACACATGCATCAGCTCCTGGGGCTGTCTCCTGTACACAGCCCTGTTGAAATTCATTAAATGGAAGACCATTTAGCTGTCAGAAAAACAGAAGGACAAAGCTGGCATTTTTGTTTGTTTGTACATTTTCTAATTCTGTTGTTTTACTTCTCCTTGTCAGGTGTTGAGGTTGACCAGATTTTACTGGTTTTTGTGTGTTCTTCAGCCACAATGCTATGGAGAATTATTCAGCCTTCAGCTATTATTTATGAAAACTTGTGAAGAAAATATCTAACGCGTGTTCTATCTTCATGTTTCAATGACAAAATCCCCTTCAAACAGGACTGGCAAATATCTGTAAAAGGAGAATTATTTTGATGTCTACTTCTAGTTTCAGCCATGTAGATATTTTTTAATCCATAACTTTATTGGATTAAACTAGTGGTTCTTTAAGTTTAAGGTGAGATTTGATTACTTATTTTTTTATGTAATTGTTCTTTAAAATTTAATTGCTCATTTTTTATTTTAGGTATTTCACTGTACTTCTCCAATATACAAGATTTAAGTTGTTGTGTTTCTACTTTCTCTTTAAGCAGACAATATTTTGTGTGTTGTGCTAAATGTATTTGCCAATGTGCCCTTCTAATGGCCAGGACTCACTTCTCTATATACCCTGCGTGGTGGAAACCTCCCAATGGCAAGCTGCATTGTGTAAGTCCCTCAGAGGCTGATGGCACCATTCTTATATACCTGAGCTTCTCATGGACCTGAATGGAAATTTCAGCTGTTCATGAGCTTGGGATCCAATCTCTGTTCACAGAACCTCATGAGGATGAGAAATGGTTTATTCAAGTTGCATTTAATAAGACAGATTTATCCTGAAAATTACTTGAAAAATGCCTATGTTACTGTCCATTATGTGGTAGGTCATGGAGTACTGCAAGTGAATGGAACCTGCGAAGAAATACACATTAAATCTGATATATAATGGAAAATTCATGTATTTTCTCTAAATGGTCATCTCCATGCAAGACCATCAAAACAGTGGTAAGTTGTCTTCACTGTCATGAAAGGGCTGACCTTGTTCATGTCTGGGGAAATGGATAGAAAAATTTGGCTTAATAAAATATGTAAGCTAAGAATAATTAAACTGAGGTTTGTCAACTGTAGTTTTGTTTTTAGAAGCTTTTTGTGTATCATAATTAAAAGTGTTCATAGCTTCCTGTACTCTATACTAGAAGACCCATGTGCCCAACACATATGCCTGTCTCTTGGCTTTTTTACAGTTTTATCAATTTCTGAAAGATACACCCTTTCAGTGCAAATCTCGCTTATATCTATAAATCACCATATTTATAAGAAATGGTTGCACCTTCCTAACTGAGGTACAACCTATTTGGGCAACCAGATGGAATGAGAGCCATTGAAATAAACTATAAGTAACAAGAATTCACTTAAGTATCTGTCCCCTGACTTCACCAGTAATAGCAATGTCTTCGGGTAAATTCAGTAAACTAAATCTGGTTGAAATCATTGCTAAATAAGTAATTCAATTTGAGTTCTTTGTGATGCAAATCATATGTTTTAAAGAGAAAACACTTATATTAATAGGATCCCTATATTTTAGGAAAGAGAAGCAAGGAAGATGACTCTTCAAGGCATAAAAGATCTAGCAAATAGAAGCAGAGTTCATTTTAAAATTTGATTAATGGCAAAAAAATGGAAAAAAATCCTTACTCTTCCCCCTCCCCCTGGCCTACTCCCAAGTGAAAAGTGGAATTGGCAGCTATTGTGGTAAAACATTCCCTGGGTTGTCTATGTTGGAGGAAATGAAAAACCATTAAACGAGTAATAGAATAAAAGTGCAATGAGATGTTCAGAGAATCCATCAATAAAAGGATGGCAAGCAATTGCTAAAGACAGCCCTTTCTAAATGCAGCTTTATTGCCAGAGGATGGAAAATTGACAGGGAATTTGCAAACAATTGAATCTATGGTAATGGCATATAAGCGTATTGTACCACCAAAACAAAGCACAGAGCTAATATAAAAGACGAAATACACCCATGTCCCATGGAAACCTTTGTGTTTTTCCTATTGTCTCTTGGTACTGGAAACTGTAATACTCTGATATTAAAGTTGGATACATTGAAAAATATATTAGGAGACTGTGACTAGATGATATTCTGCTCTGTGTTAGGGTGAATTGTTGGACTGAAAGCAATTCAAGACATAAGCAATGAGGGGCTGCCTCTCTGTACTCAAGGCAACTTTGTTAGGTGATATCTGGGTAGTCTGATGCTCTTGCTTGGGCAGTTTATGGGTAAATTACCTAAGACAGTTTGAGTCAATTTGAATTTCAAACCTGTTTGAAAATGCACTGTTACTAGGCCTATTGAACCAGCAGAGGTGAGTGCTAAATGACAGGCAGGAAGAAAATAATTAACTAATCGCCTCGGAGATGAAGCCTTCCAATAACCAGAAAGGGGAAAAACAACTTCGGTCACAGCACACAGATATCCCTTCTGGACAAAGACCCAGACAAAGACTGATAGTGTTAAAACCCTGTGGTTGAAAGACCACAGGCACCAGGAAACCTAAGCTTTGAAACAGCCTGCACTGTATGGTCAGGCCAGCATTGAGGGGGAGAGACGGAGAAGGCTCTCCCTGTAAGGCATGTTTTGATTTCTATATGCAAAGAAATCGCTGGCACATTTTCAGAGAGGATTTGCATGGGTTTGGGGATTTTTTTTTTTCTTTACTCGGTGTCCCCACCTGGCGGTGCCAGCAGCCTGCTACAGCAGCCATGTCTACCCTGGTGACCATGAGGGCTCCAGGTGTCCCTGCTCCTGCCCCGTCCCTTCTTTGCCCCCTGTATAAGCAACTCCAAGGCAGTACTGCTGGGTGGGCTAGGGAACTGCCCCAGCTTTAAAGGCAGCCCGAGATTTTTTTACTGTTTTGGTGTTTAGTATGTTGTTCCTGCTACTGCCAAGCAGTCAGCAAGGGGGTGCTGATGGGATTTAGTAGTATGGGAGTGTGTGCTTGGTTCAACCCTTTACTTCCACCTTGGATACACCTTACTGATTGTAAGTGAAGAGCAGCAGTCCGCTGCTGCTGCCTCTCCCTTTCTTGAGTTGCTACTCCTTGCTGAGTTGAGAGTCTGGAGATAATTCTCAGCAAAGCACTGAGGTAATGGAGGGTTTGCTAGATGTATCTATAGATTATTGGGTTGAGGATATTGCTTGGAAACAAAAAAAATGGGAATAAAATAACCCAAGTCAGTACATGTAATTAAGGAGCATCTGCTCTCCCCGAGATGGGCATGGACAGAGATGAGCTTAAGTGCAACTAAGCTAGTTTTTTCCCTAAGTCCTCTGTAAAGAATGAACCTGCAAACAAGCCTCTCATACTAAAAAGTCCTAGCTTGGAGGAGCAGAAAGGCAAAAAGCATCTTTGTAGAAAAGCGACAATAAAAATTAAAAATCTAACTTATAGCAAATGCTTCCGAGATATCAATAGCAAACACCAAGGATGGAAGATAGTTTTGCAAATGGTAGAAGGTTGCTATAAGGTAACCAGCAGTGAGAATACTCAGTGGCTTTCAAAGCAGTATCAAAAAGCCCAAAGAAATTAAATGGAGAAATGAAAGTAAGTTGCTTCAGCCTGTCTCAGCCTGACTGCGTAAGCAAAGTTTGGAGCATGCCACTAAGTGTGAACAAAAATGTGAGAGCAGCCAGCTGATGGCCCTGCTGTGGTGCTGTGACAGGCTACTGCAGGCAAAATAATTCTAAGCCAAGCCTCTGTTTTAAAGATGATGCCTTGGACATTAATGGTTTGGGCTGTGGCACAGCTTTGCGTCTCCTTCTCTGAAAACATTTAATAAAATTCTGACTAGCACATGTTACAGTGTTGATGCTATTAAGTGCTCTGTCTTTCCTGAAGTAAAATCTTTCTGATTTATGAGAAAATTTTTAGTTTACAGTTTCACCTGACAATTGTTATATCTCTGGAAAGCCCGCAAATTACAGAGGCACAGCAATGTGAGTTGAAACATTTAAACCTGTTGTTCCAAGAAGTGTTGGCAGCAAGCAAGGACTTAAGTACCTTTGAGACATTTGCTTTTAATTGAGGAGGAATGGCATCACCAGTTGTGAAAAACATTTAACCCTCAGAAATGTTTGTCTTACAGATTAGCATTTCATTGAGGCACAGGGGACAAAGACAAGTGTTGGAGAGGTTTCAGTAGCATAGCTGCCTTGCCTGAGGGGTGAGAAGAGCCATGGGGTGGTGGGGGGGAAGGAGGATGGGGTTCAGCTGAGCCTGGCTACAGCAGGTGCCAGGGTCATACAAATAGTTTGTTTCTTTGAGTAGATTTCTTTGAGTAGAGGTCTGCAGTGTGGTAACTTAATGCTACAGGCAGCAGCTATCTGTACAGTAGGTCATGTTGTTCCCCTATCTTCAGCTTCAGCATCCAAGAGCTTGACACATCTGATGCTGATGCCTCAGGAGGAGCCCTGTAAGCACAACAGAGTGCAGCTCAGGATCTGTGCTCTGTTTTTCTACAGCATCGGAGCTCTTGTGATAAAAGATGTATATTGGTGGGGATGGGGGGGGAGGCGGCGGGGAAGAAATTAAAAATCCCTTTTTCTCAAATAACTTTTTAGATAAGGAAAAAAAGTAGGTGGCCCTGTCTGCGTTTTTTTAAAAGCCGCAATAGAAACACACATGGGTAAAATCTTGACCACTGTGCTGCCTCCCTGATTATGCGGGAATCAAACTTTGTCAGAAAGCTATGCTAGACTTTCCAAGTGCTGACTTCTCCACGGCTGCTGCTTTCTCCCCAGGAGCTGCCTCTCCCACGAGTCACTACCAGTGTGGTGGCAGTTTGATGAGCTCTGCTTGAAATCACCAGCTAGTCACCAGCAGGATGTCCTGGCCCCTTCCACCTCCTATTCCCCAGCCAGGAATCCTAATTTACTCAGCTGTCTTTTATGCACAGGTCTGATCCAGTATTGTATTTGTCATCCCCAACTTCATTGATTTCAAGTAGAATGGCTGAAAAGCAGCAAGGATAAACCACTACAACTGTTGGAGTCTAGCACAGTAGAAATGCCTGTCTAATGGCTGGAGTTGGGCTTTCCTTTTATATAAAGTAAATAACTTCTTTACAGAGGGAACTGTGCAGTTACTTGTCAATCACTGCCTTCTTCCAAGTCCTCAGCTTTCATCCTGGGTCCACTGCCAGCCCTGTCTTCAATTTATTCCATCTAAATTGAGATACTACAATTGGACTTCTCCAAGTCTGTACAGCCTTGTCTTAAAGTACCTCAAGTGTCTTATCCAGGCTTCTATTACTCCTCTGACAGACTACAGACATTCTGCTTGTTTGTGTATTAGGCCACTTCTTATCTCAGATGTAGTTTCAAGAAACTCCATCCTCTCAGTTGCATAGCTCCAGTAATTAAGCTTCCTGCTTTTCTGGTCTGTCTGGTGCTACCTTAGCCTAAATAAAAAGTGCAGAAGAGAGAGGTGTAAGAAAGAAAATACTGCCACTGGTAACAGTTAACTGTATAAGATAAGAACCCAGGTCATACACATTGGGTGCTGAATTCTGTAAAGGTGTTGAGTAGGCCAAAAAGGTGCTCACACAAGGCCAGAGATCAAAACCATAAATGAGACAGATTACCTTTTCACAAAAACTGCTTATTGCTTTTTTTTTCCATTGTCAGCCTGGTATCAATTACATATTCACTGGGAAGATGAGCTTCACTTGGGGTTGCAGATATACATTTGAATCTTCATCAAATGGCAACAGACACCAAACAGGCTGATAAAGTAAAAGTATTCAATTTTTCACCCACAATGATACCTGAAGTTAGGAAAAAAATGAGGATTTATAACTGCGGTTTATCCCTTGGAGAAGGGAGTCTGACTTGAATGCACTTGTAGGTGCTGCAAATTAGAAATGTGTTAATCATGTATTCTCTCTGGTGAGCACACAACAAATATTTATCCAGACGAATGAATGCGAGAATCCATTTAAACCGTAAGCTGTCAACGCTCCTAGACAGTCCCGTATTTCACTGGTGGGCCTTGCTGACATGACATCTTTCTTGATGAGAATGTCAGGGTATCTCCAGCTGCTTGCCAACCCTTCTGTCTCTTCACTGAGTTGCTCCCTGTCACTTGTAAGGCTGTGCCAAGCACATCAGCCCCCAGAGCTGGTCTATTTGTGCTAGCCTTTGGGGCCCCTTTTTCTAGAGTTCAGCAGTACTGTCAGGATCTTGTATGATATGATGTGCTACATGTGCCTGACAAAAGGTTAAATCATACTTACCTGGCACTGTTTTAATTACTCAATAGGACAGTGCAGGATACTGTCTACTGTTGCTGCTGCTCATTTCTCTGCCCTTAAATGCTTTATAGGCTGGAAGGAGTTATAATAAGGACTGTGGATATAGTGCTGTGTCATAGAACAGGATATTTTTAAACTAATTTCAGTCTTTCTGGGTTACAGTTCAGCTTCTTGCTTTTGAAATTCTGAAGGGGAGTTTAATCTATGCTCAATGTTAAGGGTTGGGGTTTTTTTTGTCCCCCCTTGGCAGAGCCTTAAATGCCTTCATTTTTCAAATAGAGAAGCTCATCCCATAACTCAGATGAGGAAGGTGCCTCATAGCATGACACTGATCAGCAAGGAAGCTGGCCTTTATGTGCAGGTCTAAGGCACAAAAAAATAGGACTTGCCTGCTTAGCTTTCATCCTCTTGACACCTAAATGGTTTCTGTAGTAAGATTAACTACAGCAAATATTGTTTTAAGGGTAGAAAAAGTCTTCTGGAAGAAGGCAAAGTTCAGCTGTGCAAAATTCAATAGGATATTATGGAAGAGCTTTCTGGGGATGATGATTGTGTTGGCAGAAAAACTGCATCAGGGCTAAGCTATCAGAGCAACTTCAGTGCAAGTTTTTGGTGCCTACTTTTCAACTGAATAAAATGCACCTGTGCTAGCAAGGTTTTTCAGGCCCGGGAAACTGGCCACGTAAAACTGACTGAGGGTTACAAAATTATGGATTAAACTATACAGGCACAAAGTGTTTCCTTCAACTGATTTTTTGTGCTGAGTAGGGACCGTGAGTGCCTGTTGAGCTTTGTCATTTGAGAGTCACAGGAGACTTTGCCTGTGAAAGGTGCCCTACCCAACCTTTCTCCCTGCTCCAAAGCAAGGCCATAGTCTTGGCATGCAAACTAGTAGTTCAAAAAAAAAAAAAAAAAAAAAAAACCCCCAACATCAGCTGCATAATTCTGAGTCTTCTCCATTACTGACATCTGTAATATATCTCAGGAAGGACTGGCAAAGCATGGGATCTCCAATGCCTGAAAATCAAGGGATGTTGCAAAAAAGCCCTGGCATTGCTGGCTGGATAGTGTGGCTGTTTGCATATGGCAGCAGTCAAACACACTCCATGAAGCCCATCTTCTGTGACCTGGCAGGCAGGACAGTGGCCCTGCTTCTTAGCCACATTCTTGGTTTACTGCTTTGCACGTGAAATTAATAAGATTTGTTATAAAAATATGCTCATTGACCGTCTGTGTTATTAATTGACTTAACAAGGATCTAACTGCTTCTAGCTCATCCTAGAGAAGTTAATTGAAGGGATTGTGTTTATAATCCGCCTTGAGAGTCCTAATCTTCTATTCCAGCACTGCCAAGCCACAGATTGATTGATTGATTTTGGTCTCTTGGAGCTAAATAACAACCTCTTGAGACAGACTTTGGCAGTTTCCCAAAGTGAAAGTACATAGCATGGGTAACCAGGGAAAAAAAAAAATTAGGCTTCTTTGTGGTGCTTAAACATGCATCACTAAATCCTGCTTCCTAGAAAATGTAAACATGTAAGTGTCAAGCTCTTAGGTGTGCTTCAGGTCCTATGAAAAAGGAACCAGGGAACTTGCATTTCTTTTTGTACAGATGATGCATGATGAAGTTTTATCTGAGAATTGGTATGAGGAGTTTAAATTGTAAAAAAAAACCCCAAGAATTAAAAAAAAAAACCCACAGCCCTAGGAGGTTATCCCTGCCTTTTGAGGCAGGCAAGGTCTTACAGAGGTAACTCTCTACTAGGTCTCAGGACCTCCACTCTATAGGAACTGGCCGACTACTTGAGGTCAGGGTCAAACGCAATTCTGATGAGAGAAAGAAAGGTCATCCATAGAAGAAACTGCAACTGAAAAAAGGGAAATTGCAGGAAAATATGCTGGAGAGCTCATTAGGAGACTTAATTCTTCATTTTATGCCAAAGACAAACTGCATCTGGGCTACTATTTGGTTAATATTGTTTATAGATAACAATTCCACGTTCAAGACAGCTAATATTCTTGCTCTGTTCAACATTTTGTCTGTTTTGAAACAGCACTTTATGTCCCTGAAAAAATCCTAGTTATTTTCTGTGGGCAATTACTATATGATATAGGTAATGATTCCATAAAGATAGGTGCATACTTGTTCTGCTCAGGAAAAGTGGGCAACCCCCCATAGGATTCAAAGAAAGACATTTATTGCACCCAGTGTTTTCAGACATGGGCAGGATTCATATTAGTAAGACAAAACATTTCTTCTGAGTGAAGGGACCACATCCATAGACTGCTTCTTTCCCTTTTTGTTTCATACATGGGTTGTTAAGTGTTTCTGTTGTTCAAACCACTGAACTATATATGATTTTTCTTTGAACTCACATTTCTTTCATTATCTACCTTTCCCTCTTCAGCTTCCTGGGAACCAGAGCCGGTGCAAAGCAGTAAGCCTGTCAGGGAAGTCCAATATCTGAGGGTGATATGAGATTACAGCCCAAATCTAATAAGGATAGATTAGTTTTATTTCCCATCTAGCCACGAGCAATGCTGGTAGAACAAGATATTAAATCAGCTTTCTAAAATTGTACCTGTACTCTGAGCAGCTGGTCAGCTGTACTGATCTTCAGCCTCAGTACTTTCTCTTGCATCCTGAAAGACCACAGCTCAGCCTTTCCAGGAGCACTGCAAGCCAAATGTGTCTCTAGTGTATTCAGGTAAATCACTGAAATGAGCATGAATTGACTTTGATCCAGCTTCCTGCAAACAAATCTATGGCACTTCTAAACTTGATTCTTTCATGCAACTGTGTGGTGGGCTTTTTCCTTCCTTCTTGTCAAAGAATTTTGCTGCACGGTAGCATCATTTAGAGAAACACACCATGTGGGTCAATGCAATTTTAAAGGGAGAAAGGGTGACTGACAATAGCTGCCACTGCCTTAGTTTGCGTGGTGTTTGCTGCTTTGGCTGCTACACAGCCAAGCAGGGGGTAGGGGAAGGAAGTGTCCCCTGGATAGTGTGATTCACAACAAACCAACTTAGTTCAGTTCTGTAATGAGGGATTTTTCCTTATTTGCAATTAAAATGTCAGATAATGTTAAAAGTATTTGATTTGTGTTCAGTCACAATGCAATTCTCCAGCTTACTGATTTTAAGGAAAGTCTTGCAAGATGCTGCTTTAAAAAAAAATCCAATTACAGTGACAGACTGAAATTAATTTGCTGAATCATTGATTTTCCAAGGGGTAGAAGGTTTCTTCAGCCTTTTGGGAAAGAAGGCTCGGGGAATACAAGTAGATTCTCTTGTCTACATAGTAGTGCCCTTTTTGGGACATACAGTTTGGAAACACCCAGATGACACCCGTCAACTTGGGCAGTGCTCAGTTACACCCTTAAATTCACTGGCCCACTGCATATTCATTTTGAAAATGGGGGCAATTGTGCAAAATGGAACTTAACTGCTCTGCTAGAGGTCTCAAATGATTTCATTGCCATTAACAGCATTGCTAAGCTTAATCAGCTGTGGAGAAGTTAAAGCATAACCTCATCTCAGACGGGAGGAAAAGCAGTGTTCAGTCAAGTGGTGCCTGTGTATCACTAGGTCACAAGCAGGCACCCAGGAGTGAGTAGGTCACACACCAGGAACTGGAATGGAAATAGTATCTGGGACAAGGGGTCGAACTGTGAGCAGGGCTGGAGGAGGTGACTACTAACCTGCTTTTGGTTTATAACCAAAAATTCCAGTTCAGCTGAAACTCTAGGATGATTTTCATTATATTTCATTATATCATTATATTATATTTTCATTATATTATTATGTACTTCCTTCACTTTTGACAACAAATGTGTGATCAGTGAATCTTTTAAATCCTCACTAGTTATGATACGATTTTTCACTGAAATAACAGCAACAGTACAGGCCCTTCCTAGTATTGCTTTAAGAGGCGACAGATTCAGGTAGAAACTGAACGTTTATTTTATGTGGGCAGTGCCTCTTCAAAATCTAGAAATCTTTCTTAAATTTAGTGGTGGATGAAACTTTTGGAACTGATATGGAATTATGAAAAAAAGAGAAAGTGTTATCTGTTGAAAACTATTTTAATTCATTTTTTTCATCTACTTGGCCAAGAGTATTCTAGAAGGAGATCAGTGTTCAGTGTACGTTTCTGAGCTAACAAGCTCTCACAGGCTTCTTAGGGCAAGTTCACATTATGCCTTGGAGCATGGACTGAACCAAAAGGATCCACATCTGAAATAGATAAATGTTACTCTACTTATGCTCTGGAAAATATCATTATGCAGAAATATCTCAGAAGCTTCCTCTTCTCCATTTTACCTTCTAGCTACTCCTGTGCTGTATTTATCCCATATAACTGCAGGCTATTAACTCTATTGAGATACTCAGATTTAGGAATGTGCTTGCCCTATATTGCTCTCATGTAAGAGGTACTCAGGTCGCATTGCCTTCTAGAGGTGACCCCTCTCTTTCCAGGACCTGAGTGAGGTCATGCTCTGAAAGGCTCCAGGCTAAATCAACTTGGAACTTCAAACGTGGCCCCCTCTGAGACAGAGTTTCTTCCCTGCAGAGTCAGGCTCGACAGGGTAAAACACTTTTGCTTTATTTTTCTTATTCGTACTTCACTACATTTTCTACAGAGGCAAAGAATTAGGGTGGAGTGGACAATGTAATGGATGATGGATGTGATGGGAGAGATATTGCACTTTCCCGTGGCTGCTTCTGACATACTGATAGCATGAAAGGTATTTACAGGGCTACAAAGATGCTGTGTGCAAATAAATTCATTGACATCTGATATTCTGTAAAAATAAATCCAAGTTATGGTTCCCTGTGTCACTGTAACTTGGCCTTTTATTGCTGTAAACTTGTAAATTAAAAGGCAGCTGCTGCATTCAAATTGTCACAGCTACTGTATCTGAAGTTAACTTTCACAACTTTAATCTTGTTTATTTGATGTGTTTCTTCAGTGGTGAATTCTAACTGTGTTGAGCTCTTGCCAAGCAACTGAGAGTCTACAAGAAGGTATTTCCATACAATATTGTATGGAGGAATTCAAATTAATCAAGGAAAAAAATCTATTAGTCTGCACAGTAAAATAAGATGTACAACCCATCTATATTTGTAGCACTTTGGATTTGAACATAAGGTTTTAGTTTCTGATTGAGTGATCTGTTGCTTGTTTTGGCAACTCCCTCTTTCATGCATATTCAAGACAAACCTCCACAAATTGTGTCTATGAGAAGCCCTTTCTCAAGTAGAGACCCCTTCTCTTTTGCTGGTGTGATTCATTAAAGTGGCTCTGAAGCTCCTGCCAAAATGATCAAGGGATGACATGGCCCTTCTCAGAGGCTTCAGTAGAAACCTCAAACTTGTAGTCTAGCATGAGCAGATGCTTCCCAGCACTGGCAGTGGGTTAGCCTTTCCTAACATATGCCTTTTTTAAAGCTATGGATATCATTGCAATTAGTTACACAGTTATTAACCTACTTAGAAACATTTTCTTACAAAACATGGAAGTACAAGTGAAAAACCTTCACCTGATGCTGTACAAAATGGGGAGAAAGCACATTTTGTGCTGTAGCTGGAAAAGACAAATCAGCTAAAGAAAGTAGGATTGGTCTTACTTGTGCCTTTCATTTAGTCTTGAAAATGACTCCGTAAAGCCTTTTTTTTTTTTTTTAAATGTCTGTCTGGCTTTCACACAGTGGTCTTTCATTGGTGTGTAGTTGTTGGGTCAATGTGCTGTATTTTTGTTTTCTTTTATTTATTGGTTGCACTTTTCATGCTCTGCTTTTCAGTAACTTTCACTTTGCACTACTTATCCCAGTGGGTCATAATTGATCAAAAATGGCATTAAACAGGAGCAAAGTACCACAGGGGGCTGTTGTTGGAACTGCAGAGAATGTGAAGATGCTGATTCTCCTTCATTTATCCCCAAATATATGCTCTTTTTCTCTGAAACATGAACTGTAAGTTAAAACTTCTAATTAGAAAAACTACTGCCAACTTTTGCAGTCCTTTTCTTCTTTCACAGAAATTAAAAGTCAGAGATGTGAGGACTTAGAGGAGAACTCACTGGGATCCTCCTGCTTCCCCAGAAGGTATCCTGTTGCCTTATCTGAAAAGCTCTGTGAGCACAAAGCGATCACAAAAATATTTTTTCTCACAGAGAGCAGGAGGAGAGGATTTAAGAGCTATAGTCTTTGCCTATCCATTCATTTTGACTTGTAGTCTCAGGCAAGGCCACTCAAAAAGCAAGTTCCCTACTTAGAAAGTGAAGAAAAAAAAATTAGCGGTCGGATGAGCAAAAGGCATAATCATCAAAGCCATCATCTGGTTGGATTGACCCCAAAATGTGTGCAGGATGTAATGGCAAATGAAATGTTTGTAGAAAGTGCCATCTTAGATTCAGTTAGCATTGGCACTGGGAGCAGTGGAGTTGGGGAAGGCAATGGAGCAGCCCTGGCACCAGGGCAGGTATGGCCAGAGCAGGGAGTGGACTGAGATGTTCTTGATTTTCTCCACTCAGTGAGGGAGTAGGAATGAAAGGTCCACTCAGATCTTTAAACATTTCAGCTGGAAAAATTATCCTTGAGAGGGAAGCGTGTGTGCTTTGCCATGCTGCTTAAATACCTGAACTGAAACCAGGGCTGCGTTATGTCAAACACAATGTGCAGATGCACATGTGTAGCTGTGAGGGAGGAGGAGGAAAGCAGCAAAATAATGAGAGACCCCCTCATCTCTCCTCCCCCATGCAGAAGATGTGGTGCTGCAAACAGGAGAGAGACATGAGAGATAAGGGTGGAAGAGGGAGATGGGGGAAGCAGCAGCCACTGGAAAAGCCCAGTGGGGACCCCACCATCACCTCAGTGCCATGTCTCCTGCAGTTCTCCCTCCCCAACCTGTGCCACCCACTCAGCCATCCCTGTGGTGCCATCCCTGAGGTGTGAGATGTTGTGGCCAAAGTTGCCTGCCAATTAGAGACTCATTAGTACAGTTTTCAAAGAAGTGCAAAACCAAACCACAATGACAAAGTGGGAGTTTCTGTGCCAAGTACCAAGCGAACCTGAAAGGTTAGTTTATTCCTTAATGAAATTCCTGCTTCAAAGTCTCAATTTCTTTTTCACTAGGGAGCAGCGCTTTCTCTAAGCAATGTTTAGAGGACACCAGTCAGCAAGGGTAATCATCCTTGCCTCTGGCAGGAAGAGCTTGCGTTCTAGCATTTCTTAAAAGTCTCTCTTTGTGAATAATTGAATTTGTCTCTAGAGTTCAAGATTTTTTTTCTGTGGGACTGACTGCAGCTTTGCTTCTTCCTTAGGTGCAGCTTGCTGTAATTGAGGCAGAATTGTGTGCAGTTAAGGGTTTTGTGAGCATGATACATGATAGGAATGATTGCCACAGACAGTCATTCATAGTGTTCAAAATGCCTCCTCCAGTGGTGAACAGATCTGCAGAAAATAGAGCATCCCCTATTGCCATCCCTACTCCCACTCAAAGAGAGAGAATATCACGTGAGGCAGCAGAGGAGTCCTTGTACAGTGGGCAGAGCCTTGCACAGCATTGTGTTGTCAGGGTCCCATCCTGAGTGGTGCATAGAGACAATTAGTTCCTGCTAGCATTGCCACCACCTGAAACAGAAGGATCAGTCAAGCCAATTGCTTGTGCAGCCCAAAAGAAAACACTGTGGTTCACGTATCCCCTGAGACAACGTGTCACTTGCCTGGGCATAATTTCTTTTCTTTTAAAACTTGCCAGCCTTGCCCTACCAAAGAAAACACAATTACAGCTATGTCCTTCCTCCAGTTACCAATGAGGTCCACTGCTCCTGGGCATGCTTCATCCCCACCATCCCTAATCTGGTATGCAACATTATTTCATGGCACCTACCAAACTGCCCGTAACTTCTCAGGAAATGGGTAGTGAGGGAGGAAACTCTCATAATTTGCACTGCTGTCAGTGGGACCTCACATCTGCCTCCAGGGAAGAGACAGCTTCCTGCCAATAAGCTGAGATAAGTGATGTGTTTTAGAAGTGGTTTTCAATGTCATACTCAGAATCAAGGCTTAGCTGTTCATGCACATCAATATCAGCAGCGGGGTGAATTACTATTATTTCAGACTTTGGGCTTAAGGTAGGAA
This sequence comes from Urocolius indicus, assembly GCA_013401255.1. Classification (NCBI taxonomy): domain Eukaryota; kingdom Metazoa; phylum Chordata; class Aves; order Coliiformes; family Coliidae; genus Urocolius; species Urocolius indicus. The sequence goes on along the minus strand of WBNH01001194.1, from coordinate 6,963 downwards.
TTGGGGCAAAAGACAGTTCTAAAGTGAACAAAAATCCACCAAGCTGGGAGATTGCTTTCTTCTTTGTCTTTCATCACTAAGCACGATGCTGAATGGCTACATTCAGCCAATGCAATGCAACATAGCAGCAGTATATTTTTAAGATGTTGTTTGGGGAGATGGGGGAAACAAATTCTAAGGACAAGACTTAGTAATCTAGTAACTCAAATGAGCTGTTCAGGGATTTGTGTGGCTATTCAACACATCACAAGGCACTTGGTCTGTCTTGTCAAATTGTGGTGTATGTTTCAGATCAATAAAAAGGCTCATTTGCGACTTTATTTTTTTTTTCCCTTATGCTACACAAAATACATTCTGTTAAGGTACAGGGCTTACATCAACTGAGCAGCAGGAGAAACTAAGGTAACTGCATTCATGTATGAAAGCCCAAATTCTAGATTGAAGTCCAATTTTCTTGGATATAATATTTGCAGAAAATCTATGGGTTCTTCGCAATCTCTGCTCTAAACTGAAAATTAAAGCATGTATCTTTTGTGGCTGTCAAAATAACTTGAATATTCGGCTCATCCTCAACTTCAGGACTTCTTGGTCCTCCAAGATGAATTTCTCACTGTCAGGCTTCTGAGTAACAAGCAGATATTCCATCCTCAGAGACAATTCCCTTAGCAGTAATGCAGGCATCAAATGCATTTACAACTACCATGGTTATTTTTGGACGAATGTAAAGAAAATCAAACAAGAAAAAAAGTCCTTCTTTTTTTTTTTTTTGTGTGTGTACCATATATTCAACTTTTTAGATACCTGAAAAGTTTTTAGGAGACTATAAACCTGTAAACTGCTTCCTCTGAGTGTATCTGAAAAGAAAAAAAAAAAAAAAAAAAGGTTTTCAATGTGGGTTTAGAGTATAGGTAGTGTTTTCAACATAAAGGTTTCACAAGATGTACTAATGTTATCGCTCTGGCAGGAAACTGAGGGTTTCAGATTTAATGAAGCATTTCTTTGAAGTCACGCTAAAATGATGAGCAGGATTGCAGTGCTCATCTGCCTGTCTGCAAAGGGCAGACCATTCTGACTTCCTTTTCACTGCCAGGACCAGAACCAACACTGCTACATACTTATTAAGGCTTCATCAAGGGAAGATGGAAAAAAGGTGCCTCTTCTGCCTCTTTTGTTTGCTCTCGGTGCCCAACATTGCAGGTAAGCATGTCAGCAGGATGTCTTGCCTCAGCTTATGGCAGAGGGTGACAAGGGGCAGAGTGGCATGTACAGGCTAGGCTTACTGAGTGTCATCATGGGGCAAGCTGTAGCTACTGGTAATGATTTTCTGTTTCTTGATAACTTTCTAGTAACCTGACTTATAATGGGCAGGTAGTAAGGAGTAAATTGGCTTGTGCTGACTGGCACATTAGTTTATTCAAAATGCCTAAACTGTTTCTACCAGAATAGTCACTGAGATGAGGTCACTTTTATTTAGGGCAACATGTGCTCATCTCCAATGGATGAAAAGGAAAACTGCTTTCAAAGAGCAAATAAAAAATACATCTCTCTCTCTCTGCACACACACATACACATAGCTGTGTATGATCAGAGAGGAAAAGTTGTAACAAAGGCAAGGATAAATTGTACAGCTGCAATCCCTTAAATAGATTGTTCTCTTTCTCTTCCCCACCACCAGCCTACATGCTGCTTAAAGGCTTGAGAAACAAGTTTGTCATTGGCAGTAAAACTTTCAGAAAAGATTGTCATCAAAGGGAGTTTAAACTGAAAACAATCTGTGGAAAACCAAGAAAAAACCTAATGCTTACAACACGCTCCAGCCCTCTCCCACACACTTTCCCCTGACAGGCTGACCATGCTGAGTGCAGGAGTACTCGTTACTAGTTAAGAAGAATAATTTTGTAGGATATGTCTTTCTCCAGTTAAGAAGGAAAAAGCTCATATACTTGACTGTCCTGGTAAAGTCCACCTGAAAATCTGGCATGTGCTGTTCCTATTTTCTACACCACTAAGGCAAACTGGATTTTAAAAGAAAGGAAAATATTTCATATGTGTATTAATAGAAAATAAAAGTTCTCAAATGCACACAGGTATAGGCTAGTGGATAACATTTGATTTGAAAGAATAAAATTGGCATAAAACACGACCAATTATATCCAGATTCTAACAAAAAGTTAGGAATGCTTTTGCATGAAAGGATTTCAGTTAAATAACCAAAAGTACTTAAGGTGATAAATCTGTAACAGTGATCTGAAAAATTTCTGTTGAATTACTTGTCAACTTGACAAATCTTGAAGTGCTAAACTACGTGGGAGAAAAGGCTACAGTCCTTGAAACACTAAATGTTTCAACCCATGATCAAGAATATAAGCACAGAAATTTTTAATTACTTCTCTTACTGTTCTTAGTTCCCTTTCCTGGTGCATATCAAGCACAATTGGTTAAAAACTGAAAAGACAAAGCTGCTTTTAGTTTTTCAAAACTGAAGTTGTTAAAAATAAAATAACAACTCTTAGTTCTTCTAATAGTTTTACTTCAGTCTCATTTTTTTTCACTGACTTACTTGATTGGTACCTGCACAAAGTGTTCAGAAAGTAACATATCTGGTAACATTTGAGCAGTGAGTCTGACTCATGGATCTAAACAAGTAAGGGCTATTCTTCTTCCTAAAAGTTTGCAATAATCCTCTAAAAGCAATGACTGGCCTGAGCCTAAATGACAGGAAGATATAACTAATTCTCATAGTCTGCTGTCAGATAGAGTTCATAGCTCTGAAGCAGGCAGCTCAGCACCTCATGAAGAGATGGGATGAGTTAGATTATGATGAGTTGAGCAAGGAAACATGAACGGCTGGGAGGAAACTTTTAGGAAAGATGGGACTTCAGTCTTTTGTATTAAGCAGATGGACTGTTATGCCCATGTTGGATTACTAACAGACAACTCTCTCCCAGAGTCAGTTTAACAACTGAAGAATGTTGTTTCTATACGTGGAACTTTTTCATCTTAATATAAAATAGTCAAGTAATTCTTGGTAGGCATTCTTTACATGGTCCTTTGTGCTAATACAGCATCAGAAACAACTTGCTAGGTGTCGCTTGCCTACTAGTCTGATCTCAAGATTGCTAATCACTTTTTATTTAACTTAGGCAAAATTTGAAAAGAAACGAGTGAGCATTTGCTATAATAAGCTTTTTGGACAGATAAAAATAGATTTCAGTAGTTCTCAAAGCACTTGTCACTCAGGCTTATTTTTATTTACCCTCTTACATCATCCCACCTCTTGAAAGTCAATTAAAGGATGAACAGAGCATGCATAGCAATAAAAAACAGAGATTAACATTGGCCATGGCCATTCAGTAGCTTTGTTCCCCATGTCTCTCTGTGTTCATGACACACTTTAGTTGTTAGAAACCAAATCTCAGCCAGCTCTGATGTGGGACTTTGCTCTTGTTCTTCTTCCCTGTCAAACTGGGTATGTTGGGTCCTCATCTCATTCCTCACTGAGCTGGCAGAGTGCAGGACATGCTGGCCCCTCCCTCAGTAGACACTGAGGAGGCTGCCTGGCCCCTGGTAGGGCATCCTCTGGCTCAGGTGCTGTGGAGCCCTGTACCACGCAACAGAGCAGGTGTCAAAGAAATTGGTACCTGCTTTTTTTCAAATAAAGAAAGTGAGCAATATGCATTTGCTGCTGTGGGGTGGCATGTTCTAGGAACTCATATGCCCTTTTGAAAAAAGGCCTTTTTGTGCATGGTTCTGTGGGTGTGATTGATTACTTACCTCACTACGAGTCCCTCGTCCATGAATTCTTCAGCTCTTTGGGTTTGTTAATGCCCTGCATACAGGGGTTTGATGACTGTGAGCCACTTTTTCATAAGAGTGAGAAAGGGAGATAAATAAATTTTACTACAGTGGCAGCAAACCCAAGCAGTACAAGCTCTCATTGAAAGCCCCTTCATTTCACCGATCCATTACTCCTTTATATGTATGTCACACTAAGGACTGCCAACGTGCTTTATGAAATTAATTGATGAAGAAACCACACATTCCAGAACAACTCACTCTGAAACTGAAATGGTCACTTGTTTAGGCCATGCAGAAGCTGTTTAACAATGTGGAGGTGAAAGAACAACTTTCTTTATTGAAACAGTGAAAGGAATGGCAATGGGCAGAAGGAAGTGGGCAGGGCAGAATTAGCCAGCAGGGATAAGTCATTTGTTATCACAAAACATTCCGTGAAATAACTGGGCCCAGCTTCTGCTTTCTTTACCTCATTTGAAAGATTGCAGTTTTCACAGAGGCCCTCAGAGCTCCCATTTCTCTCCTGGGAGTGCAACGGGAGCTCCTTGCCCTCTTCCAGACAAGTATGTGTTTGCTCTCCCAGTTCTCCCCACAGTCTGTACTAGTGGAGATCTGCTGTAAAGCTCCTCACTGGAAAACTTGTTACAGTTGTAGGGTCTTTCTAGTTGTCTGGGGCTAAGGCACCAAATAATGTCAAAGATGGCTTAGGAAAAAAAACTTTGTTTAGGTATGATTTGCACTGAAAATGATTCCACATGTTTTTAAGGTCAGCCCAAGAACGTCATTAAACAAGCAGAAGTGGTCCATGCTTTCCCAGGTGCTGACGTGACTCTGCTATGCAGCCTCCCAAAATCAAACAACACCTACATAATACAGACACAGTGGTCCAAGACTGAAGTCAACCAGCTTACGAGAATAGCTGTTTATCACCCCGATTATGGCACTCATTACTTCACCTTTCCTGAGGCTTCTTACAACTTTTCAGTATCCTTCAGCAAGAGGAATTGCTGCGACAGGGATGCTGTAGAGGTTTTGTGTTCCCCCAATCCAAATGCCACATCAGAGTGCAATCAGTGGGCCCTGCATCTGAAAAATGTGACTATCTCCCTTAGTGGGCAGTATGAGTGCAGTTTTGCTACTTACCCTTATGGGACAAAAGCTACGAAAATTCAACTGATTGTCAAGGCAGAAGGTAAGTGATTATCCATGAGACTTTTTTTTTTCATAAGAGGGGAGGCAGGGAGGAATATCAGGATAGATTAACATTTCTTGCTCAGCAGTAGTGACTGTTTTGAGGTTTGCAATGGTGCCACTGAATGCTGTAGTCTACACTTTCCTATTTACTACACTCTTTAGCTGTTGTTATCCAGCTCGTGATTAGGAAACCTGATTTGTTTGGAGGAATATGAAGTTAGGTAGGAAGGCAAAAAAGACGGTGCCATGAGCAATTTCCATTCTTTTGTTCCAGAGAAACATGCTGCAGTGAGACCGTATGAGAGGCTCAGGATATGGTAGGATTGAGGATGCTGGATCTCCAAACCACACTGTTCTGCTGCTATGAGGGTGCAGCACTGGGTACCAGAAAAACACCCTTGTCTAGCTGAGGTTGAGGGCTGGGATCCACAGCATGTACTAGGTGTTAACTGGGTGGTATTTGGAGGGTATGTGCCTCCACTGCCAAAAATAAACTGGAGCAAATTGACAGATTGTTTAGGACAATCACAGGAATGGAGACTTGGCTGCTTCTGTCAGTCAAAAGGAAGCTGGAAAGCAGCACAACTACTGTCAGTAAGTAAGCCTCAGGGGAGAGTGTGAACTCTAAGGAGGAGATTTAAATTATTTCGGCAAAGGAAAAATGGGTTTAACTAGGACAGGAATGGATTTGACTGCAAATTAAGTAACAGTGGCAACCATTATTGCACCAACTTTGGGAACAGCTGTTTAATGCCAGCAGTGAGGGCAAAAGTCCAAAGTGCCATGAAGACAGAGCTAGGAACGGATGGTGTGCATCCTTGTTGCTGTGCTCATGGGGGATGGGATTTCATGATCCTGGAAGCCCCTTCCTGTCACAGGTTTCTGTAAACACGTCAATAAGGATTAAAGCAAATACAACAAGCCTGGCACAGTTTCAATGTGGAGTTGCAAGGCCAGCATACTCACTCTACCTGTGCCTCAGGCTGCAGATGCAATATATGTTGAAGGGTTAGAGGCAGGGTGAATGCAGGTCATGTTAGGAGTAGCAGAGGGCAGCAGCACTCCCACCGCCTGTTTGGCCTGCATCTGGAGGCCAGACTTGTGGCAGAGGGGACATTTATCACCATACTGGATCACATCAGTCCTGCAGCAGACACAAGTCCTATGCAAGCCCCATGCCCAAGGAAGCTTAACCCAAGCCACTGCCATGCTCTCTGATGGCCCTTGCATGGCAGTGGCTCCAAGCATGTTGGTGCTGTTATCCCAGAGGCATATCTCAGGGGCAACCCATCAGCACTTTCCTTCCCTGATGAACTTACAAATAGCAAAACTAGGGCCAGCATGTCTGTGCAACCCATAGAGGATGGGTGGGTTGGACATGCTGGACAATTGCATCAAGGATGAAGCTGACAGGGATGACCTGCTGCATAGGGATGTGCTGCAGTGGGCTTCCCTTTGGGAATTTTCCTGCACTTCACAGGGTAGAGAGGCTGGATCAGGTAGAGAGCAGTGAGGTACAGTGTAACCACGTGAAACCCTCCCATGCTTCTTGTCTTCATGTAATTTGTCTCTTCCTTAAAACAGTAACAGTGCTAATCAGGCATTGCTCCTTTACTCTTTCTAGTGCCCTTGGTTAATACTGGCATGTTCAATGCCATTATTGCTGTAACAAACAACCAGTCAAGGTAAAGAGTAAATTTAATGAATTTAATTTAATGGGCTTTATTTAATTTTAATTTTATTTAATTTTAATTTAATGGGCTTTTATGCATAGTAAAAAAGAATAAAAGAATGTTGGATATAAATATCTTTTAATTTTAATGCTTTGTTGGACATTCTTTGGGAATGATCCAGTGTTCCCAGTTCACTGTCAAATAAAGGATGTCTCTGCTTATCTAACTTTTGTGTAGATAAGTTTTTCTTCCCCAGCAGATTTTCAAAACCCCTGTACGCAGCACTGGTGAGGCTGCACCT
>WBNH01001193.1:0-13571 GCA_013401255.1 Urocolius indicus | reverse complement strand
TTGATTCAATTGGAGTCCCTATACAGGTTCCTGACGAACACAAAGCAAAAAATCAAATAACGGCAGAGGTGGGTGACAATTAAAAAAAAGGAGATTGGATGAAATATATTTATTATAAGCAGCAATTTATAAATTATACAAGGAATGCAATCAAACGAACAACGAGATGCCACTAGTAGAATGGCGTGGGAAAACAGAATAGCTTTAGATACGATGTTAGTAGGGAAGGAGGGAGTTTGTGTAATGTTAAGCAACAAACATTACACCTTTATACCAAACAACACAGGACCAGATGGAACTGTAATCAGAACATTACAAGGACTCACAACACTAGCAGAAGAATTGGCTGAGAATTCAGGAATATTACAGAATGGTTAGTATCATGGTTTGGGAAATGGAAAGAAATGATGATATCTGTTGGAACATCTCCGATAGCAGTTGTGGAAATATTAACAGCAGTTGAATGCTGTATAATGTCATGTATTAAGGGGCTTGTACCAACAATTAATAGAAACTGTATTGTCTAAACAATGCCTTTGGAACCCCCACCTTACCATGATAATACGGTCCTTCTCAAAGAACAAGAAGAGAACCAAGAAGATTTATTGTTAAAAGATAAGTGTGAAATTATGTTGTCTAACCTGGAAGCCTCATATGGAACAATAATTTAAATTAATAGGCCTAAACCATGACAAAAACAGACTGCTAAATCTAGGCATATCCAGGTAACTTTCTTAACATTTGGCTTTCTAGTTGTGCTTCCTCGTACTGGCAGAGATCAGTTTGTTCACAAAAGACTGCCTTGCCAACAGGCGTTTTTTTGGAGTAGAATAGAAAGTTAAATCTGGATAGACTTCCCAAAGGTTTAAAGTGTTACAGAAGTGGTTGACCTAGTAAAATTGCAAAGAACTGTCCAGAAAGGTTTGTTTATAAGGATCTATACTCTAAGCTATGGTGAAAACTGACCCTGAAACTCAGGAATCTGGCTCAGAGGCAACACAGAGCAGTCAGGACATCCTTGCATACAACTGGATAGGGGCAAGTTCTGACAGGTAAGAAGTCTAGTCCAGGTCTGTGGAATAATTACTAGACACGACTTATTGAAACTTATTGGGACTTACTGAAAATAAAGTTATATCCCCCCTTTAAGAGAAAGTATATAATTAAGGCAGCTTTCAGGGTAGAATGTAGGGTAGATATGTACGGAATCTGTTCTGTCTTGTGACAGCTCCCCAGGCAACATAACCTGCCACCTTGGACATTGGCAAAACTAGGGGAGCTTGGTATACTGACTGTAAGAGAAACAGCACAGACAGTGCAACAGTGTGAAGACACCGTGGTGAGGCTCTGTGGTATTATGACAGAGATGAGAATCCAATGGTGCCACAGAACTGATGAGTTGTGTAGCTGCTACCCTAAGCCAAGTCACTGAATCTTAAAGGCTGTCTTCAGTTCAGCCATTTGGAAATACATAAATGTCAGGTAAGTCTCAGGTCATTTTGCCCTTCGAGCTGACAAAGACGATTGACTAAGGAACCTCTAATCAGGAGTTACTGTCCTTGAAGAGTAAAAGATCCTGAAATGTGCATACCTTGCTACGTAGGAAAATTATTATGTAACTGAAATCACGTCCTTTGGTTGAGATTTGCTCATTATAATCTCATATAATATCAAAACATCCTGAAAATTATCTGCTCCTGAGGCGTGACCTTCCCTCCTGAAATTTTACACAGATTATGATAATGAGTATGACTAGAGCCACTCAAGCTCCAGCTAAAAGAAAAAAAATGGTATAAATGTAGCTTAAGAAAAGGAGGGATATTAGGGGGAAGACAACATTGAAGATGAGTCAGGAGCACTTCATTGCTGCCTTCTAGGATCAGTCGATGGGCTGAACCTCTCTCTCCCTTGCCATTGGGACACCTGTTGGTTGAGATTCAAACACACAGCTATTCTGAGTGCTTTCCCTCAAAACTTATAACACTCTAGAGAGTCATTTGATATTTTAACGCATGTATCTCTGGCTGTGTTAATATTTGCATGTGCCTTTGCAGGCAGTGTATTTACCATTGGCAATCCAAAAGCATCTGCACTATGTTGCTTCAATAAACTACACTATTTGTAAACCTAGCCATGACAGTTCTTATTGAACGTGACCCAGCTTCTTAAGTGTGGCCAAGCTACTTCATGGGCATGACTAGACTGAAGGTGCATTGTGCTATTTGTGCATCCATAATTGTGACAGTTTGATATACTGAATGTTACTGGACTTATTGCACCATACTGCGCATCACTCAGAATCTAAGCCCAGCTGTACCCAGCCCCTCTGACACCTGAGGATAAACTGGAATGGGAAGAAGTATGTTTTCTACCAAATTCCTTTAACCTTTAATGCAACAAGGTCAAATCAGTTTATCCCCTTGGATGCCTCTAAATACCAATATGAAAATGATCTGCTGTTTTATGGTGCTCTTCAATCACTCTGCAAATCTTTCCTTCTTAAAGCTCTGCTTGGGCTTACTCCAGCTTTCACTATCCTCAAAAACCAACAAATCAAATGTGTCCAGAAAACAGTAAATAACACAGCACATTGACATTGCCCTTGTAGCCTTCTTCACCCAGAACAGCCTGAGCTTTATTGCTGTGAAGAGTGTATCTCTTCTTGGTTGTCATCGTTACTGTTCCTACTTACCCCTGAGCCCACTTATCAGAAGGGACAATATAATGCCTGTCTTGCAATGCACCACACTGGGAGTATCATGGCCAAGCCCATTGCTTTCTCATAGTCAGTGCACCTGTGAATCAGTTGTGAACAATCTTTAGTCTACAGCACAAATAGTATCTACATTGAACCAAAAACTAAGCAAAAAAATGTTTGTTATCCTGAATTATCAAACTCACTGTGGAATCGGGAGAAGAATCAAGTTAATGAGAGCTCCGCATCTGCACAATATATGTACATGTCTGAAAATCTATTTTAAGGCCAACACAATGAACAGTAGCCAGAAATTTATTAAATCACAAGTGATGGGTAAAAAAAAAAAAAATCACATTACTAGTTTAATTGAAATGGGGGTTTTTTTGTTTTTTTTAAATGGAAGAGAACAACCTGTTTCTATTCACTGACATATGAATTTAACAGTTTGAATTACAGAATATGATTCATTGCTGAGGAAAATCTTTTCTTTGTTTGGAACCCTTCACCTTTTGACATGCAAAGAATAAAATTTTTGCACTTTTTTCAGCTGTAGATGGTACTCAATGAGAAATGTAGCTTATTCCTTGTAAAGAATACTCTACCTTCAAAATTGCATTCGTAAGCAGTGAAATTAATTCTTTTGTACAGAAATTTTAAAAGCTTTTGGCAATATCTGCATATGAGGTTAGACAAGAATGAAACATTCACAGATGTACTAGCACCGAAGAGTTTAGCTAACATTGTGAAGATATTTTATAACAAATTTTTTTTACCAAAGTTAAGTTTGCACTCCTGAGCTTGTAGTGTAGTTTCAAAGGTATGATATTGCTGAAGAACAGAGTCAAAACCAACAAAACTCTTTGTCCCTTATCCAGATAAATCTCAGAAGAAATCATGCTTGGGATGAACTCATTAACTATGTTAGTGAAAGCATAATAATAGCAACAAAGAACTAAACCTTCAGATAAGGAAATTCATTATATTGCCAAAAGAATGTGGCTACTATGTGGTAAATAATCTTGTGAAGAAGACAGTTGACCTTGTCTTGTGCAATGAGAGAGCTGAGGTTCCTAGAAGTGTAAATGTATGACCATGCAATTAAGCACCATGCCACAATCTTTAGACAGCATCCAGCAGAGTCAATTACAATTGTAGAGACAATCTTAATTTTTTTCAGCATTTCAAATTTCCATTTCTCACCTTTTCATACTTCAAATGCAAGCTTCATGCCCAGTTTGGAGGGCAGGAATCTTTATTAATATAACTAAACTCCTGTTTTATTCTTTGTTGTACACAGGGCTGGTCAAAGACAAGGTGGGCCAGAGACGCTTTCACCTTTCGGTCTGAGAATTGAGTACACAATAGCTACTGAAGCAGTTCATGCTTCATCTCAAGCATGGCCTAAATTGAAACATAAATTCTGTCCTGAAGCCAAGTCATTTAGCCAGAGGACTAAGTTTACATGCTTTTTAACTGAAACCTACCATTTTGAGAACTGTTGCTACTTTTCAGCATGGGCTCAGCAATGCTAACTTTGTAAGGCATGTGTAAGATTTGCAGGAGTTAAAGATACAGGCATTGTCTCACCAGCAACCAAGCTAGTGTATTAATTACAGAGCATGCACTAGGGCGCTCTCACGCATAGGTTCTACTACAGTGGTGAAAATAATTAATTATGGATCTTTACATAAATAATTAACTTGCACTGCTGAGAGGTACGGGTATATAATACAAACAAGGTCATTTCTACATATAAGGTAGTATTCCACTAAAGAGCTCTGCAAACAAGACATCTGCTCTGACATGGCAAGTTGATAGTATTAGCAAGGTGAGAGGGACATCAGCTATCCACAGCTTAGCACATGAGCTGCTGGCTTCTTGGTAGTCTTGTCTCTGTTGGTCAGGTGTGGCAGCTCTTCCCAGAGACAGCTGTGGTAGGGCCTAGAAGATCTGTGAGACACTAGTGTTGAGATCAAGCCCAGATCAGGTGAGAAAGCAAGCTGCATACATATACTTTGAAGTAGAAGGAAGCTGGAGTATAGCCCAGTTACGTTCTTTACATTGTTTCAATCCATTTTCAGTACCAGATGCTGAATTTCAACATTGGGTAGGAGCTGGCTGAGAGCTGGTGGTCCAGTTATTTCAAAATGCCATATCCAAATATCATCGTTAAAAATTCAAATGTTTAAGAGACAAGGCAAAAAGTACAAAACAACAAACATGATGAGCCTGTCCTTTCTGCAGGCCTCATCTAGAGTCTTAAGTGATCGGTGAAGCTGTAGTTCTCTGGCTTGTTTCCTGAACATCCTGCAGTTGCACTTTCTGACTGCAGGTTCACAACCTAAGATGTGTACTTTCAAACTTGTATTCTGCATGAACAATCTGTTTCTAATTACTTACTCAACTCATGCTTATTTCTCACTCTATGTGAAAACTGAGCAAATATCATCTGGGAGATCTCTAATACCTAAACCTCGCTGGATTTAGTTCATACCTGCTAACAACAACTTCTGTAGATATAAATACGAGACAGAATCTATGATTCAGTTTTCTCTTTCTCTGTTTCTGCTTTTACTGGAGTTGGTGAAGAAATCAAAGTAATTTCTAAATTTCTAAAGTAATGGTGAAAACAATCCAGTCCCCCTATGCTTTCACATTTCCAGTCACTAAATCACAATACTTGAAGACAAAGTAATCAAATCCATTTCTTTATCAGGACAAAGCAATCTCTGTCTTTCACAGAACTCTCATTTACAGCTTTATCATTATTTTCTGATTCTGCAGAAAACAGCACATCACATTACACTATCTAGACATATTAATGAAATAGATTAATAAAAACAACACATGTTGACCAGGCAGAGATTCTGAATCTGTCTATCTGGTAATTAATACTTTTTTAAATGACCGCATAAATACCTTTCTCTGGCAGTGTCAGAGCCAGACAATGCCCTGTAAGTACTTCATTTTCATAGAAGCATAATCTCAAACTTATTTGCAGAACAATTCTTGATATCTCTTTACAAGATGTGCTATGCAGCCAGAATTCATCCTTATCCATGCTTCCCTCCTGAATCCTAAGGGTTGGGTCCAAAGTTTGGCCTAGTGCATACACAGTTTTGTTTATGGACAGCCATTCTCAGATCTCTGATAAGACTTTGAAGCTTTCTCCCAGATATGCTTTTAGGGATTACAACCTTTGCAGAGGTAGGCATTGCACAGGGAATATCTCTTACACTGAACAGGACTTCCTCATTCTGTCAACAGGTATTTTCTATTGTTCTTTGGCATGCTCTAAGACAACACACAGGCATTTATCATCATAAACGCCTCTTCCAACCATTACTCATATTTATTTTCAAGTTATCTGAGTTTCAGAGCCTCTTTCAATAAAACAAAGTTATTCTAAAGAGATAAATTCAAGCCAGTCTAGACCAGTCTTGAGGATGGGGCAGCAAAACTGCCTTCTCTCTTTGCGTGTCAACCTCTGAAACTATTATATGACAACAATGGGTTCAGCTGCCTTAAATCAAGCTTATTTCTCTTGTAAAGGTTTGGGTTGTACATTTATTTTAATTCTGAATCCTCACATTTTTTTGTTTTCTTCTCAGGCCAATCTGTATCATTAGAAGAATCAACTTAAGTAGAAAGGAATGCTTCCTAATGGTTAAGTCCCTTAGATACAGGAAACTTTCCTTCAGATTACTCCTATGTGAGTAATAGAGGCCTAAACATGAAATCTAGAATAGGTTTGTCCATTTCACCTGTCAACACAATAAAAAGCCTTGGAAGAAATACAGAAGATGCTTAGACTGTATCTCTCAGAATCATGTTGAATTACAATCGTCCTCTCAAACCAAAAATGAAGGCTCGGAAAACATCCATTTAAGTACAGAGAAGCCTCTAATGCTTAAAATAATGTGAGCATTAACAGATTATAAGAAAAATGGACCTTTTTGTCCCCGCATCTCCAATCACTATTTTAACTTTGCAATTGCTTTTCAGTGTGAGAGGTGTGTTTAAGCAGGGTCAGAATGCAAGGGATGATGCACAAGATTAGGAGGTTCAGTGTGACAAAGTTAATTACCTGGTTCTATCCAGGTGCTCAGAGAACTGGTCACGAATCATCTGAAAACAGTAGGTCTTCACTGAGCATTTTAAGTTGCCCAGTGTGTACTGAAAGCTGCATCCCTACCTTGTCTCGAATCCCTTGTCTCATAACTTCTCTTTCAGCTTCCATCTTCGCGTATTTGGCTTTCCTCTCTTCCTCTTGTTGCCTGAGGGCTTCCTGTCGTTCCTCTTCTTTCTTGGCAGCATCTGGGTCTTTCTCCTCATCCCCACCCAGCATCTTCCCCATGTCTTTGGTAGCCCCTAGAGAAAGCACAATAGAAAGCCCTGTAAGAATGTGGCAAAACCACCATGATGCCAGTTGTCTCCTTCCCCACACTCAGGACTTCCACTCCCTCTGTATCTGGAAATGTTTCTCCTTCCACTGAGGAGGAAGCACACTCCCCACAGAGGCAGGAGGTGGGCAATGCACCCAGCCAGAGCACATCAGCCTGGGTTACTTGGCACTGATGGGAGAAGCATGGCAGCAACTGTATCTGTAGATTTGCATGATGACAATAAAATTGGTTTGCAGTCCTGAAGGGGACAAGCTGCCATCCACATAATGTTTTCATTCCATCAGCTCAGTCATTGAAGTGATTAAAGATTGATCTTGGAGAGTGTTTAATGTAACAGGCAGGTGATGCATCCAGAAAGAAACCACACTAGGGCTAGGAAAGGAACTCGAAATCTTGATTGCAGGAACAAGCAATCACAGTCTTAATTATCCCCAGAAATTACACAGCCAGTGACAGGTAGGAGCATACAGCATCAGCAGCCATTTGGAGTTGTTGATGATTTCTAGGTTCCTACCATGGATCAGAAAGAAGCAGCATCTCTGCATGTCTCTTATCTACCCTTGGACACCATTATGTCTAATTCTTAGCATGTAGGTGGGATCTTGGCCCTGCCTGGTCTTTTTTCTACCTTTGCATGCACATTGGTCCCAGATTTTCAGCCCTTGTGTGCTCCTAACTGAGCTCTTTGCTATAAAGCCCTTGCACAACCATGCAAAAAGGCAGAGTTTTTGCATACCTCCCTGTCTCCACAGGGCTGAATATAGTCATTTACCCTGTATTTTAGAGGCACTTTTATTGACAAGTGGGTAGCAATCATCCGGATGAGGAGGAAAACAAGTCCTGGCGAAGGGCAGAGGGCATTTTCTGTGATACTTCATCAACAGGCTACTGGACGGCTGCAGCAAGACCAAGCCTGATTACATGGGTGAAGTGAAAACACCACGCATTATTTCTTACTAAAGGTACCTTCATCCTGGAAGAACACCATAGGTGGCTTGTTACCATCCTTAGTTCCTGGGTCAGGATTGCTCCAGATTGACTCCTTGCTGTCTGAGTCTTAACTGAGTTAATCAGAGACAGCTTTGTTGTAACATACACTTACATACATGTATATGTATACGTATTTAACATCTCTTACCCTGCCTAAGGCAAGGTTATCTGGTCTTTTGAAAGGCTTAGGCTGGAAGGAGACAATGTCAAAGTCCTTCCAAATAACTGTTTATTAGTTTTATTAAAGGCTAAGTGAAGAAGTTTTCACAATCCCTTATGCCTGTCTTATAAATTACCTCTTCAGTGCGTCAACAGTGCTGGAAAACTGTGTTCACTCTTTCTTTCTACACTAGCTCTTTGGATGGCAATAGTGGAACATTGGTTCTTAGAGGGAGAAACCTATGCAACCTGCCAGGATGATTTCTCCTGAATTGCCCCAGAAATGAACCACGAAGGAATTTGTTGACAGGTGACCTTATCCTGTGGCTTTTGCCTTCCACATTTCTTTTTCTGGTTACTTCTTCTCTGAAAGTCCTAAATTAAAAGCAGCCCTGAACCAAAAGCAACCCATTAATCCCTCAAAATGTGACAAATGGCCCCTTTACATCTCCTATAGAGAAGCATGGGGAAACTGATCATTTTAAGTCTGACAAGATCTGTTTGTTACATTTTTTTTTTTACCAGGTGGAATGTAATAAGAATAAACATGATTGTTCTCATTCAGCTCCCTAACCACAAGCCTCTTGATACTTCCAGCCTGTTGGGAAACCTATGTATAGAAAGACAGTGATTGCAAACCCCAGCTGGAATATTCATCATTAGTAGATACTATCAGCTTTTCACTACTGTGATTTTGTATCCTACTCTGCAGGGTCAGAGTAATACAGGAATTCTTTCATTTTACTCAGGCAAGCTGGCAATTTCTTTCCTGGGATGTAAGAAAGGCTAATTGGAATCACAAGCAAACTAGAATTCCATAGCAACTGGAAAGGTAATGCAGACTAGTTGAGTCAAATAAGGGATCTCCTTAAGCAGGCTTACTGTACATGATGACCAACACCAGTAACACCTTTAATTCATAGACTCATCTCAACAAATATTTCCACTAATGATCAAACTGATTCACATTCAGTAATCTATCAAGTTTTCCTCTTTTTAGTTCCTCTCCACTTACAGCTACCCAGACAATGTAATACACTAGTTAGCTATGAAGCAGAATTTGGCAGCCGAGATTACTTTTTTCCCCCTAAGAACTGTTTCTAGGCTATCACAAGTTAGTTACAGCTCAGTTCATCATGTAAAAAAATGTGTAGTGTTTCTAGACAAGACCAAGACTTTGGATATGTTGGGCATGTGATTTTGTACCTATTCAGAACACAAGACACCTACAAGAATATGAATATAGTTTCAGGATCCTCACAAACTCTCTTATTTCACCCCTGATTTAAAAGTCACCTTGTCAATGTGCAGAATGCTGCACTGTGGTATCACTATTAACTAATTGGAAGTTAATGTATCACAAGCAGCCAAATTTTTCACTACATTTTAACTCCTATCTCTTGTATTGTTTTTGGAATAGAAAAGCTTTTTTCCTGTCTCATTCATTCTTTATACTAAGCATAAGGCTTTACTGTTAACATTTCCCAGGTAACAGCTTCTGTTTTTAGCAGTTCTGCAGTGGAGGCTCCAGAGAATTCGTTTACATGAAACTGAGATGCTGCAGTTACAGACACAAGCAGAAGGAAAGAGTTGTTCTGTCCTCAAGCTTACTTTTGAAGTGTTAAAGGAAACAGAGGTGAAAGACACAGTTACTGAATCTATTCATCTGGGATTTCTTTGTCTTCTTTCACCTCTCAATCATAACATCTACCTTGACATAAAGAGAAGACAGAGAAGGTCAGAGTAATTGCTAATTGGTAACAAGCTTCAGTCAACATTATTTCCAACATCACTAGACAAGGCCACAGATAGAACATATAAATGGCTAAAACTCAATATATGCAAACTGTCACTTTTCTGGCTATAATAACAGCCTTGCCAAGGAAGGACTAAAAAAAAACCAAACAAACCAACTTTCAAGAGGGAAAGCATCTCAGAGGTAGTTTGTTTAGAAAACAAGTGGCATGGGAGGATTTCCAAGCTAACAGTCCTTGATCCATATGGACTAAAGAACTAGGCAAACTAATGTTAAGCCAAATACTATGAGCACACCAAGACACACTTTCATGTGAGATTTGCTTGTTGAAGTTGTTCTCAGCTGCCTGAAAAACAGTAATTCGGTTGTTTGGGAATGTGTGGGAGACATTCTCCAATGAAATATCTGGAAAGCAGGTCAGGTCTGTGGAAAGCACTTTTGCAGGAATGCCCTAGAGGGGCAGCACTTTTTTCTGTAGTGTCCAGTGATAGGACAAGGGGTAATGGACAAAACCTGGAACACAAAAAGTTCCACTTAAACATAAGAAAAAAACGATTTTACTATAAGGATGACAGAGCACTGAAACAGGCTGCCCAGAGAGGTTGTGGAGTCTCCTTCTCTAGAGGTTTTCAAATCCACTTGTATGTGTTCCTGTGCAACCTTTAGCAGGGATTTGGACTAGATGATCTATAGAAGTTCCTTCCAGCCCCTGCCACTCTATAATTCTGTCCTAGTGGACAACAGGTTGGCTATGAGCCAGCAATGCATTCCTGCTGCAAAGAAGGTCAACAGCATTAGGAGTTTAACAGCATGCTGATCTATCCTTCTTGTCAGTTCAGATCTGGTTAGACCAATTTTAGAGTGATGTGCCCAGTTCTGGGCTTCCAGTTACAAGACATGGAGCTACTGGACTGAGATAGCAAAGGGTCTTGTATACAATTAGAGAGGCTTGATCTTCTGTATGAGAAGAGGCTGAGAGAGCTGGGGCGGTTTAGACTTGAGAAGATAAAGTTCAAGGAAGCCTCTGTAGAGTGCATAAATAACTGATGAAAGGTAATGAAAAAAAAAAAAAGGTGGCCAGACCTTTCTCACTGGTGCTCAGTGAAAGGAAAATAGATAATGTGTACAAAGTGAAATATGTGTAATCTCATTTAAACACAAGGGAAAAAAATGGAGTTGCAGAAAGAGGTTTTGGAGTCTCTGACTGTGGAGACAGACTCTGCAGGTCAAAAGTCCTGAGCAACCTGCTGCAGGTCACCTGTTTGAGAATGGCATTGGGCAGATCCATGCCAACCTCAGATGTTCTGTGAATCTGTGAGATCTCAAAAGCAGTTTAAATGGCAACTGAATATGAATGCAGTGAATTTTGCAAGGAAAGAGGTGAAAGACCACATACCCACCATCTCCCGTGACCTAATCCTTCAATAGCTCACTTACATGAATCCAGCCTACACACAGAAAGCATAAACACATTCAACCAATTTGCAGGAGCAGTGCTCAATTTGTTACTTGTAAAATACAATAAAAAATTGTCCTAAATATTCACATGCTAAATTATTTGCCTCAAAAGCTATATGAAACATGATTAATAATTTTGAGGATGATTTACAGACAAAGAGATTAATAGGAACACCTTGGGTATTCATAATTAAGCAAAAGATGATGGAAATTTGCACACACATCATTGCTTCAAGTAAGGTAATTAAGTAAAAATGCAAGATTTTCTTTTGCATAAATCTCATTTCAAATTGCAGACAAATAGCATCTCATATTTGTATATCAAGAGGACCCCATATGAGTGTGCTTAGACTTTACAGTATGTTGCAGATCAATCTCAATCACAGGTGTTAGACGAAGCAATAGAGGTTTTCAAACAGGCATGATCTGAGGAAACTTTGCTGGTGTTTTTTAGATATTACTACTTGTGGCTGAGCCACATTTAGATTGAACAGTGTTGCNCAGGGGATGTGGTCAGTCTCTCACAGATGGGCTCTGCCGCTTCCTTCTTCTCAGAGGAGGATGACTCCTGGCATTCTTCCCCTGCTCTGATAACAAGGTCTCTCACACAGGACACAGTCCTTAATTTATCTGGCATGAGATCTTCACCACAGTTGCAGTTTTGAAAGGTTAAAAAGTCTCCGTTCCATACATACACATATTTCACATTCTGCAGGAGACTGGTTTCCTTTTCAAATAAATGCATCATTCTGCAACACTCAAACCATGATGAAGCACTTGTACCATTGTGTTTGTAAATACACAGGCCCTTACAAAAGACTGACTATTACTTCAGTCACTAGTAAAATTAATACTCTTGTTAACTGCAAATAAACTGTCTGGAAAAGTTGTGAGCTCACCTAGGCAGGTCTCATTGAAGATCAGACCTTGTCATACAAGGGAACATCTGGAGATGCAAAGCATCATGTGAACAGGGTCAATGTGTCTGGGTCAGCCTGCCCCCAAAAGATGTCTTGGGCTAGGGACACACCATCAGACAAACCCAGCTCATTACCTTACTGCCCCAGGTGCCTCCAAAGGTAAAAGTTAGGCTTCTATTCACATATGCAGACACTTTCATAACAGGTATAAGGAGCATTCTCCCCTTCCCATCCCACATTGATGCCTGTGCGCTGAAGAGCACCACATCATGAGGCCTTAGTTGTCCCAGCAGATCCTTGCTCATCCATGGAGGCTTCCTACCTCCTTTTCCCGTTTTTCTACATTTGGGGCTACACCTATCTTGGGCTTGGAGGATGTGGCACCTGAAGACTGACCAGCTCTCTTGGGCACTTCTACCATTTAGGATCTTATCTCCTGAGATCCCTTCAAGCAGGTTTTTGAAGAGGCCAAAGTCAGCTCACCTGAAATCCACGGTTACGATCCTGCTTGGTTTCCTGTTTCTTCCACACAGGATCTTGAACTCCACCATGAAGTCACTGCCTAAAACCTTCAATCCCCAACCAGACTCTCCTTATTTGTTAGCACAAGGTCCCGCAGGACACCCCTCTGTGTTGACTCCTCGACCAAAAGGAGACAAAAAGTGACAAAAAGTTCTCATCAACATTTTGTAGGAATCTCCTGGACTGTTTGTGCTTGGCTGAGTGGCTTTGCCAACAAATCAGGGAGGTTGAGGTCCCCCATAAGGACCAGGGATTGTAACTGTGAGGCAGCTCTCAGCTGTTTGTAGAATGCCTTACCCACTTCCTCTGCTTGATCAGGTATTCTGTGGCAAATTCCCACAATATCACCTACCTTACTACGTCCCTAATTTCCACCCACAAGCTTCAACCCACCCCCTCATCCCCATCCAGGCAGAGATCAATGCACTCTCATTGCTCTCTCCCATAGAGAGCAATTCCACCTCTTTTTGTCCTTGGCCCGTCTTTTCTAAACAATACACAGCCTTCTATGACTGTGCGCCAGTCATGGCAGCTGTCCCACCACGTCTCTGTGACTGCAACGAGGTCGTAGCCCCACATTCGCACCCACATCTCCAGTTCCTCCTGCTTACTCCCCAGGTTGCATGTGTTGGTGTAGATGTGTGGTGGTTCAGCCCTAACTG
>WBNH01001191.1:347040-395221 GCA_013401255.1 Urocolius indicus | reverse complement strand
TGCCGTGGACCTGCGCAGCCAGGCGCCGCGCGCGTCTGTGATCAAGACTGAGATAGTGTGATGTGCTGCTGCCTTGGGAGCTGGAGGATACCCTTGAGCCGTGCTGCAGGGAGGTGTTTCCATCGAGTGATGCCTCGGCTGTAACCTGGAAGTCGGAGCCGTGATGTTGCCGGGACAGAGGTGCTTTGGAGGCAGAGCTGCTCCTCGCTGAGCCGTGCCTCAGCTGCACTCCAGGCGCTTTTGTCCCGGTGGCTATTCCTGGCAGAGGGCTCTGCTGCCACAGGAGCTGCTTTCCCAGGACAAGGCTGCTGCTCCTCGGGCTGTGGGGCAGTGCACAGGCCCCATCCACTGCCGGGGTCTGGTGGCTGCGCGAGCGGGGTGACGGGTCACTCCGAGCATTGCCTGCCCCTCGCCCCTTTCCTTTCTGTGTGTGCAGGAATGGGACTTCTGTGCTGAACTCACCTCCTAGTTATTTTGTTTGTTGGTTTTTTTTTTTTTACTGGGTTTTCTACATCTTTTCAATCTCGTTTTCTTGGAGGGTGTGGGGGAGAAGAAAGGAAAAGGCAGGGAGAGAGCCCTGTGGCCACCCTGACGTGAGGAGATGAGAGATGTCGTAGTAAGACCATAAATGAAGGCTGTTCTGCAGAGGAGTGATGCAGGAGGGTGTTGCAGTGGCCAGCCCTGTGTTCTCACAAGCCCTGTGTTCTCAGAAGGCTTTCAGAATGCAGTGGGTGTGTTGGTGCAGGGCCCCTGCATGGTGTCTGTGGCTCTGGGCTGGTGACTCAGGCTGACAGCAGTGAGGAGGCTGGCTGGGGGGCTCTTGCTCCCCTTGCTTACACACAAATGTTGTATGTTAACATTTCAGTAGCAAAAATCAAACGGATAATCACATTCCCTGGGTGTAGGAGAGGCATCTCATTGTGTATCTTAAGAGGTGTTTTCATTACAGTCCAGCAGATTGGAAATCCACACCCCAGAATACAGTAGTGCCTTCGACAAAGGCCAGTCTGCTGCTCCCCCAGGGCCTTTGAACCTGCTGACTCCTGTGGTGAGCTGACTGTGGGTGCAGGGATTCGGCTCCCTGCTGCTCACACACCAGTTTTCAGGGTCTTTTGAAAGGTTGGGGTTTTTTAATTGTATTAAAATGATGTTCTTGCCTTGGGTGTTGGTTTATCAGTGACACTTGTCACTTGATTCTCTGGTTCATTCAGTTTCTAGTGCCTACGTATGGAATATGAGACTAGAAGTAGTGGCATCTAGCACTAAAGACAGTTCTCTCCTGGAAACTGCTTTTGACAGGGATTTCTGTGGAGAGTTGGGCACGGGAGGCAGCACCCAGAGCTTTGTGGTGGCCCCTGGCTGTGGAGGAAGGCTCTGTGCTCCCTGGGGCGGGCTGGCTCCGTGGCTGTGAGGAGCAAAGGCCTCACTGGGGGCTAAGCTGCATCTCCCCATGGCTTTGAGGTTGCTTGATGAAGCAAAGCCAGCCCAGGCCCTTGGTAGGGCAGCGCTGCCATGGGAAGACACGTTCCCTCCCGTGTAACCAAGGCTGCAGTTGCCAGCTGTTGGGATTCCCACATGTGCTTTTATTGTGTTACAAAAAGAGAGAAGCAACCACAGCTATAAAAATAACACATTTTCCAAAGAGAAGGTTACAAAAGGCAGCGCTGGTGCCAGAGCTGGGGTGTGTGGGCTCACCCTGCTGCAAGGAGCCTCGGCTCGCGTGGAGAACACAAAGGGCCATCTCAGGACCTTGAAAGCATTAAAGTGCTCTCAGGAGCCGTTGTCTGGGGACGTGGGTTCACAGTTCAGCAGCACCAGTTCCTGCTGGGCACAGTGTGATGGGCTCAGGATGGGGCCCTGGTGCCTGCAGCCCCTCCTGGCAGGGAGAGGAGGCAGCTCCCGTGTGTCCCAGGCTGAGGGGGCACTGGCACAGTTCCTCCCTTCGAGTGGGGCCAGACACAGCCCCGGGAGGAGGAGAAGACGCGTCTCAGGGCAAGCCCTGCACGTTGTATGTGGGACTCGAGCTCTTGCTGAGGGTCTGAGGGGCCACCTGAGCCCAGGGGAGCTGAGCAGGGAGTGCAGCTCTGCCTGCTGGAGGCTTCTGTCGCAGGGGCTGTGCAGGGAGGAGATGCAGCAGTGGGAACGGGCTGGGCAGTGTCGTTTCTTCAGGGATTCCCTCTGGCTGCCCAATATCTCGAGCACCCCGAGGTTGAGGGGGCAGAGGAAGGAGCTCCCTGCTCTCCCTCAAGTCCCCCCTGCAGTGTCACCTCCGTGAGCTGCCTTTCTGGGGTGTGTGTGGGATGCTGGATCCCAATGTGCAGTCACTAGAGGTCGGGAAGGATCCCACTTGCCTGTGTCCTTGCTTTCTGCTGAGGGTCTTTTCCAGCCTGAATCAACAAATTACACCTGGGAAAAACGACCAGAAACAGAAAACAAAACGGGAAACCTAGTGCCTCTCCTCTCCCCAAACCAGGATCGAAATTTCCACCTCCCTGTGAAGCTCCCTGATGGAGCAGGGAGGATGATCCAGGCCTCTGCCTTCCAGGAGCACTCCCCGCTGCCCTTCCTCAGTGACTGTGTGTCAGACACTCAGAGGAAGGCGAGGCGGGGGGGTGGAAAAACAGAGCTTTGAACAGATAAGGCTGGAGACACGACTTTCTGCATGTTTACATGCCGGAACATGAAGTTAATTTACTTGCCACTGCGGTGTCTCCGGAGCAAGGAGCAGGTTTTATAGCTTACAGGAAAATAAATCTTCTTCTCCTCCTCGCGGCACAATGAGTACACTGTATGTACATTCTGCTTCCAGGGCTATGTACAGACACTCAGGGACTCAGACACATCAGGAACTGACACACGGGCTCTGTTCTGCTCTACAAAGGGCCGAGGGAAGGGGGCAGGTCGTGGCAGTCCGTCGGAAAAGCGAGTGGCGTGGCCGGGTACCGGGCACGGGCAGGTTGTGTCCGGAGACTGGATGGGCCAAGTCCTGGCTCCACAGTCCTGTGAGGTCCAGGCAGTGCTGGGAGCACGGAGCTGGGGGCTGAGCAGTGCCAGGGCTGCTCCCAACGACACAACCTCGTGTCCCCTCTGCGCTGCGGGGTCAGCCCGGCTGCCGTCCTGCGGTCACACAGAGCCCCGTGCCAGCACGGCCCCTCTCCTCTGCACGTCCCACGGGGCTCGGGGCTGTGCTGCCAACCACGACTGAGACAGTAACAGTACGGCAGCTCCAGACGCCCCGAGCCTCAAAGTCTTGTTGGTGTGGGATGGGGTTGGGGGGGGGGGGTTGCTGTTGTTGCAGCCTTGCTGTCTCACTGCTGCCTCCTGCAGAGCCTCAGTTGATCTCTCCCTCCGTGAACTCTTCCTTGATGGACTGTTTGCGTGATTTGCAGTCCGGGAGGTCGAAGCCAAAGTCCGCCCAGTCGTCGGCTGCGCCGCGGTTGGGGATGGTGATGGTGTGGCGCACGCGGAAGTGCACGGCCTCCATCACCCGCTGCCGCTGCAGCTCGCCCGAGCTGCCGATGGAGATGGTGGAGGCGTTGCTGCTGGAACGGATGAGCTGCTGGGCCCCGTAGTCGTGGCTCTGCTTGAGCTCCTGCAGCCCTCTCCAGATGATCATCCTGTACTGCTCCGGGATCTTCAGTGCTCCGAGATCCTGCAAGAACAACACGGCTGAGGACGCAGCCAGGAGAGACGCGGCCGTACCGGCAGGAGCGAGGCCAGGGACCCCGAGCTCGTGCTTCAGGGGGTCACAGTGCCCAAGCCCCCAGGGGTAGGGGGGGAGCTGGAGCTCCCCTGGGCCGTGGCACAAGCCCACAGCGTGACCCCCACAAGTGATTTCTGCTTTGGACCCAACAGCCTGTTGGTTACTCAAACACGGCTCCACAGGGAAGGAGCTTTGTGTCTCAGGGTGAGTTCAGTGACGTGAGAGGGGGAAGGAGGGGATGCAGGTTGTGGAGCAGCGTGTGACACGTCCTCCTCGTGGCTGCTGAGCCAGGCGAGGAGCTGACAGTCCCCTTGGCCTCTGCCCCAGGGCCCAGGACCCCCGGGGTCCGTGTCACACACTGATGCAGCGGGATGGGCAACGGCACGCGGTGGCCTCAAAGCAAAACGAGGTCAGGAGCTTGAGGGCCGGGGGTCTGCACCAGAAGGAGCAGCGTCATAGCGAGAGCTGCCAGCAATCCGTGTTAATGCCACACACAGACTCACACGAGTGTTAACGGGAGGAGACAGCGAGCGCACAATTAGTGGTTACAGAGGCTGGCTGGGACACACAGCTCAGCGGCCGGAGCCGGGTCTGGGCTGTACCACACGTTCCCTTGGACAGCTCACAGACACTCACGGAGTTAGTTGAGAAAACGGTCCAAGAGCAGGCTAAGGTTACACAACTGGCCCCAGCTACCACTGAAAAATCAGCCCTTGCTGCCCAGAGCCTGCGTTCAACCGGGAGCAGCAGCAGCAGCAGCAGAGCGCTGAGGCCGCCTGTGAGCTCAGCTGCTTCTGGCATCCCTTCTGCTGTTTCTCACACCAGCTTTGGCTATTTCATCCCAGGGTTCCCTTAATACAAACAGCCCAGGTCTGACTCCCTTGTTTCAGCCTCCTCTATCTTAAAGATTTACAGGGGAAGACGTAGCATCAGATGCGATTCGGAACTCCCTGGGCTGCAGGGGAGGTGTCCTTCAGCTCTTTGGTTTCTGTCAGTCTGAAGGAATCAATTGAGGCTATCGTGGTTGTTATCAACAACTGAGCTGCTGCTAAATCCAAAGGGCCAGAAAGGATGCATCGATGGAAGGCGTAAATCCTGGGGAGCGCGGATGCTGCGGGACAGGCTGGGGCACGGCTTTCCCTTTCCTCTGAGGCGGGTTTGTCCTGGCTTTCCAAATCGACAGCTGAGAGAAACAAGTTGGTAAGAACACATCTTCCCAAAGCATTTACCTCTATGGATAGGTTCTGCAGGTGGTAAATATTCTGTAACCCTTGTGAGGTGAAATAGTCGATGCAGTTTGGACACCCCAATCCTGTTAAAAAGCTGCAGAAAACACGTGGAAGATAAAGCGTGGTTAACTCGTCCCCAGCACCGCGTGTCGGGCCCCGGGGAGGCACCTGCTCTGCCTCTGCCCCTTGCCATCCCGAGCTTGACCTCCCTCAGACCCATCTCGGAGTGAGATGTGCGGTCGTGGTCGTTCCTAAACCTGCCTGTTTTGTTGTGCTGCTGGTTGGAGGTTGTGGAGCAGCAGGAGCTGAGCTGCTGGGGCTGGGTCGTGCCCCGCACGGCGGGTGCTGCACAGGGCTGCGGCTGCGTGGCTGCTGTTACCCCGCACCCGCAGCCTCTCTCCCTGCAGCCAGGCGGCTGCCAAAACAGCTTTCTAAAGACTAAAACGTTTAAAAGTGGCTGTGGACCTGTTTTGTGCATTCCTGATATAAATAAGCCCCGTGGCTGGTAAGGGAGGGGAATGGGGGGTTCCCAAAGCTTCGTGCTGGTTTCACGTGCAGGAAAAGGCTCTCGTTCAGATGCGTTGGGTTTTAAATCAAGCAGGGATGGATTACCCCAGAGCCAGGGATATGAGGCCAATAGAGGTTCCTAATCGGTGGGTAGCTGGGCTTTGGTTTCTGAGGTAAGAATGCTCTGTGTGATTTCCCGAGCAGTGATTTCTCAGTTGGGACCAGTGGCCAGTTGACCAGTTGCTAGACAGATCTGAGGGTTAGAGTGAGGGACAACAGCAGGAAACACGAGAGGAGACAACAGACAGGGCCTCAGCCTCCTGCCCTACCTGACGAGGCTGGGGTCGGGGTTGTAGGGCGGAGGAGGGGTGCAGTGTGATCCCGAGACCATGGACTGCGACGAGTGGCCCCCGTTCATCTCTCCGTTGGGTTGCATGGGGTGGCTGTTGAGCATCCCGGGTCCTGGGCAGCGGCCGTGCCAACACAACCAACAGATCCGTTAGACATCACCCCAGCAGAGACCCTGGCAGCACCTTACCCATGGCACAGAGAGACCTTACCCATGGGCCCCAGGCCGGGTGTGGAGCTGGAGCCGTGCTGCACGGGCTGTCCCACCAGCTGGTTCACGGATGGCAGCTTGTTGATCCCTCCACCGTGCACTTTGTTCATGGGTGAGAGGACAGGGCCGTAGGAGGAGGGCGGTTGCAGCTGACTCCTGCTCGGGGAAGCCAAGTGTGGGGTCGGTGGAGCTGCCCCTGCCCAGCCCTGGGCTCCCCTCTGGCCCTCCAGACCATCCCGAGGCCTCAGACCATGGTGCTGAAGGGCCACTGAGCACCGGCAGCATCTCGATGGCAGCTGCCAACCCTTGCTGAGTGAGTGCCTGGCGAGCCAGGAGACCAGCCCCAGCCCAGGGCCGGAGCTGCTGCACGCCACAGCTCCAGGGCACTTACTGTCTATGCAGGAGCTGCTGCTGCTGCTGCTGCCGGTAGGACTCGACCAGCTGCTGTGGGACCAGCTCTGCCAGCTCCAGGCTCTCCTTTATCTTCATCAGGATCTCAAAGTTCTCCCGGCCTCGCACCTAGGGGAGGGAACAAACCCAGGGCATCGCTTCGTTCCCGTCCCATCTGGCCACCTTCCTGGCAGCCCCTTGTTTCCACTCGGTCACACAAGGCTCAGTGTCGCTGCAGCCAGCGTTTGGGAGCCCAGGACCTCCTTGTACACTGTGCAAGTGCTCCTGTTCTCTCAGTCTCTGCACAGTTCCCCCGTGCCTGTCACCCTGCTGCAGCCCATGCAGCCCATCCTGCCCCACATCACAGCCCCAGGGCATTGCTCACAGCAGGGAGGAGTCCACTGCTGTCCCGAGCTGAGCTCTCCACACTTACAGGCACGTAGTACATCTCCTCCTCCCCGTGCCTCCGTTTCTTGATGCTGGCTCCCAGTGCTGGGATGCCCTGTGGGCTCTGCTTGAAGGCTGCAGGGGGGGAGGAAGAGTGTCAGCGTGGCAGGGCCCTGGCAAGGGCAGCTGCAGCTCCCTGCAGGGTGTAAGCTGCAGCCGTGCAGGATGCTCACTGTCCACCTGCATCCTGGCACTGGGGAGGTGCATTTATTAGTAATTACAGTGAAGAGCAACTATCTCTGGACGTGAAAGCCCTGCACAAACAGCTTTGCACTCTGGAGGGAGAAGGGAGTGGGTCCTGTTGAGGAGACTTTAGTCGGGAGAGGTCACGGTGCTGTGCTTGGATGGGGATCGGAGCCCGAGTGCTGCAGCAGTGGTTTGGGGTGTGAGGGGAGGGAGCTGAGGCAAGAGGGGCCACGGCAAGAGCTGAGCCCTGAGTCCCTTCCCTTCCTCCTCTCCTGGCAGAGGCACTCACTGCGTTTGTTGGCGTTGCCGTTTTTAGCCGCGTTCTCGTTCAGGGCTTGTTGCTCCCGGTAATGGTCCTCGTCAGCTTTCCGATCTCTGCCGGGACAGGCACAGATCCGGCCCTCGAACGACCTCCTGCCCAGCACCTGGCCGCTGGGAAGGGAGAGGAGTGGTGATGAGGCCGGGTCTGGCACGTCACGGTGTCCCCCCCCAACACCCCCAGCCCCTGCAGCCCCGTTCCCGCGGCCACTCACTCTCTCGTCTCCAGGGTGATGATGATGAGGATGGGCCTCCTGTTCATTCCTCCCACGCAGCTGCTGTTGCACATGAAGTTGTACAGGATGGTGGTGAACTCGGTCCCCACCT
Organism: Urocolius indicus; assembly: GCA_013401255.1. Classification (NCBI taxonomy): domain Eukaryota; kingdom Metazoa; phylum Chordata; class Aves; order Coliiformes; family Coliidae; genus Urocolius; species Urocolius indicus. The sequence goes on along the minus strand of WBNH01001191.1, from coordinate 387,555 downwards.
GCCCGGGAGGGGAGAGCGGGCGCTGAGCAGGCAGCGATGGGGGGAGGCAGGATGAGGCCCCTGGCGCGGGGCTGCTGCCCTGGCAGGGTGAACACCAAGGGAAGGTGACGTGGGGATGGTCCCAACTGGGAAGAAGGGACTGTGCAGGAACTGTGGGGGCCCTCGGGTCTGGAGGGGATGTCCCTTTGCACCCCAGAAGGTGCTTTGGGGCGCTTCCCAGGGATGGGAGTTGCAGATGCTCAAATCCAGCTGCCACCATGATGGCAGCGAGCAGGGGGAGGCTTTAGACAGACCAAGGCAAGCAGGAGGCTGCTGCCCTTTGCCTTCTGCAAGCAGCCCTGCCACCAGCAGGTTTGCCCTCAGCAGTGGCAGAAGCCCCAGAGGTACAAAGGCTGGTCCTGCCCCGGGAGCAGCCGGTACCTGGGGCGGCTCGTAGGGTACCATCACGCTCTGCCTTCCCGTCACGGGGTCATCCACGTACTGGGACAGGTTGTTGCCTTCCACTCGGATGAGGTGGCTGGCTGGGGCTGACTGGCCTGCAAGGCAAAGCTGGGCATGAGGGGAAGCAGCAGCGGGGGGCTGGGGGGGAACCCGGCACGGCTGGGGCATCGGCTCTCACCGTCGTTGAAGTCGCGGCCGAGCTCGTGGTTGGGGCAGCGCTTCACCACCTCGGTGACGTGCTCGGCCTTCTTGTAGACCGGCATGGCCCGGATGATGGTGCCCGGCGGGGGAGGGCTGGACACCTTGATCTGGATGGGGCATGTTTTTGCGATCTGACAGTAGAGTTTCTTCAGCAGGGGCGAGTACTGGAAGAGAAAAGGCGCCTATGGAGTGGGCGTCACTCAGCCTGGTCGCAGAGCCGTGGTTTGCACAGTCGGCAAGAGCCAAACCCCCCACTCACAGGGGCCGAGATGCTGCTGGGCACGGGGGGGAAGCTCCCAATGGCCACTGAAAGCGAGAAGTGAACAGCAGCTTGCCTGGAGCCAGCCCAGCAGCACGGCCCAGCCCAAGCCATGGTGCCCAGGCAGCTCTGCTCGGGGCAGGGAGCCAGCGCCGGCCCCGGGACCCGTCTGAGCTCGGCGGAGGCCACGTGCCGCTTCCAGGAGAGGGCTGGGGAAGGCAGAGCCCGGCTTTCACCTTCCCGTCAGCATATCCCAGCTCCCAGGTGCGGGGATGTGCAATCCCTTTCCAGCTCAGCGCTGCCACGCTGTTTTCCATCTCACGAGGAATGTGTTTGCTGTGCGGGAGCCCACCCCTGGCGCGGAGGGAGCAGCCAGGCTCTGCATGGCAGGGCATGTTCCTGCACAAACTATTTTATCTCATCCTCACAGCTCAACAGCCGATGCCAAAAAAATACCACCGTGCAGGGTACGTGTGAGGATGTTAAAGCTTGTCCTGAGCCATCCCACTACAGGTGTGCAGGGGCCAGCAGGGCTCCCTGGCTCTGCTCTCCCAGCAGTGGGGGCTTGAGGGGGCTCACACAGTGGCTCAGCTCTTTCCTGCCCACTGCCATGAGCCCAGCCTGGGGCTCCTGTGCATCAGGGTTTGCAGAAGGGAGCTGTGCATCCCAGTCCCACTGCCCTTTCTGTCAGAGGGGATCCAGCTGAGTGAGCCTGTCCTGCCCATGGAGGCTTGGGTGAGCTCCTACCACCTGGGGAATGAGGTAACGAGAGGCAAACAAGATAACCCCTTCCAGGTGGAATTTCTAGGGAAGCTCAGGGAAGACATAAAGGGGAGAGGCTGGTGCTGAGGCAAACTGCAGCAGCTCTGGTGTTGTGAGGTGCTGGACTGGTGGTTGGCTGGCAGCAGGTACTGGTTCCCAGGGGAGAAGTCAGTGGGCTGGGGGGTTCTGTCAAGGGGCCAGAGCCTGCTCTGTGCTAGAGAGAGCAGGGGGGATGCTGTGGTCATTTGAGGGTGTGATGGGGAGGTGTCATGTGAACCTGGCTCTGTCAGGATAAAATCCTCCCTGTTGAAGATGTGTGGACTTTCCCAGAGAGAGAGAGAAAAGATGCTTAGAATATACCCCCTTCCTCTGAAAGCCCCATTTTCCCTGGTACCTCACGATGCCAGTTATTTCCCACTGTCCAGCTGGAAGAGGGAGCTCTCCTATGGCTGTGGCCCACCTCACCCATAGCATGGGGGGGGGGGATGGGGGTTACACCCCTCTTTTGAGGAGGCAGCGTGGCAAAACAAGAGTTATTTGGAGCAGGGCTCTTCCATGCCAGGTGTTAAAATACTGACAACTCCTGTCAAAGGATCCTTTCATGTAGACATTCCCGGGCAGCCCTCAACATGCCTGGGAAATATAACTGCTCTGGAAGAGCAGAGGTGCATTATGGCAAGTTCTTTGGTAACAAATTCTCTCATTATACCATGTTATGACATGGATAAATCTCTGTTAAATAGCAGAGCGATTGCCCCGCAGGGAGAAAGGCTGCTGCTCAGCAGAGGCATGCCTCCACTGATAACCTTATCGTGTCTTAACAGCTCCAGGGTTGCCTTCAAAGATCCTGCCACAATAACAAACTATTCTTTTTAAGGAGCTCTGTGCTGATAACTCTGGGCAAGGGAGGTGTGTGCTGTGCCCTGTGTGGCCATGCTCAGGGCTTCTCACCGTGTGCTGGCTCACAGACACAGCCCCTTCCCAGCCACCTGAACATGCTGCTCCACGGAGCCCACGAGGGATCGTTGTTTTCAGCCAGGCTGCTCACTCCTGTCCTCCCCTTTTCTGCAGCGTTTGGGCAAACTGACCTCTTGAAACCAGCCCCAGCTGGTGACAGGCAAAGCTGCCACCCCTCACGCTGCTGCTCTCGGGTGCAGGAACAGCATCTCGGGACTCTGGGATGTTTTCCCAGTGCTGCTGCTTCAGCACATCCAGGCCTCAGCCCCGAGACTTGCATCACACCTACACAGCAGCCTGGCCACGTTCTGCCCCTGGGCACCTCCTGGCTTTGCGTTCGGCTCTTGCTCTACCCTGGGACTGTTGGTATCTGCCTCCCTGTTGTGTGATGACTGTGGCCATCTCACTGGGGAGTTGTTTTGTGCAGCTTTCACTGCCAGCCCTCGTCTGCCGTACTCAAAGTACAACACCACCTCACTGCTGGCCCTTCCTGCTGCTGTGATCCGTCCTGTACTGCAAGTCCAGAGCACAGGGACTAACTGGAAAAGCCAAAATGATTAAACACCAGCAGTATATCAGCATTAACCTCTGTCTCTCTAGGGACTCAATAGGTAAAGTGTCCTCAGGTGGGATTTCTTTCACCTTGGCATTTGAAACACGGATGCTTCTCAGGCAGGATGGAGACCACGGTGCATCAGTGCTTAAGTCACGGGAATTAAGGACAGCAGAGAGAGAGCCCCATGGTGCCATCAGCCCCAGAGGGGCTTTGCTGAGGTTCCCTGGGTACCGCTGCCCCTGTGCCCATGGAAATGTCCTGCACATCACCAGGCTGGAATTGGCTGTTGCCCCACAAGGAAAGAAGCCTCAGCAACTGCCTGCTGCCCACCCTGAGCAAGGAGCTGCTCTGGGAGAAGCCTCTGCGCCGCTCACACCCGTAGCTGCTTCTGCACGAGTCAGAGCATCAGTGGATGCCGACTGCCTCACACAAAAACAGAGCCTGAACCTTCTGCACGGAAAGACCTCCCAGCAGAGTCCGGCTCCCTGGGCAGAGAACCGCTAGGAGGATGTGTCCCAACAGATTCCCAGCTGATAAAATCTTATTTATCTTCAACTGTTGACACCGAAGCGTCTGGACTTGCCTGCCTGGGGGAGGGCTGCAGCCAAAGCCTCCTTTTCCCTCTTGAAGGAAATGATTTGCTCAACAATTACTTTTTCCACAAATCCTCCCCCCACCCTCCTCCCTGCCAGCCTCCTCCTCCTCCTCTTCCACATTCCAGTCTCCTCATTAGCTCTACTCGAGACGTGTCCAGGGCTGCAGTCAATGGATCCCGATAAAGCCACTAGCCTGGCAAGAGAGAGAAAAGAAAAGTGCCGCCTCCGGCTGCTAATTTCCTTGCTCTCCCCAGCAAGCAGCTGCAGAGCTGCATCCTGGGACAGGTTTGGGCAGATCACAGCTGAGAGGTGATAATAATGTGTCTGTCATCTTAGCCAGACATGTAGCATCTTGCAAACCGCAAATACCGTTAACCAGCTCGGCCGAATCTGTTACGACAGCTCCTGGAACACGCCGGCTGCACAGCTCAGGGCTTTCTGTCTCAGCTTTTTAATAACCTTTTTCTTTTTTTTGTTGTTGTTGTTAATCACCAGCCTATATAACTTCTCACTGAGATGGAAATTCCTCCCCAAACTCCCATGTTGCTCATTTACTCTGAGCTGGGTTTGAATGTGTCCCGATGCCCAGGAGAAGAGCATCCACAGAGCCTGAGGGACAGCAGATGGCTGTAGGGGATGCCCTGAGACCTGCCTCCTGTGCCTGCAGCCCCTGGGGTGATGCCTGCACTGCCAGCCCTGCCCTGGACTTGGAGGGTTCTCAAGGAGCCTGGTAGAGCCCCTCTGCTCACCCATGAGTGGCTGCAGAGGAATCCCATCACCTGTGGGCACCTGAGGCTGGGGCAATCACAGCACAGAGAGACCTCGTGTGCTCCTTTATTGTTGTGCCATTGCTGAGAGCTGAAATCAGTTCACCCTCAAACGAACTCTCTCTGTCCCTGCCCCAGTGGGCACGTCCTTACAGTAGCTGCCAGGACCACCTCTGCTTCAGTCCCTGCTCAGCCAGAGCCAGCACGCTCAGGGCTTGTTTTAATCTCTTCTGGTGAGTCTGACTCCTCCTGTGAGTCTGGGTACGTGGGTGCTCTGACCAAGCCAGTGCTGGAGTTCTCACTCATCCAAAAAGGCAGCTGACAATCCAGCAAGGTGGCTGTGTCGTGCTGCACTGTCCGTGGGGTATGGGGAGCAAGCTGGGAGAGTAGGGAAGAGGCTGAGCTGGGGTGGGAATCACTGCTGGAAGCAAAAGGCAAAAGCCAGGGCAGCACAAGCTGGACTCTGGGGCAGATGCCAGCTCTCACAGCATCCTGCCAGGCTGTGCCAAGCCCCAGGGAGCTGCTGCTCCTGCTTTCTCACAGCCCCTGCCTGGAGTGGGCATGGGCAGACAATGTGGTTTACTGAGGGCACCTCCAGCACCCATCTCCCCAGAGATCAGGGCTCCCAGGAACACTTTCAGGCGTGTTCCTCGTGGCACAGGGCACAGTCCCAGGAGTAAAACCTCCTGTGCCCACTGACCCAGGGGGATGTGTTTCCTTTTGCTGCCTGGTCATTGTCTCAGCTCCTCCAGCAGGTCCCTCAGTCCCCATCTCTCCTGTGTGTTCCAGAATGGGCCACAGCCACCCCCTTTCCCTGGTGCATCCTTCCCCAGCCCTTCCCTTCCCTTCCCGTGGTGGCTGCCAGCGAGTTCCCTTGACCTGTGCATACCATGCACCTTGGAGATAGGGGAGCTGATAGTGGGATCGTGTTGGAACATCACACACCGAATTCCTTTCCTATTTTGTTCCCTCTCTCTTAATTCCATTGTGTCTGGAGCTCCTGGAGCTTCATCCACACCCTGCAAAGCTGGTGGAAAGCCTCCAGTGGGCTGGCTTCGATGGGATTTGGAGCGGGCTGATGCTGAGGTTGCTTTCCTGCTCCTGGCATGCCAAAATATCCACACTGCTGCCCAGCTACGTGGATACAAACAAAGATGTTTGTGGCTCAGAGGTAGAGTGAGCTGTGCTCATCTCTAGGCTGCTGCTGCAGGAACAGGGACCTCCTTAAAATACAGTGCCAGGGAGAGTTTGAAGAGGGGGTTTGTTTCCTACAGAGGCTTCTGAAGGTTTTTTTTCTCTCCTCTTTATAACCACTTCTACCTCAACAAACATCAGGCAGCGACCAGCAAAGGAGAACCTGCCTCCTGCCACACCAATTTCCATCCTTCTCATCCAGCTAAAGTCAGACAAGCTCTGTCAGCTCCCCTAGTGCCCGTGCTCCAGCCGTGAGACCTACGGAACCAGTTCAGCGCTGCAGTGTCCCACTGGCTGAGCACTGGGATGCACACTGGTTTGCTGGATGATGTCCATCATTGCAAGAGCATCTCACCCTGGGTTTAAACCTCTCTGGCACAGCCTGTTTGCTCCCCAAAGCAGCAAGCAAGACCCTGGACATGGCTTGGACCCTGCTGTGTTCATGCTCAGGTTTGGGGAGCCCCTCACCACCACCTTGCTTAGCTCAGGGGTCTGTCTGCATCCTCCCCCAGCCCCAGGGGCTCTGTGTGAGCCAGGGCACCGAGAGCTCGAGCCCCCCGTGTGCTTTTGCAGCCGTGCCACGGGGGGCCAAAGGCCCTATTAACGCTTTGCTGTGCCTGTGCCGCCCGGGAGGGCAGCGAGCCCTGAGCCACCGCAAACCCAGCTTGAGAAAAACACTCATTATCTCTCAGTTAGCAGCTGTCTGCGGGGCGAGGGGCTGCCGGCAGCACACAGCCCGCTGCAGCCCGAGCGTGTCCGGGCAGCGCCGGCCTCGACGGCCCCGACGGCAGCAGCGCAACGCCCGGCGTGTCCCAGCACGTCCCCGCACGGAGCGAGGGGCTCAACCTGCAGGCGAAGCCGAGTGTTCAGCATCTGCCCGTTGCTCTCTGCGTTGGTAAGAAGGCCGTTAAAAACGCCGGGGGAGGTTTGGCAGCGCGGCCGCAGCGGAACGGAGCTCGCTCAGCATGAGGGGTCGGGACATCCAACCCCTCGTCCCCTCTGCCAGAACTGAGCTGGCTCTGGTAACACAAGCCCCGAGCTTTCCTTCCTTCATTCGCTTCCTAAATGTAGACGTTCGGCGTTAAGTTTAAGGCTGGAGGGAGCAGCTGCTGATGCTGTGGTGGGATTCCCCACGCTGCTGGCCCCAGAGCCCTTCCCTGCTCGCTCTGCACCGAGCCAGCGTTGGCTGCATGAAGTGCAGCTTCTCTTCATTTGAATACTTCAGGAGTTGGAGAATCCACCACATTCCTCGGTAAATTGTTCCTTTGCTTAATTATCCTCACTGTTAAAAAAAAAAAAACAACAACTTTCCACCTTGTTTCTAGTCTGAATTTGCCTGGCTTCAGCTTCCAAGCACCGGGTCTCATTATGTCTTCTGTTAGATTAAAGAGCTGCCTGCTATCAGAAACCATCTCCTGTGCAGGCTGCGATCGAGACACCCTTCCTCTCCTCGTGGAGACCTTTCAAGCAGAGCGTTTCTCTGGGATCACCCTACAAGGCATCTGTTCCAAATCTTTCATCTTCTTTGGAGCTCTCTCCCAAGCCTTTTCTGTTTAGTCGGCATCTGCACAAGGGCAGTGGGCTCGGGGGGTACTTTGCTCCCACTGTGCAGACAGCTCATCTCCAAGGGATCCCTGGTCACAAGCCCCAGGCTCCTCAGGAGCCTCCACTGCTAAGAATGGGAGAGTGGATAAGGCCAGGTCTCAGAGGGAAGCAGGAGTCTGCTGGGTCGCACAATTCCAGCAACCAAAGCCTACGGTTGTGTCAGAAAATGCTCTGACAGCACGACTTGCATGGAGCTGTTTGGGTTGGCATTGCTTGGATGCCAGCTGTAGCTCCTCCTTGGCTGGATCCCCGTGGTGCTGCTGCTCTGGCAGAGCTTTCTCCAGACAGAGGGCTCCCAGCTGCCCAGGCGGTGCCCAACAACTCACCGTCAGCAGGGCCTCAGTTGTTTGGGGCACTTCAAGCAATCAGAGGCTTCCCTGGCCAGGGATGAAATGGGAACTGTGTTTTACTGCTGTTTCTTCCTAGGTGCTGGTTCAAACCACGTGTGTCCTGCAGCACACCAGGATGGGTGATTCAGGTACCCTTGGCTGGACCATCCCTGAGCTGTCCCTGCACTCTGCCCATCCTGCAGAAAGGACTGTTTCAAATGAAACATCCTCCATGCTCTTCAGGGTGTGAGAGGCTGCTGACCCACACCACGAGGCTCAGCTTCCCTGCAGTGAGATGTGGGCTGGTTGGTGCCGGTCCTGAGGCCAAAGCTGCTTTTGGGGGATGCACAATAACCACAGCATCATGGTGCAGAGGGTCACACAGCTCATTCAGCACCTGGGTGAGTATCAAAGCCAGTTCAGGCATTTAACTCCTCTGCTCTGGACCATTTCCTAGCCCTTGCAGCCGTATGCTCAGCTGCCTCCCTCCCAGCCCTGGGCACATCCTTCACAGGTGCTTATGGCTACCCATGGCATGTTCACAGGACATCTCTGAGCCCAGCTGCTCTCCCGAGGCCAGGAGAGCTCTCAGAGCATCGCTGTGGCACTGGCTGCTCTGATGTACAAAGGAGACCCTACCACAAAGGCTTGAGGAGACAAAGCAGCCCTGTCCTGACCAGCACAGCTCCAAGCAGGACACGGTCAACACGGGGTGATGCTGAGACAGCCCTGGCTCAGTTCAGGGTTGTGGAAAGGTGGCTGGGCTGGCTGCAGTGAGGGAAGGAGGTATCACAGGCTCCCTCATCCCATGGGACTGCCTCAAGGAGCCTCAGGGGCTTTTTGCATTTAGTCCCCGTGGCTGTAACATTCATCATCTGGAATAAGGGAAAGGTATTTCCTTACTGCTAGTGAAAGTGAGCACAGAGCACAGCTTTGGTAGGTGCTCTCTCTGCCTTTTGGCACGTGTGAGCAGCCCCTGCCCATGGCACTGTCTGAGGGGGTCCTGCAGCACCCAGCACTGCCCATCCCAAAACCAGTGGCACAGCTGGGACAGGACACCCTATGTCACTGTGGGCTCAGGTCCCTTTGGGATGATGTGTGGAATGGGAATGCCTCCTTTCCCCCTGCAAGTCCTACTCAGCTTCACTTTTAACTGGAGTGAGTTGCTCCCCAGCAGGGACAGGACTCGCCTCCAGTTTATTCAGTACCTAAAGAAGCACATCCTTTAGCAATGTTTTGCAAGGAAAGCTCATGGAAAAGAGTGAAGACTTAACCTGTCCTGCCAGGGCAAATGGTGTTTAACTGCAGTGCTGGTCCCAAGCCATCATCAGTGCCACTCAGCACTGAAGCTGCGAAGCTCCAGGAGTTTGGCTGCATTCAAACCCCAGCTGGCTGCTGGTTTGCTCACTCCCCTGCCTGTTGGTTTTTTGCAAGAGGGACAGACCCAGCTCTGGGCTCTGCCTGCAGGAAAGCGTCCGAGGACACCTTCTGTCTGCCATGGGAAGGGCTGGCTTGGCGATTCAACACATCAGCTTCCGAAAACAAAAGCCATCATCACACCTGGGGCTGATCCATCGCTCCTGTTCTGCTCTGCCCGGGTCACGATCGTGGCAAACCGCAGCCCTGGAGCAAACCCCGTTGCTCCCTCGTTGTCCCATCCCAACCTTTCTGCTCTGCTGATGTTTCCCAGAGGAGAGACCACCCCTGCCCTGAGCGTGCCAGCTCTTGGCTCTCCCCGTGCTGCGGCAACACCGGCTTTCCCCACGCACAGGACGGCACTGTGCTGCAGCAGGAGCCAGCATGTGAATTTAAGACCTTCTGCTGCAAAAAGCAGAGCAGCCCTCGTGGACTCTGCCCAGTTTCTGGCTCCCTGACCTGCTGGGCACTCCTGTGCCAGGGCTGCAGGCGCGTGGTCAGACCGGCGGCCGTCAAACCTGCCCCTGCGCAGCGCCGGAGCCGTGATTAACAGCCTTCCTCTGCTATTTTGCTGTGACTTCTAGAGCCTGAGTTACTCCTCTGAGACGAGGTGAAACAGGGTTGTAAACGACAAGGGAGAATTCACAGCGGAGCTGAGAATGGCCCCAGTGGCTGGGGGCAAAGGTCTGGCCTCTGACAGCCGCTGGCACACGTGCAGGGCAGCGCGGTGAGAGGAGCTCAGGTGCTGCCCCAGGACAGCTCCCCAGCGCTGGGATTGTCAGGGACAGTTACCTGCACTTTAGGGAACTGCTGCCAAGGAACTTACACTCAAACTGTTGTGCTTAGCAAACCCTCTAGGACAAAAATCCCCCAAAAGCAAAAGCACTGACACTTCCCACACGTTTTGCTTTCCAGGGCCGTGGGTGCAGCTGAAGCCCCCTCCCAGCAGTGGCCGCATCCTGCAGCCGCCCCGTGCCCTTGTGCCCCCTGCAAAGCACCACCCAGACCCTCGCAGGATGCAGCTGGATGGCTGGAAAGGGTCAGCAGTGGCGAACAGCTCTGCAGCCAAGGCAAGGAGACGTGCAACTTACTGTCCAGGTGGCTGACTTGGCGGTGCTGGATTGCTGGAAGGTCACCTCGAAGTGGTGGGGCCCGGGGTAGTCGGTGTTGGAGGGGATGACGGGCGCTGGGGACATGGCGTCGAAGGTGGAGCTGGGCTGCGAGTAGGGGGAATGCGTTGGGACATTGGAGGTGTGCTCGGAGCTGTAGGGGCTGGTGGAGGCTGCTCTGCTGCCGATGCTCTGATCCATGCTGTTGTTCAGCAAATTGAACTGGGACTGGAGGAAGGGAAAAGGGGAGGAGGGAAAAAAAAGAAAACACCAGCCAGTTTAGAGACATGGAAACCTCAGCCACACTTCTTCAGGGCTCCAGGTGTCCTGTTACAGCCTCCTTAAAGGGCCAGCGTGTGGGAAGCCGGGTGAGAGCACGGGTCCGGGTCGCTCGGGCTTTTGAACAGGTCACCCCTGTGCAAGGGATAAACTCAGTCTGTGTAAGTCATCCCCTTCCACCTGCTCTGTCCTCGCTGCAGGCAGCAGGGTGCTGAGGTCCCTGGGTTTCTAACACACCTGCCTGTGCAGAGCCACCCCTGCAAGCGGGACACGGGGCAAGGACCTGCCAGGATCTGCCAGGAGTGGGAGATGTCCTGCTGCGGGACAGGGAGCGACAGCCCCTGTGGGCTCTGCTCCGTGTGACCTTCCTCATGCTGGACAGTCAGGGCCTGGGGAAGCTGCCCTGGCACCCAGCACCAGAGTGAGGTGACCACCAGCCCCCTGAGTCACCCAGGATGGCATCACCCCCAGGGATGATCTCAGAGGCGTCGCTCCCAGCGTGGCTGAGTGTCTGACCCGCTGCCTCCCGCACGTCTCCACTCATCACATCACGGCTCCTGGGAGCGTTTCCCTGAGAGGAGCCGGCTCTGAATGGTGGTTTGTGCAATTCATTTCCTAGCTGGGGTGTTTGCTTTCGGTGGCTTTCGCTTGATGCAGGTTCTAATTTGGGGAAAACCTCAAACCTCCAAAGCTGTGATGCAGCAGGCTGCAGCACGGGCACCGAGCAAACCTTCCTGGGTATTCAGGTGCTGCCTCTCACTGCAGGCACACTGGACCAAATCCTGGCTTTCTGTAATTCCTGTTATTCCTTTTCTGAACATTTACTGTCAGATACTTCTGGTAGGAGCTGGCAGCTCTTTTACCTGCAGGCATAGCCAAGAGCTGCGTTCCCAAAAGCCACGGGAGAAAGTGACCTTAATCTTTCAGCTGCAGATCAGATCCGAACCCCTCAGTTCTGAGGCAGACAGACAAACTAACACTTAACAAAAAATATCCCCAGTGTAACTTCTTCTCAAAGCAAATGGGATGGGATTTTTTTTCCCCTGAAGTCTGCTGCTGTGAGTGGCTCCAGGGTCACTCTCCCTGAGTTTGAAGGCAGCAGCCTGCTGGCGGTCCCAGGGGACCTCCCACCGCTCACCATCCCAGCTCCCCGCAGCGGAGCAGAGTCTGCGCTCCCCCTTTCACCCAGCACCAGCCCCCTGCCTCTCCCTGTCCCAGCCCCAGCCAGGGCAGCTCTGGGAGCTCAGGAGCTCCTGGCAGGAGGCCGTCAGGGTCCCGCAGTCATCTGCCCTTCTCCTCTCACGGCTCAGGAATCAAGGGACGTGTTTTAACTTGGGATCCCAACCTCACCCAAACGTCTACGATGCATAATGGTTTAAAGGCAATCATCCTTCTCCAGGGAAGTTCTCCTGTTGTCTGCATCTCTCGCAAGGTCGTTGGAGCCTGTGACTAACTGGAGGAATGCTGAACAAGATCTGGCTTGTTTTTACACATACAGCCATTTTCTGCCCTAAAATACGTACGTAAAGCCCTCTATTCCTTCTCCCTGCCCTATAAATAGCCCAGCTGAAGCCAAACCACCTCCATCTAAGATTTCCACAACCCCAGGCTTCATGTGGAGAAGTTATGAGGAACTTTGGCATAATCAGGATTACAAATGCCCGTGGAAAGCCCTGGCCCAGCTGCTGGCAGGGACGGCGGGGCACAGCGGCCTCGGCAGCGAGTGGCACCGGCTGCGACGTGGGCAGCACCGGCCACCCCCAAAGAGCAAAGCTCAGGCATCGGCCAGGAGGAGACCAGCAAGGGGAAAAGGGATTTGATGCTGCTCAGGAGTGAAAGGGCAGGCTGGGGTGAGGCAGCCCTTGGGAGTGGTGTCATCCCAGCCTGGTTTTGTGAGGCTGCTTAGAGCCAGGGCTGCTTGTGGCTGAAGCTTGTGGATGGAACATTTAACAGGCAGGTGAATCAGCACTGGGAACAGCATCCTGACCTCAGCACAGGAGAGAACCTTCCCTGGGGACACACGGTCACCCCCTTGCACAAGAGGGAGATGCCAGAGGCAGAGGCAGCTCTGCCCTGAGCTGGGATCTCAGGCAGCCAGCGGTACCCGGGCGCTTCACAGATCTGCTGCTGAGGCACCCGAGGTCAGCTGCAGGGGAAACGACCAGCTTGGGCTTAAAAACAGTCTACATTTTGGAAACGTGCCCTTAAAAGACAAACCGAAGGCGTGAGTGTTTGTGTAGGTGTGTGTCAACAAACCCAGCACAGCCCTCGTGTGTGTGTGTGCAGCCTGTGAACATACACACACACATGTTTGTCCACACACACGGGTGAATATCCCCATGACTGCAGCAACGACCTCCCCAGTAACAACACTACAGCACACAATGAGCCCGTGTGCTCTGTACCAACACATGGAAGACAAAACAGTATGAAGTGATTTCAGGGTGGGAAGTGCAGCACCGCCTGGATCTAACTTCTCTGAAAGCCAGAGAGCAGACACAACCCCCTTTTAACCGGGAAAGCAACCGCAGCGCCTGAGGACAGAGCTGAAAACACATCACCTGTAGCACAGGGACCGTTTCCTCTGCTCTACCCATCCCACACCCACATGATGGTTCATGGCTGGGGCTGGAGCAGCACAGCACAGAGCTTGTGCCTCAACAGCCACCGGCACAGCCCGAGGTGTCAGGGCTCTGCAGCCAGAGCCACAGCACGGCCCCGCTCCTGCCTCACCGGCACGGGACGGCCACAAGTCATAGCAGAAGGCAAAAAGCTGTTAATAAGAAGTAGCACCTACCGTGGTGTAATGCTGCATGGGGTCACTGATGTACAGCATCTTAGTTGCTGAGGGGTTTGCAGAGCGCTGGGCAGCGTCCCGCCACGGGAGTCATGGGGTCAGGGCGGCAGCGGGATGGGAAGGCAGGTGGAACCAGGGAGTGCCAGGGATGCAGGCAGCACCAGGGATGCAGGCACTGCCAGGGATGCAGGCACTGCCAGGGTGCAGGCAGCACCAGGGATGCAGGCAGTGCCAGGGATGCAGGCAGTGCCGGGGATGCTGCGCCAGCCGCCCGCGTGCCGCCGTCTGATGGCTTTCTTGCTTTTTTTCATCTCCCTTAGTTCTGTCAACTGGCTGCATCCAACAACAAAACGGGGCCCACCCCTTCTGTCCCTCATGACTATTCATTAGAGCGCAGGGCAGGCCCCAGCTTGCCCAGTGATGGACTGGGCGATACCAACCATCCCCACTGCAGGGAGAGCAGGGGTCCAGCTCCATCATCGAGCCCGGATAGATTCCAATCCTGAAAGCTGCTTGCACCATGCTGGGCTGGAAACCCATTTGGCCAACAGCCTTTACCAGCAGCCCGAGGTGGCTGCAGCCACATCGACCAGCCGGTGCCGTGGCTCTGAGACAGCTCCGTGTCTCGGACATACAGAGTTATCCCTCTCTAGATGGATGAGCGTGGATGGGTGTGGACAGCACCAGTGAGATGGATAGATAGGGATAGATGGGTAGACAGATACCTAGATGGACAGATATGGATAGATACCTGGATGGATAGCTGTGGATATGTGAATAGATAGATATCTGGAGTGGCCAGGCAGATTTCTGCCTGACTCGGGGCAGATGGAGAACAGTGTTTCCTACAGCCAGAGCCTTTGGTGGAAAGCTGCACTCTGAAGCAGACAATTGGTTCAAAGAGTGGTGTGTTCTGCAAGGTGGAACCAGGCTGCATCACCCACCTCCCAGGACTGGTGTGCATGTGCAGACCCCTCTAGGTCAGTGGCGGTGTCGGATGTGGAACCTGATGCACTGCACACAAGGACCAGTCCTGAGGTTGCCTCAGAGCAAAAAAAATGAGGTGGCTGAGGGATTGTTCTTATCCTTAATCACGATGAGTCCTCTCACAGGCTCCTGAAGCAGGTGTTTAGGAGCAATGCAGTGCCCATGAGATGCTGAGAGGGTGCAGGTCCCAGAGCGCTTGGGTGGCATCAGCAGCGGTGCTGGGTGCTGCGGGTGCTGCAGCCACCACGGCACAGACACAGAGACCCCCACAACCCCTCTGCTGCCGTGTCCTGACCTTCCCTCGGGGGGCTCGGGGTAGCTCCCGGCTGCACCAGCTGCCCACAGGCTCGGCTTTGGTTACAGCGGGAGCGCGGGAGAGGTGAGGCCAGCTCAGGAGGGGCTGCTCTGCAATTAGCAGCGCCTGCTCCCGCTGCCCTGCGGACAAAGGCCGGTGAAGGGAGGGAAAGCAAGAGAAAAGCGAGGGAAAAAATGAGCTGGGGGAAGGGACACGGGCTTGGCGAGGAGGGAAACGGCGGCTTACTGGAGGGAGATGCTGCTGCAGCCAGGGACACACTCACAGGCAACCCGGCCGGCTCACATCCCGCTGCCTTTGGCAAACCCTTTGCTTAGACAGGACAGGACAGTGGCTTGGAGAGAAGAGCCCTCGGCATAGAGCCCCTGGGAGCACAGCCCCTCCAGCACCTCTGCTCTCCAGCAGCTTGCAGCAGCCTTTCCTACACAGCAGCATGTTTTATACCAAGGTGATTTGTACCCTTCTCCTGTTGAGGAACCGGAGCTGCAGTGCTGTTACAGCACAGAGCAGCAGCAATGGCAGCTGTTTGTCTCCTGGACATCATCCATCCGCAATCCCGCAGAGCAGTCACTGGTTACAGGTTATCAGATGCTGCACAATCAACAGCAGCACTGGGCCTGTGGGTGTGTGAACCCACCAACATCCCTCATCCTACTGCAGAGCCCCGAGCTCCCCGTGTGGAGAACAGCTTCGGGTCGGAGGCTTTTCCCACTGGTGCAGCCTGAGCACACTCACCATGACCGAGTCGTTCATGCCTCTCATCTGGAAGACATCCATCGTGACCTCTGTGCTGTTGGAGACCTCATTGCTGCCAGTGTGGCTGGACGGAGGGAGGTCGAAGTAGGTGCTGTCAGGCTCCCTGTGCAAAAGGTGAGGGCAGACAGTCAGCCTTCAGCTGCACCACCACCACCCCCCAGCACCTGCAGGCCACGGGAATGAGACGTGATAACACGGATTACTGAGAAAAGGGCCACTTCTGCCTCACAATGCACTTGAATACACCACTTACAGCGTGCTCCAGAGGTGCTCAAACGTTGTGCCTTCCTCAGCTGGAGATGCCTGGGACATCTTCACAGAGGGGGACTCTGACAAGGGATAAACCACTCTAAGGGGAAAGAGAAGGCAGTGTTAGCATTGCTGGAATGGCAGGCTGCACCCCACAGGCTGCACCCCACAGGCTGCCACCAGCTCCAGCAAGCTGAGCCAGGAGAGCAGGACTGCAAGAGCTCTGAGCACTGGCAGGAGCTGAGGCATCCCCCAGAGCCAGAGGCCACAACTTCAGAAGTCTGCCTGTGCTCTGTTCTGATCTATCCTTTCAGCCCTGATCCTGGTGTGTCCATTTTAAGCACGGGACAGCTTTTATCCTAGGAATATCAGTTGCCAGCAGGCTAACATATTTTGCTCAGGAAGCTCTATTTGCCAATCCTTAAAGGCATAAAGACAGGTAAGACACCCAAATGCACAGGCTGAGTTTATGGTGAAGCCATGATACAGGTATCCTAAATCTTACTTCAGGCATTAAAGTGACCTTCCCATTTTCAAGCAGCTTGCAAACATTATTGAAAGGAATATTATGCCCCTCAAGTAACCCAAGACAGGAGTGTGGCCTCCACTTTGCAGCCAGGGAAGTGTCACTGGGAGAAAGCCGTTTACCCAGGGCTGAGTACGGGAAGCACGTGGGAAAGACAGTTCTTCAGCCAGAGCTGCCTGAACCCTCCTGTATGGGCACAGCCAGCGTCATCCTCAGTCCAGTCTGTTCATCGTTCCCCTGGACAATATTTCTGGGCCTCTTCCAAGTGTGGAAGGGAGCACTCGGTGTTCCCAAGCTCTCCCTTTGTGCCCAACCTCTCCGGCCCCAGCAGCGGGAGCAGCAGATTTCACGGAGCCATCTTGCTCTGCCTTCCTCTGCTGCCAGCCCACTGTGCAATCCTCCTCCTCCTCCTCGCTTACCCACTCCCTGGAAGCAGCAGGACCGCTTCCTGCCCTGGATGATACGGCTGTGCCCCAAGCATCACCCGGCTGCTCCTTTT
The DNA here is from genome assembly GCA_013401255.1 of Urocolius indicus. Lineage (NCBI taxonomy): Eukaryota > Metazoa > Chordata > Aves > Coliiformes > Coliidae > Urocolius > Urocolius indicus. Next base: position 370,957 of record WBNH01001191.1, on the reverse strand, counting down.
ACCCACGCTGCTGTTGGCATCTCCTTTTCAACGTGGTACCGACATCTAACAATGAAAGCCTGGACACTTCCTGCTTCTGGGGCTCGAGCTGCCGAGCAAGGGCAGCCGCTTGCTGACTGAGTGATGCTCGAGGTCGCCCGGGCCCCTGTGAGTCAGCTCAGCCCGTGTGGCTGCGGGAGACCAGAGGTGAAACGAAAGCAGCTGCTGTCCCAGGAGGGTTTGCAGCAGCAGCAGAGGAGGGTTCATCACACAGCAGCGAGCAGAGGCAGCCCGGTGTCCTCCCATCCTGCCTCGTCCCACATGTGACACACACAGAAACGAAAGGACCGACGCGGCAGCTTTGAGGAGAGGAAAAGCCTCGAGCTGAGGCAGGCGACTGCTGCTGGCCTTACCCTGTGTCCATGCTGCTTCCCCTGGCCCAGGGCAGTAGCAGCTTCAGGAGGGAGCCAGGACCTTCCCCTCGGCAGGGAACCAGCTCCGTACCGCCCCGGCTGCGTGGCCGTGACGGGGCCGCCAGCCCCGACCACGTGGCCGCACTCGTTCTCGAAAGGAAAGAAACCTGACATTTTAAGGGCGTTTGGGAACTTCCCTTTCTCTTACAAAGTGCAATCTTTGCCTGCAAAGCCACACCAGCAGCTTCTGGCATCTGAGCCCCGAGCTCCGTGGCACAGGGAGGAGCTCAGGCTGTGGGTGGTGATGGCCACACGGTCCTGCTGTGGTCACGTCCTTGTGAAGCATCTCTGCAGCAAGAGGGACAGCCAGGCAGCTGAGGTGATAAAGAATCACAAAAGGCTTTGCAAACAGGGTTGCCCGTGGCTGGTGGTGATGCCAATAGTAGTACAATTTATCCTGAGGTGCCAGCTACAGTCCCATTGTGCAATGAATGGGGGAGGCAGTCACAGTGAGGGGAGACAGGAGAGCACTCTGATGGTGAGGTCCAGCAGAAGGAAAAGCAGTGGAGGCCCCGTGGCACAGCTTAATTAAAGGGGAACTAGGAAGAGCCTTAGACACCTATTCCACATTACCACATGGTTTGGATGGCACTACCTTCCCACTGCCATGTGATTGGCACTGGGAGGCAACTAACCTGGGGCTAAATACATCAATGATGGAAGGGCTTGAGATCAGCCACAGCCCAGGCTCAGCTTCTCTGCCACTTCCAGCCCCTCGGGTCAGTTTGGAGGCTGTTTCACCTCTGCCAGAACCGTGTCAGCTCCCTGACATCATCTTCTTCCCAGCACCAAAGGAAAGACCTGAGGTATCACCCTAATTTCTGCCAGAAAGGGTTCCCTAGTCAACCCCCTTCCTCCCAGGCAAAATTCAACACCTCCAGAGGTCCAAACCTGCTAATTAAGCTGCAGACTTCTCTGCTCAGGGGAAGGCACAGCAAAGGGTCCTCCGTCCCCCAGGGAGGCAGGAGATGGGAGCTGCTTGGTGTGGCTGGCACAGGAGCTGTGCCTGCGTCCCCCGTGCAGCTGGGGAGCCTGTGGCAGGATGCACACTGGGTTTAATGCAGGCTACAGAGGAAGAAAGACCAAAAGATGCAAACCAAGGGGTTTGGTGCTGAGTGCCAAGGCTGCTGGCACCATCTGCCTGATTTCACTCGGGAGAGCTGCTCTCCACAGGCTTCCCCAGGCCGGCTCCACTGTTTGCTGGATTGCTGCTTCCCTCTGTTGCTAGTCAGGGCATTGCAGGGAAATGCTCAGGGAAAGAAAGAGCCAGGAGTACTGAGAGAAAGGCTGTGAAGAGACAATCTGCCACTTTTGCTGGTGTTGGGGCTCAGCTCAGCCTGGGCTGCAGGAGCAGTCCGGGGCGCTCTGGGGGCTGGTCCCTTCTGTCACCCGCCAACCCTGTCAATTGCCACTGAAGTGATTGCCAAAGGTTAGTGTGGAAACACTCGGTGTCCTCAATCTGTTCCCCACTGCTGTGACTCTGGCTCAGCTCAGCTGAAGCAGCCATTTGTCCCCCAGCCTGAGACACAAGGAGAACGAAAAGCACACGCCAAGGTCCCCTACAGCCACCCTGAGATGGGACAACAGCTCTCTGGAGAAGCAGAGCAGGTGAATTCTGTATGTTTAGCTGTGCTCTCGTCAGCCCACAGTTTGTGTTTTGACCACAGAGCCTGGATATATTGTGAGAATTAATACGAACTCATCCTTCTTTGATCAGTGTAAGGAAGGGGAAGGGTACTGCAGGCGCAAGGAGGGGCTGATGAAGCCCTGCTGAGAGCGATGCCTGGCAGCTGAGTTTCTGAGCTCTCTGCAAGGAGCACCTTTGGTGTCACCATTACCTTTAAGCCTCAGTTTTAGACACCCAGCGATGTCCATTACTGTTTCACCCAGCAGTGACATGTTTGTCACTATCCTGCCACTGTAACAGCCTGGACTGAAGCGTGACAGCACTTTGCAGACACCTTATAGGCAGAAAAATGCACAAAAGCTGTATAACAGGGATATTCCTGGTCCCTTAAGGCTCTTGGCTCATCTTGTGAGAGGAAGACTTTTGAGAGCTGTTTCCAGCTCTCGCACCGAGCTGCTGTATATTGCTTGATGGCTTATGAGGCAGCCCCTGTACCATCTCTCCTCCTGTCCTCCGCATGAGAACCATCAAGCTCATCCAGCCTGCAGCAGATAACAATGTTTGCAAGATGCTGATGGATCCCAAAGTGCCAGCACTGCCCTGTGCCATTGCTCATTCCTCCCAGGTTACTAAATCCACGCCTGCAAAACGAGGCTTGTCAAAGCAGCCGAAAGCGAGCTTTGCTGCAGCACACGTGAGTCTCAGGAGCTCTCTTTGAGGTCCAGCAGCTTATTAGTGATTTTCTTTTCAAGGAGCATGCGGATTCCACAGAAATCCTCTCTGACAGAGTCATCAGCAGGCAGCTCGTGACGGGGCAGGAGGCTAAACCAGTCAGCTCTCCCTCCTCGCCAGCAGCCCAGGGACTCGGCCAGCCTCAGCATCCTGCCAGTACCCAGCCTCACCTCTGCTTTCCCCAGTCAAGGCTTGGCTGGGTTTTGTTCCACCACAAGCGCCTTAACTCTGGACCTAAATCACTTGGGAGCAAACTTCCCGAGAGACGCCGTAGTATTGTGTAAGTAACCCACAAAGCAAAGCGCCCGCAAATCATCTCCCAGCCTCGTTACCCAGCACTCCAGAGAGGGTCCCACTGAGTAACTCCCACACACAAACAGCGAGGGGTTTCCTTTTTTCCTCCTACCTGCTCTGGTTTGAGTTCCCCCGGAGCTGTCCCGCAGACAGGAGCGGCCTGAGATTGAGGATCTACCGGATTACTGCGCTACAATCAAGTAGCGTCCCGGTCGCCTAGGCAATGACATTGGAGCTGTTGAAAGCTATGTGAAAAGTGAGGCAAAAGCTCCTGCGCTCCTTCCTGGAGTAGGAGGCAGTTGCAAGGGGGTGGGGAATGCTCAGCCAAGCGTGCTGGGGAATTAAAGCTGGTCACCAGAGCCTCTGGGCCAAGCTGGCTCTTGGGGGCTGCAGGGGGTTAATCGCGGTGGAGCAGGGAAGGAGGCTCCATGCACACCACGAAGTGCCACAAAGAAAGCTGTTCCTGGGACTGTTGTGCTTGTGTTGGTCCAAATGACCAGCTCATCTCTCCTGGGGTGTCAGATCAGGGCAGCCTGCCCTGCCTTGCCTCCTGCCACGGGAAAAATGGCCAAGCTGCACGTGGGGTGGCAGAGGATGAACCCTGAATGTTCCTGATTAAAACCATGAGACTCTAATTACCCGTGTTGTGTGGGCTCCCTGATGCACCTTGTCCCCAAAACCCATTCTCACAGGCTGCTGTTTTGCTGGTCACTTGTCCTTTCAGTCTTGGGAGGGGGGAATGGTGAGCGGAGTGGGCTCATCCCTGTGAGATCCACATCCCACTCATAGCCCCCTGCCCCCAGACACCCCACATCACGGGGCAGATGGTGGCTGCAGAGCAGCTCTGTCCCCTCCCTACGGCAGAGCCAGGAAACCAGTGCATTAACCAGACCCTGAACACGGCAGCATCGGAGGAACCAGTTCTGAGGGCCTAAGCACATCATCCATCGCAAGGACAACGCTAGAATTTGTTCCGATCCTGAAGTTTACTTGTTAAATGGTGGTGTTTGTACTGCCTGGATGAGAGGTGAAGTCCCACCCGGAGCATTGCTTTCGCTGGCCACGGGAGCCGAGCTGCTGGCCACGGCGGCTCATTGCCCATCCACAAACACAGTGGGTAGGGGTTGGCAACACCAGAGGAGGATGAGCCGTGTACTGCAGGGTGGCAGCTCGGCAGGGAAGGGATGCAGAAGCCTCCCCAGCCTTTGTGCTGGGTGTTTGAAGGACTGGACTGGGTTTGGGACACTGACATCCCCATCACTGTCCCCAACGTTGGCTCCTCTGCTCCTTGGCAGGTGGCTGCACCGAGGGGACCGTATGTGCCCCTAAAAAGTGCTAATCCAGCCATCTCCCCCCTTCACTGGCCATCCCCCCATGCTCATCTCCTCCTAAAAAAAAAAACCACCCTCATTTAGCCCCGTTATTAATTCTTTATTTATCCGTTATTTACTCCGCTCCAATCAGCATCCCGTCGACTGCAATTTGCAGCTCCTCCGTCCCAACTGGGGAGCCTTTCAGAACAATCCCACCGCTGTGCTCCCATCGCAGGCAGCAATTAGCCAGGAGCGGTAATTCATTAGCCGGGAGCGGTGTTAATTAATTAGCCGGGAACTGCCGGGCGCGGGACTCAACCCGCGGAACGGTGCCTGGACGAGACGGGACGGGACGGGAGGAGCTTGAGGAGGGTGGAGAGAGGATGGAGTCTCATTACAGCGCAGCTCATTAAAGCAGCTCGTTTGCATAACGACCCCTTCCAGCCGCCGTCCTTCCCTCCCCACGCCGCCTCCTCCCGCCTCTTCCGGCGCGGGGCTGGGACCGGGACCGTGGGCTGACGAGACGCGAACCGAACCGAACCGAACCGGGCGCGTTTGAATCACGGCGCGGTCACCTCCTTCCCTCCTTTTCCCCACCATGAACTTCTCGGAGCTTTTCAAGCTCTCCGGTCTGCTCGCCAGGTTCTCCCCCGACGGCAAGTGCTTGGTGAGTAGCGGCTGCCGCACGCACAGGGGTGAGTCCCCGTCGGGGTCAGTCCCGGGATAGCGACTTGGCTCCCAGGGGTGGGTTTGGTGCTGTCCCGGCAGGGACCCGGTGGCTTCTGCCGGGGACGGGTGTGAAGTGCTTGGCTTGCTCACAAGCTTTTTCACCAGCCCCTCGGCTTTATGGTTAACGCTGGGGTAACGATTAACCCTGAGTTATAAGGTTTAGGTAAATAAAACAATAGTTACGAGGCAAGGAAAGTGATTATCCAAAGCAGAATGGGTTAGTTGTGAGTGATGGAAGGAGGCGAGGGTTGCGCTTAGTGACGCAGCCGCTCATCCCCAACAGCTGTTTGCTGTGTTAGTTTTTTTGGGTAGCTCACGGCACGCGCCAAGCCTCGCTGGGGTGACCCTGCGACGTGTCGCGACAGCGTTGACATCAGTCCCGACACGACAGTAACTGCGCTGGGAGCAAGGTGCTGCAGCCTCAGCTCAGCTCCCCAGCTCTGTTCTGGTTCAGGCATCCTGCGCCCAGTACCGGCTGGTGGTTCGGGATGCCGGCACCTTGCGGATCCTGCAGCTCTACACGTGCCTGGATCAGATCCAGTACATCGAGTGGTCGTCCGACTCGCTCTTCGTGCTGTGTGCCATGTACAAGCGTGGGGTTGTTCAGGTAAGGATGGGAGCAGGGTGTTTGTGTGTGTGTGTGTGTGTGTGTGTGTGGTGGGTGCAAGAGCATCTCCATGGCAAAGCTCCAGTTCAGAGCTGATTTTGTTGCTGGTGACACGTGGTTTGAGGGTAACCCACCATGCAGTTAGTATGACAAACATCTTAGTTTGAAGAGAAACGAACTTAGGATAAAAAAACGTCTCTCAGAACAGGCCAAAGCTGGTTGTTATCTTACGGTTTCCAGTAAGAAGCAAATACATGCAGACTTGTTAAATGAACGAGACTTTGTTCTAAAGCGTTGGACGTTCAGAGTATTTGTCACAGAAGGAAAAACCCACCCCCACCTTACTTTGGTTTGTTGTTAACACACAGAGGTGTGGGGCTTACTTTTGTTGTGGGATCCAGCGCCAGTCCTTCATGGCCACGGGCTTTCAGAGGTGTCCTGCCCCCTCTGGTATGCGATGGGGGGAAGCCCTTCTCTCGGCTGTGGCGAGCTCTCCTGAGCAGAGGCTTTGATGAGCTGTTTGGTTGCTGCACTGTCCGTTTGGTCTCCTCTCTGCCTTAGGTCTGGTCCTTGGAGCAGCCAGACTGGCACTGTAAGATAGACGAAGGCTCAGCGGGATTGGTGGCTTCATGCTGGAGTCCGGATGGTCGTCACATCCTCAACACAACCGAGTTCCATGTGAGTGGGAAGTCGTGATTGCTCTTGCCGGTGTCAGATGTTACCCGTCTGCCTTCTGCCTCTTAAAATAACCTAAAGCTCTTAAAGCTGTAGTGGTGCTAAAGAATGTGGCTGTAGTTCCCTGTCCGTGTGTGTAATGTGGGTTAATTCCAGCAGAGGTGCGAGTTCTTCTGTTAAAATGTTATCCTTTTTGCTCCCGATGATAAATATGAAGTGGACTCTTAGCTTTGAAGGTAAAAGGTGTTTGGGATTGGTGGTGATAACTGGCATTCACCCACGCAGTGTGTTGGAAGTCAGATGTGTTGTTTGGGGCTCAGGGTTTCTACCACAAAAAAACAACCCATCCCCAAACCATAAACATTGAAGAGTGGCTGTAGAGTTAAATAATGTGGTCTTAGGTTTATTGAGCTGTGAGATGAGATTTAGGTGCAGATGCTGGAAATAGTTGTTGAGCTTCCCATGGAGGAGTCAGACATTACCACGAAAACACCTGTAAATGTGTATTGATCCAGAAGCATGTTCAGGACTCCCCACAAAGGCAAAATCCAGCCAGCTTGTGGGTGCTGGGCACTGGGTGTGCTGGAAGGCTGTGGTTCCTGGCTCTCCACCTTTGCATGGGAGCTGACATCTTTCAGTACTGTAGCGAGCAGTCAGAAAACAGCTCGGAACTACATGCAAGACGTTTTCCTTTGTGTCGTATTTAATGTTACAGAACTGTAGATGGATTTTTATCTGGCAGGTTGCTGTGTCATCACCCTGGCTAGCACTGAATTCAGATGTTACACTGCCAGGTGTTTTCCTCTGTGCCAATCCCAGTGTCAATGGACTATAGAGAGGAGACTTTGTCACCTGAGTGTGTGGACTGGGGTTAGTGCAGATGCTGATGCTCCCAGGGGAACCTGTGCAGGGACTTGCACACAGCTGCAGTGTAGGTGGGAGAATTCTCCAGGAAGAGGTTTTAATGCTGACTGGGGTTGAGATTTTCTGCCTGTAATGCAATCTTTTTTCCATTCCTCTATCCCTTTAGAGGGTGGTCTGTGAGGATAGGCCTTAATTTTTTTTTCCCAGGAGTGGATCACCTTCATGGTGATTGAAATGAGTGCAGAATTTAGCCTGAAGTCAGAAAGACACACGTGTGCTGCTCAGGCAGAAGGGAGGCAGTCAGTGACCCAAACTGAAGGCCGGTGCTATGTGCTACAAGTGAGTATCTCGTGGCACGTGTGTGTGTGGGGGTGGACTGGCAAGTATTTATTGCCTCCCAACAGCACTCAGTTTGACCTTAGAGGATTTCATTAAGCCTTTGCCAAGTTGGCATCTGTGTTGGGATAAGTTTTCTTTCCAGCTGTAAACAGGTTGCTAAATTAGCTGTTGTCAGACAGCTGCCTGGGTTGTGCCGGTGTCTGAGTTGTGTTTACTCTCTCTCTACTAAATCCATAGTCTGGTGGGACAGACATGAGTAGTGCTTAAGACAGAAACCGTCAGGATACTTAATATTGGTGTGTTATGGATGTTGAGGGCTTAGGGGTTCCCTGTCAACCGGGGCAGCTTGGCTTTCCTAGCCTGACAGTTTCAAAACGGCACCAGCTACTTACTCGTATTTGCAATTCTGCAGGTCGAGGTGTCAGCTCCACCGTAAGCTCACAGATAACTCTCTTATTCCTATCGTAAAGGATATGATTGTGCTCTTTGTTTCTAGCAATCCATACTTGCTAGTGACTCAGAAAAATTATTCATCAGCTAATTTGCACTCAGGTTCTGTTTGTGGTCAGCACTAGAGCGAACAACTTGATAGTCCTCTGCTGTGACTGGTGTGCAGTTCCCAGCTGGAGACAAGTGCAGCAGAATTCTCAACACACATTTCCCAAATCCATTTTGACTCCTCCTGCTGAAATCCACCCTGTGAGGCAGTTCTGCATGCCTGTGATGTGTAACACAGCAAGCTGATTGCTGGAAGATTCCACATTGTCAGTTTGTCCTGGGGAAGGTGCTGTACCAGGTGTCTCTCCTTTTACAGTGCTGTTGGTTTCATAGGTGTATGGAGAGCTTAAACAAGAGCTGCAGATAAGACAGAGGGAAGCAAATGGATCCTCTGCTTCCCCGTGACTGTCATGTTCTGTGAGACATAGTTTGAAGACCAGCAGCGTTGCTCTGGAGTATTTAAGAGTCATGCTTATAGCATGCATCTCTAAATAAAAGTAAAGAAATACATAAAAATAAAGATATATACCATACTGTACTTTCTCTAGTTCTGTGTTAGGTACTGAAGCAATAAGAAACTTCTTTCAAACTACAGGAGCAGAGGAAAATAAGTGTGTGTTTCTGTGTCTATTGGAGCTAATCCTTAGTAACTGTAAATGGCTGCATTGGTTGAAAAATGCTTTCTGTCCAGGAATGTACTCTGAATAATCTTCTGAAATCCAGTGCTGACAGACACTGCTATGTAAGGGGGCCTTGTGACCCAGTCAAGTCTGGGACAAAAGTTGACAGTCATTTGAGATGCAAGGTTGTTTAAAAGTGTGTTTTTATCTGGTGAAAATCACCAGTCTTACACCTGCCTATAGCTGTCAACATCGGGCTGTAGTCCTGAACCCAGCACCGGAGACTGTTTATCACGTTACCATCCAAATACTTTTTATTTCTCAGCTGTTTTTAGGCTATTTTAAAAATGCTGCTGCTTTTGGTTTGTTTTTCCACTGCAAAACAACAGCTGAAAACTTCTCAGACACCATTATCATTAGGATTTGAGTTTGACAACTCCACTGAATCGAGTCGTCTGCAGTAAAAGAGAAAGTAACCCTCCAAATGATCAGAGAAGGGCTTGCTGCTGACTTAATTGACCAAGATCTATTCTGCTGCTGTAAGAGGAATTGTCCCTTCCCCACAAACTCTCTGAGAAAAGCAACGAAGAGCAATGCAATTTAGTGTAACTTGTGCCACCTTTTTTCACCCTCTGTGGATTTTATGTGTCTGTCTCTCATAATCATATCTGCTGGCTGTGAAATAATCTTTCCTGGGCTACTTTACGTTGTCAGTTTGGGCAAAATGCTGCATTAATGTTGCAGTTCCAGTTGGGAATACGAAGATTCTCCTTTTTTTTGGTCACAGTTTAATTGTAAACATACGGTTAATCCACACAAGATAGGTGTGAGGTCTGTGTGTTAAGCAGATAATGTAACTCTCAGTTGATGGAAATGATTTGGTGTACACAAATAGAACCACTGAAATGAATCCTAATGTTGGGGATCAAATTGGTTTGCTTTTACACGTTCCTAACAGCAATGTCAGCATCACTGAAACCTGCGTGGTGCTGAGGTGTGCGCTCAGCACCTGAGCCCAGCGGGACCAGAATGAGCAGGGAAACCATTAGAGTGTCTTCTCTGAGAAGTGAAAATGTGGCCCTGTTAGAGAAGGTTCTGTCTGAGCAGCAAAGGGAGGACTGCAACCAAGGATGGAGCAGAGATAGATGAAGAAAGACTTTTCAAAACAAAGGGGGTTTTTGTCTTCTGCAGTGAGTCTAGGGCAAGGCAGAGGTGACAGGAAGAGCTCTGCACGTGATGGGCTGTTTTTCACCTCTGAGGTTTTCCTCTTCTGATCTGCTTGAACTTGATGTGAGCAGTAAGGTTTTTACCTTATCCTTGGGGCTCTGAGTCAGGCAATGTAGCCCAGAATAGAAGTGCATTTGAGGCACAGCAGGTCAGGTGAGTTGATTATGAGCCCAAGTACCAGCACAAGTGTAAATTTGGATGCCTTTGTGAGGAAAAAAAATACGATCCAGACCTCAGCATTCAAAGCTTGCAGCTGCTAAGCTTGTATTAAGTGGCTGTAGAATGTGTGTTGTGGATGCTGCATGTTTTGGTCAAGGGAAGAACAGCAGCCAGTACATTTAACACTGCAATTAATAGGAGCAAGCAGCGTATCACTGTTGCAGTTGCTGTAGAAGAATGTGAGTAGGCATTGTGTTGGTATTTTTAAAGTAAATCTTGCCTGAGGAGCAGCCTGACAGAGCTGTATTCCTGTACGGCCGGAAGGCAGCACTTGTGGTGATAAAACTTGATTAATGTTGGTCATCTCGTGCAATCCTCCAGGACCTGCTCAACTTAAAAGTGGTGCTGTCCGTGTTGCCCATGTTTAGTAGTAAGTTTGTGCCTGCAAAACGAAGGAAAGCAAACTGGAGTCTGATCTGGTTGTGTGCTTTCCTGAAAGAAATTAGCAAAACCCAGACAAATTGTTCTGTGTTGCCTCTTCAGAGCTCCAAAGCTTCTTTCATGTATGAAGAGCAGTGGGGAGGAGAGCTAATGCTGCTCTCTCCCTTTGGAACTTCACAGAGCTCTAGAGGGCCCAAGCAGCACTTAACAGGATTCTGAAGCTTGATTTGAACACCGTGACAATTACTTGAACTGTTCTTTCTGGCAAAAATGATAGTGTCAGCAATGAGAACCTCCAAATTCTGTTGTAACACACAGTCTGTGATGTTGCAGGCAGAACAGGTTCATAGGAGGTTATCTGGGAGCCCTTTGTCACCATTGAGTAGTAGCAGCTACTTCAGGGAGGGAAGATCTGTACTGAGGACAAATGTGCAAAAGGAGCATAGCAGAAACTTCCTCTGGAGGCTGCTGCTGGTGCTGCTGGCCTGTATCTCATCCAGGAGCACAACACCATAGGCAGCCCTAAATTTGACTTGTATAATGAATCAGAACTCATTTTGCTGTTCGTTAGTTCTGGGAAGGACAACTTTATGGTGCTTTATTACAAAAAAACACCTGTGTCTCTTGTAGAATCTCTTACCTTGGTGCAGTAAAGTGTGGCAAAACCCAGGGGGGAAAAAAATACCCTGGAAACATTCCTTCCTCCCGATACAAATGCAAAGGTTCACATGACATCCTGGCTGATGCACATATGTCTGGGGTGGCTGCTGTTGCTAAGGGAGCGTAAGTATTTGTTTTTAATTGAATAATCTGCAGATGGCAAGGCAGAGCTTCCAGAATGCAGGCTGTGACCTTGAAGAGCCATGGAGAGGTTTGTTTTGCAGCTGACTGCCTTCTCCAGTTTTTGTGTTTTGTGGGTGCACGAGCCTCCAGAAATACCCCAAGTGTGATGCTCAGTGCCGGGATTTGTGTGGCGTGTTTCGGTTCTTTCCTCCTTCTTGGAGGGATTCTGTGATGTTGCCTTCTGGTGTGTGGCTGAGGAGGGAGGAACAAAAATGCAAATCAGCTGTCAAAGCTGAGTGTGTCTAAAAGTTGGAGAATACAGCTACATTTTCATAGTTGGTTGCCTTTTCCCAAGAGCTACGACATCCTTAAGTTGCTGTGGCTTCTCTTCCGTTCATGAATGCGAGAAGCTTCTCATCTCTCTGCCGGAGTCTGTGATAAAACTTGTGTTTTTCCAACTGAAAGGTGTCGATGCATTGGCAGTCAGGGAGCTAGGGTCATAGCATCAGGAAGTTCACTGGTAACGAAGAGCTTTTCCCTATATTGGCATCCTGGAGTACTCAGTGAGCCTGTAGCCTCAGTTTGGATGGAGTAACCTTGCTAGCTGAAGGGAGTTGGGAGAGAATTCCTTGCAGTTGTTTCTGAGGGCTTTGTGTTTGAGTTTAATGAATCACAGAAGGTATACCGATCTACCTTGTGTTGCTTAATTAGGTTTATGGGTTTCTGTTTGCTTAATTTTTTTTTTGTTATCTACAAAAATAAACTGAATGCTTCTTTGTCTGTCGGTGGCAGCTGCGGATAACCGTGTGGTCCTTGTGTACGAAATCTGTGTCCTACATCAAGTATCCCAAAGCTTGTCAGCAGGGTAAGTGTCACGAATCTAGCATGGGAATGGGATTTTTGAATGTCGGAAGAGGAAAATGGATTTGACGTGTAATGACAAAACACGTGTCAGGAGAGGCTGTGGCACCCTCCCGGCTGAGGGGCTGGCTGGCCCTCAGGGACACAGGCCTCTGAGGTCAGTGCCTGTGTGCAGCCTGCTGCCAGGCACGGTGGTTGTGCTCCTGGCTTGTCATAGCCTCACTGTGAATGAAGGATCACATCTGATTACCAGCCTGGTCTTCAAATCCACAGCTTTGTTGTGTTTGCCTTTGAAAGGTCCATGAAGGCATTAAATTAAGCTGGATGCGTTTGTGATGAAAAACACTAATCCAAAGTGGCTTTTTGTAATCTTTTACATGTGAAAAGATCTGAAAGGGAGGCTCTGTAGGGACTGTCCAGCCACATGGCTGTGGGTAGCAGTTTCCTGCCTGAGGCTTGTATACAGTAATGTCCCATACATGACGAAGACAGTGATGTAATACACAGAACAAGAGTGGATTGGGGACCAAGGCCTGGAAGTTGGTGGAGTACCAGTGGTTGCATAACTAATCCATTTAACTAGACTAAAGAAACTGTTTGTCTGAAATCAGTGGGGTTTATATGACAACTGTCTGAGGAGAACTTGGGTTTTTTGAAGCGTGCTGATGTCCTGCAGTAGCCATGAAGCTGCATGGTGCATGCTTCGTGTCACATGCAAAGTTTTAAGAGCTGCTTGACGCAAGCCAATGAGTAACACCCTGCGCTGCCTTGATTAAGGTGATCCGTGAAAGTGTTTTTCCTCCTTTTGCTTGTCCCTTGAATTGTGAATAACTGCTCTTCGCTGAAGACTCATCAGCTGTTCTGTTTGGGTTCCCTTTGTCTCCCTGGCAGGAATAGCTTTCACTAAGGACGGCCGCTACATGGCAGTCGCGGAAAGACGGGACTGCAAGGACTTTGTCAGCATCTTTGTGTGCAGTGACTGGCAGCTGCTGAGGGTAAGCCATGTCCTTGCCCTCCCCTGCTCCTGCACAGACTGCAAGTACATGTTGCATGCTACTTGACTTCACTCACTTTGGTTTTAGCCTTGCCAGTGTGTGTCCTGTGCAGCATCTGGCTCTGTTGTCGGCCTGCAGGCATGCATCCACAGCTCTGTTCTGTTCAGGAGGCCAACATGTACTACATATGTGTAAGGACTTTTGATGGAATACAGAAGTTTCACCTTTATGTTCTTATGTGAGCTTTTTTACCATAAACCAGGCTACATTAATAACAATGAAAGTATCGAACACTGGCTAAAGGAATCATTGGGAATGAATAATACAAACTGTCCTACTTTCTGACTAACAGTGAGACTAGTCTGTGAGGGATGCACATCACGTTTCTTATGAAGTACTGTTTATTTTACGTTATAGTAACTTTTTGCCTCTTCTGTAAAGGGAAACGAAAGAAACAGTGAATGCAGCACACTCTTACAAAGCAAAATACTTGTGTTTCTACACTAACATACAAAAAGCTCTTTTGCACTTGTGGCAGCACTTAACATAGTTCTGAGTTTTATCCTTTTAGGTCAGGTACAACAGTATTTATTAGTACAATGTTTCAAATGGTCCTGTGGTTTTTTTCTCTTCTGGGGCAGCATTTTGACACTGAAACACAAGATCTGTTTGGAATCGAATGGGCTCCTAATGGCTGTGTTCTGGCAGTGTGGGATACGTGTCTGGAGGTAGGAGGAAAACGCAGATCGCTTTCTTGGAGAGTCCAAGTTGTTTTGTGGCTGCCATGGATACAGCAGCAGCTAAACTAACTAATGATAGTTTTTTGTTCTAAACGTAACAAAAGCTGAACTCAAACGATCTGAAGTTACTTGTATTGGTGGTAATGGATGTCCTTACAGGTGTATGGTCAAACCAATGTGGAAATCTTTAACGACTGCAAATTGTGTGATGAGCTTTCTTTCTAACTTACCTTGAGGAAAAGAATTGATTGTAAACACTATTTAAATAATGAAATAATCACCCTCTTGTCTCGGGTCACAGATAAGAGACTGTGCCCTTTGCATTGCTGCATTTTAAGCAGGGAGAGTTTAGAAGGAATGGTTTTGCCTGTCTGTGGCTTTTAACAATGTTGTTAATCTTTAGCTAAATCAATGTGTGTTTCAGTACAAAATCCTGCTGTACTCCCTGGATGGGCGCCTGCTCTCCACCTACCGGGCCTACGAGTGGTCGCTGGGCATCAAATCAGTCACCTGGAGTCCCAGCAGTCAGTTTGTGGCCATTGGCAGCTATGATGAAAAGGTAAGAAGCAAGTGAGATAAGACAATATAAACCTCTCTGTAGAACTCTGTTGTGACAGGTTTGTCTTGCAATGCTTTCTCCCATCAGGTGCGTATCTTGAACCACGTCACTTGGAAGAAGATCACAGAGTTTGAGCATCCAGCGAGCATCACAAGCACCAAGACTGTGAGTACAGGGCCAAAATCCACTTTGAAAGGTGCTAGAAAACACAGGTCATTCTGGAGCCCTTGCTTTTGCCCCTCCTGATGTGCAAACAGTGCTTGTGACGTTGCAAGAAAATTCAAGGGTGTAAGAAAAATAGAGGAATCCTTTCAAACTGAATGGGATACGTGCATACGAGCCTCTCAGCTTCAGCACTAGTAACTTCTCAGGTGCCTTCTGTCATATGCCAATGTTCTGATGTGTATAGTGGTTGCATTACAGATTAGGGGATGCAGATGATGGCAAACTGGGAAACTTTACAGGATTTGTCTCAGCTCTGTACAACTCGTGACTTTAAGCAGCGTTGGAACTGGATTGTGATCAGATTTACATCTTGTATGTACAAGCTCATCCAGCTCACCTAAAGAGCATTTTCTGTAAACCTCTGCCATCGCTGATCTTTCTCCTTGTATACATATGTATGCAAGGCCCAGCAGGCTCTGGGTAGTTGGCAGCAGGCAGAGAGCTGTAGCTTTTGTTCCAAAAATCACAGGCTGTTCTCATCCATCATGGTAAACAGAACATGGTGTAGTAGTGTTGTGTGCTGCTGCAGGGGGAGAATTAGTGTCTGGAGAGAGATCCTGTAGGAGTTTACATGTGTAGTCAGCCAGTCTGCAGTGCTCACTGGGCTGTGGTGATGCCTCTTATCCAGCAGCAAGGCGTGATCCATTAAATGCACCTCAGCAATACTCCTCACACCTGAATGATGCCCCACTTCCAGTGAGGTGTGAAGTATGTAATGGAACACAAATGGAAACAGCTCTGGTAATCTCTACTACACAGACAGGAGTTGCAGTTGGTGCATTTTATCCTGGTGCTTGCATTTGGGAGTTAAAATGTCTTTCTGCAGTCTTGCACTCATTTATGGCAGGATCCCATTAAAGAGTCTGTTACACAAATGCAGTCGTGAAGGTGATTTGTTGTACTGCCAGACTTTAGCTCTTAGAACAATAAATGAGGTGTGCTCTGGCAGACTCATTCTTCACAGACCTCAAGGTTCCTTTATTTGACATGAGAGTGTTTTCCTGATTGTGGTTCCAAACAGCAAATGATTCTCTGAGGCTGCTGGGGTTTGTATTTGCCTGCTGAAGCCCTTTCCTCTGTCGAAGTGTGGAATCCTGAGATGTACTACACCTGCAGATGAGTTAGTGGGATGAGGATGGTTTAGTAATAGCCTGTGTTCAAATTCTCCAAGGCCCTTCTGTAGAACTCTCACTTGTTTCTTTGTAGATTGTGTATAAAGAAGTGGAGAAATCCCCATCTGTTGAAACAGAGAGACTTTCTTTCCCTCCAACAAGAGCATTGGCTAGTTCTCTCTTCAGCACACAAAGTAAATGTAAGCCAAAGTTTACTAAAATGAGACACTTGAGTTTGCCATGCGAAGCCTTTCTATAGATAAATGTTGTAGGTGAACTCTGGGCTCTACGATGGATCCTCTGGGTGCTCTGCTCAAGGCTCCTGGGTGAACTGCAGTGAGCACCCTGCTAGAGGGGATGCTGCCTGCACGCTGGATTGAAAACAGCTGAAACTCACAGGATATTGTAGGAAAGGATGTAAGTGCTTGCGTGTAGAAATAGTAGCCAGGTCTCAGTTTTGGAGTTGCACAGTTGTCTTATCAACGTACACTTTAACCTCGCTTTCAGTCTGTGTGATGTCACGTCATGGCTCTCACAGGCAACTGCCAGAATCAGATGAACTGTTGCAATTAAGAATCTTCTAGCATGAGGCAGTTCTGATAATTAAAATAAATAATCAGAAGGTGTTAGTCTTACAGCCTGTTTTAGGATAGTAATTGATCCCTTGGGTGTGAGGCTATGTAAAAAAGCAGAAAGGCCATTTGGCTTTTGTCTGAGAAGCTGTAGCAATGCTTTAAGCTTGCCTCCAGAGAGCAGGCTTGGAGATACTGAAGAGATGGCAGACAATGTAGGATTAGTATTAGTGTGGGGTTTCTTTCTTTATTATCTTCTTGTCCGTGGTCCTGTAAATCCCCTTTGTTTTACATTGGTGTTTGTGTGAAATACTGCTTAAAAGGTAGAGGAAAATCTGGTATCTCCTTTTTTTCATAGCTTACTCTCAGACTTGCCTGGATTTCCAGCCTGCTTTTTTTTTTCCATAGCAAGGTGAGAGTAGTAAGCTGTTTATATGAACGTGCAGTGTCTTAAAACAGTTTCAGTATTTGAGTGGAACATCTTGGAGAAGAGTAAAATACCAATCCTATCACTTCAGAGATGAGGGGGGTTTTTAACAGTTGGCATTGTCCATTCAGGCTTGCTTAGTGCAGTGCTTTTATTTGGAATTGCAGATGACATTTCCCAGGTGCCAGTTTCTCTGCCATACATCAAACCAGTTGCTGACAGGGCAAATCCTAAAATGGGAATTGGGATGTTGGCATTCAGTCCAGATAACTGTTTCCTGGCAACCAAAAATGGTAAGTTCCTGCTGCCCTCTATTAAAGTATTTCCAAGGCAAACCTGAAGGCACTGCTAGGGCAAACTCTAGTGGTGTTCAGCCTGTGCTGCACCTGAACAGTCCATTAATGCCCACTGGTTAAAAAAAATACTAGTGACATCTTTTTATCCTTCAGGTGTTTTACATGATTACCTCTTCCAACAGATAACATTCCTAACGCTGTCTGGATCTGGGACATTCAAAAGCTGAAACTGTCTGTAGTCTTGGAGCAGCTGTGTGCCATCCAGTGTTTCCAGTGGGACCCATGCCAGCCTCGGCTTGCTGTGTGCACAGGAACCAGCAAAGTCTACTTCTGGTCCCCAGCTGGCTGTGTGTCAGTGCAGGTGCCAGCAGAAGGTAGGCTGCCTGCAGGAGCTCCCACGAGCCATCAGCAGCTCTTATACACACTCCCAAGTTGTATTTCTTCTTATGAATTGGTGTGAGCATTATCATATAAATGGCTCCAGTGTGTTCTTGGAGCTTTTTATTCTCTCTTCAAAAAGGAGTTCATCATGGTGTCTCAGGATAAACGTGATAAAATGCACTAAGGATGGAGTGCAGGGGCTGACAGTAATTGAATTGTTGCTGTAATTGTATGGCATGTTGAATTCTTTTCTAAAGGTTCATGTTCCTGTCAGTTTATTTACATAGAAACTCTAGTTGTAGAGAATGCCAAGTGTTGAAATACAGGCTCTGAAATGTCTGTCACGTTTTTGGGCACTCTAAAAACTAAACTACAACAGAACACTAATGGGGAAAAACATCAGTGATGCATCTGATGTGGAAAGCTAGGGAAAAAATACATGAGGCTGAAGTCAGCCTGTGTGATGAGAGGCTTTGTGGCTGGCAATGGTAGACACGAGGCCATGAGCCAGGGCACAGAAGTGTGGCTTTCTGCTTATTAAGCAGAAGAGAAATCACAAAGATTCAACTTCTTCCTCTCCACATGTGGAGTGGCAATACCATCAGGGTGTGCAGCTCTGCAAGTGGCAGATGATCCTGTGGCATCTATTTGCATTAAAATGATGAGTCTACAAAATCTGTGCCTGTGTGTGCAGGTCTGTGGGAAGGAGTCAGGAATGCAGCACATCTGTGCTGGGGAACACATTGGCTCTGCTGCAGCAGTAACAAAATCCAACACCCTGTTAAAGCTTCTGAGGTGGGGAGGGTATGTCTTAAAATGTGTGTGACTTATTCCAGCTACCTTTTTCCAGGGTGAGAGGACAGACTGTCACCTCCCTGCTGACAAACTCTGATCTGTTTCTGCAGGTGACTTCCAGATCCTCTCTCTGTCCTGGCATTCCAGTGGAGACTCCTTGGTGCTTCTGAGTAAGGACAACTTTTGTGTGTGTTACTTAGAAAAAGAGGTAAAATAACAATCATGTGCATTAAAATGCTTACATGTTTGAGGAAGAACGAGGAAAGGGGTCAAACTCTGTTGCCCAGTGTGAAGCTTTTTGTATTTATCAGTTATTTATTTGAAGGAGCATACCCAAACTCCCTGTAAAGCACTGTGATTGCACTTGAATGAAGTGATGTAGCAACTGAAGTGTGGAGTGTGAAGTCTGGATTTCAAGAAAACTCTAGTATTGATGTGGCTGAATTTTTTTTTGCCTTGAACTGTCAGCTATGACACCTTGATTTTCTGAGACTGTAGCTGTGTGTATATAATGTATAGCAATTATTTAAATTTTATAACTTCCAATAAATGTTTTGATAGTTACGAGCTTGGTATGACTCAGCCTGCACTTCTCCCCTTCTGAAGTCTCTCTCTGTTACCAGTGATGTGTGATTCCTTAGCTTTCAGCACAAGGAAACGGTTATTGGCACCCAACTAGACAGATGGTATCTAGTCTTGTAAGATTTTTCCTGCTGTATTAGAATGAAATAGTGTAGCAGAAGTAGATGCAGCAGAAAGGTGCTTTCTAGCAAATCAATTGCTGTGAAAGCAAAACAAGTTCCTTGTTCAGAAAGCAAATGAAGTAATCTGTAATCATTTTGCTTTTCCAGACTGGTGTGTTAGCAGGTGACAGTAACTGTGCCTGCTCTATCATAGGTGTACTACACTGAATCCTTACAAGAAGGATCATGCCTGCAATATATCATTCTAAAGTATCAGTTGGCTGGGTCTCAGGCTCCTGTTTTAGTTATCTAGTGCCAGATATGACTGGGTGGTTCAGCAGGGCAAGAGCAGTTGGACTGCCCTTTATCTTTAACCCCAGGAGCCAGACACTGTATCCTTCAAAGGCAGGGAACAAATCATCTTTTAGGAGTTTATTGGATGGTTTTTTTTTTTTTCCCTTTTGTTACTTCATTTCACAGCCTCAGTCTCCACAAAAATGAAGAACAGAACAAAGGGAGTTGAAATTTACCTTTACTGCAAGATTAATGAAAATTAAATAGGTATCTTAAGAAAAGGCATGGAGAGGGGCATGCAGCTTGTTGCATTCCATCAGGCCTTCAGCTTTACAGAACTTTTGTAAACACACATCTACTGTTAAGTTCCAAAACCCACCACTGCAGCACAGCGTTTCCTCAGCGTTGCAGTTGTGCAGATAAAGGCTCTGATACAGAAAGTCATACACCAGGAAAAAGCTTGGGTAACCTCCTGAGCCATCTCCTTGTCCAGCAATGCAATTAAGTTCAAGAATGGATAAATCAAGATTGATACACAGCGCTTAAAGTCTTACCTCTCTCCGTTACAGTCCTGCCCTGCTGCTCTCCCAAACTAGAGAGGTTTAAGAAAAATTTCCAGGAATATAAATCTAATCAAAATATGCTCCTTATTTATTAAGTAACAGCTTTGAAGGCAAATGTGTTTGAGGCTTTTGGCAATGTTCTGTCAAAGCAGTCCTTACTCTATGGCTGCAACAAGGAACATGTACATCAGAAATGAAGTTAAGACTTTGCTCTCACAGGGAGATATTCTTACAACAAGCTAAGAAACGCATCTTCAGCCATATACCTCAGTTCACAAAGTGATAGGGCACGTGCACTGCACAGCTGTAACAACCTGCTGACTTGGTTTGTGCTGAAGAACAACTGACACAGCTTTCAAAACTCTTAACAGGCGTTAATCAGGATGCAAAGATTACTGGACGTGAACAAATCAATCCCAAGCACAACACATGATTTGACACTGTACACAGGGACACAGCTAAGAGGGCAGGAGCAGTCTATGGTGTCTGGGGTGGTTGTGGGGAATGTTGCAGATAGCAATCACGCTTAATTGACAGGGAAGAACAGGGAGTGGAGATGGAAAATACCACTGCTCTAGCCCTGGACGACAACCAGCAACTGTAAATTAGATACAAAATACAAGCCTTGGATCTGCTTGATGTTATTCTGACCAAACCATAACAAGCAGGGCCTCCTGTGAACCATCAGAGCTACAGCCCCCTGCTTTGGTTCCCCCGGCGTCTTGGCTTTATCGCAGGTTCTGCTGCAGAGCTGTGCCTCTCCCCAGGAGACCAATCTCAAATCACTTTCCCTTGAAAAGATTCAATGCAATGCCTTTTAAAATCCAATTTTGCCTCTTGTCATGGAGTAGCCAAGTTTGGCCTCGTTGTTGATGAAGGACATCAAGCCCAGGTAGGTCTCGATGAGAAGCGGACGCTCCAGCACGAGCACGCCGCTCGCCCGTCCTGGCAACGGACACTCCTTGTGAGCTTTCTTCACAGCTTGAATTAGCTGAGTCTTAAAGTTCTCCAACTGAAAGGGGGAAAGAAGAAAAAACACCCTGATGTTTTTTTTCCATTGTCTTAAAAGACATCAGATGCTGCCGTTGACTTGTAAAGGATTGACACTGAAGCTGTAGTTGTCACGGCTCTGACGTGCCGTGATTAAACTCTACGTTCTCACACTGAACTGGAATGGTATGGCCCACCTCATGCCAGCACACTATTTACACGTATCAACCAGAGGCAAGGTGTGTAAAGATGTATCAGTGACTGATATTGTTTTATTTCTGACTGCAGTTCTGCCCTTACCGCTGATGTGCTGAACTTGAATTACCCTGTCGGTGATCTGTTTTTGAAGGAAACTGTCAGAAGAAAGCAACTATTGCAAGAAAAACTGAGAACCAAGTGAAGGTTTACAGTTAATTATTATTATTTGTTAGCTGGCAGTCCTAGCTGAAAAGTCAGGTATTGGCCTGTCAGGTAAACAAGAGCAGCAACAGCACCAAGATGCATTTTTCTTTTGGGTTTTACAGGACTGTGCACCTTTGGCTGTTTTGGCTTCCTTGCAGAAAGTGTTTATGGTAGCTGGCAAAACCTGACAGCTGGGCTGCCCTGCAAATTGAAATTGGGAGAGTGGGGAAATGCAGCTTACATGCCTAAGGTCTGCCTCTGATTTAACTGCTATTGTCTCTTCAAAATACCCTTAAGTCGTAGCCAGCCTATGAGACCAACATGCCAAGTAGAATAGAAAAGGCAAGGTCCTTACTAGGCAAAGGGATGCGACCTTCTCATCAGCATCTGCCATGGGGTGTTTGGTGAAGGTGACGTAGGGGATGTTGGTGGACCAGGGGTTCCATCTGTTGATGAAGGAGGCACGACTCTGCTTGTCCCACTGGATTCGGATACCGACACCTTCTCTCCTGACGTTGAAGACAATGCACACGGTAAGACTTTGGGCTCTTTGAGGCAACTTTAGTTAGAAAGAAACTGTCAGAAAAAGACCTGTTTAGAACTGGAAGCTGAATGATAAGTTTGGTAGGAAGGTTTTTCCTCTAAAGCAGTAATAGAAGAATTCAGCCCCTGAAATATGCCAAGGTACATCCTTACAAGCCGGGTGCAAACGGGCTCAGCTCATTAGACAGTGCCTGAACTGTGCTGCCTGTGTGTTTATGCCAGACTTCACATTGGCACGCGGCTTTCTAGTAACGCTAACGCTTGCTGAATTACATCTGGCTCCCAAATCTACTAATCTTACCAGGAGAGTCCTTGAGCAGCTCATTTTCAATGCATCTGCCAACTGTCCCAGCCCAACAGCAGCTACTCTGAGAGAGTCTCTAATGAAGCTCCCGGAGTTTGCAAAGTCACACGAGGAAAAGGAAGAATCCTCCAACTTTGCCAGTGCTCAGGGACAAGGGTTGACAGCTCAAGCTGCTTACAAGAACAATACAAGGACTACAGTAAAGTCACAGTGTCGCTGTGTCAACCTACTTGTTCAGAGATTTAGGTGGGAACTCAAACTCTCCTACAGAGATGGTATCGATGGCACCGAGGGCTATCCTCGTCACGTGCTGGCACTGCAGGCTGATGAAGTTGTACTTGCAGACCAGGAGGGACCAGTCTGTGATAAGTACCAGACGCTCCTTCTCGTTGTTCCAGTGATCAATCCTGGTAAGAGAACATCCCTGAGCTTTAGCAGTTCTGCTTTACTGGCTAGAAACACCTAACAGCTTGACGATACAAAGGTTGCTAAGGAGGACAGCTCTGAAGCCTGAGTAACGCTGTGTTTTCCATCACAGCCTTTGTTTTGAACCAGCAAGTCTGTTAAGAGGTTGAATGCCACAACACAGGAAGATATTAAAGAAATCAGAATAAGTGTGAAGATCTCAAGAGAGACAGCTCCAGTGTCATCTCCTCTTGAGACCAAATACTACTTAATGGGGCAGACGTTACTCTTCCAGTAAGCATTTCAAGCCATGCTGTTAGTGTGTTACCACAATAACTGGATTATTAACAACAGTGGGGCATGTTCAGGGGAGAGAAACGGTTTAACTGTGTGGTCTGGTTTTGCATTTTCCTCTTTTAACAACAGAGGACATTAAAAACCTTGTTGGTTTCTTCAAATTCCACAAACAGAAGATGTCCCCTTCCCCTGAGCGTTGTGCTGGAATACGTGTTGAACCTTTGCAGCTGTAATATTTCATCCTTAGGGCAACCTCAGAGTGGGGCAGCTGTGTAAAGGGTAATTTGATCAGCTTTAAACTAGCACCCTGGAAATCTGCTACAGATACTTGTGAGTCTTACTGATCTCATTGTCTTCCTTACATAAAAACTGAAACTTGGCTGTTGTTTCAACAGGAACGCTGACGTGAAGCTGCTGGGATCAAAGCTATCCCCACTGTGTGAAGGTCAGTGCAAGTGGAAGGGGCCGGGTGGTGGGATGAGGCGTCCCTACGGGCTGTGAACCTTCCTCTGTCTCTCCTAGACAGTTTGACCGGTGCCACAGTGAAGGGACTGGCACAGCCATGGCATTTTGTGTGTGAGTGGGGCTTTGCCAGCATGGCCAGGGCTCGTTCTGAGCAAGTGGGGCCACTCTACTCACCATTTGCCCCAGACCTACGGCCAACTGTCAGCTCCTGTTTGTTCAACAGTGATTACAGGGCGAAGGGCAGGGGCATGGCTGTGGATGGTTCCAGTTCCCTTCGTGGCTCTGAGGCTGTGAGTGGATTCTGTGTTGCTCTGGGTTTTGCAGTGCATCACCGGAGGGGAGTTCTACTCCAAACCCCAATTACCCCGAGCTGCTCCGAGGTCGGTTTGCAAGGTGCGGGTTTGAGAGGAGTTTGGGTGCGTGTGTGTGTGCGGGACCAAACCTCACCTGGGGTTTTGCCAGACCCACCTCCCCAACCCTGGCTGCGGTACCTACTCGGTGAGCAACCAGACGCTCTGCACCTCCCCGTCCTCCGCGGGCATCACGACGGCGCGGATCTCGCTGACCGCTTGCTCGATGGTGCCGGGCTAAGTGGGGAGAGAAGGATGCGGTTATAGGCAGCGCTCGGGCTGGGGGTGGTGGTGGGGG
>WBNH01001191.1:252191-346259 GCA_013401255.1 Urocolius indicus | reverse complement strand
CCACAGCCTGTGCCCCTCAGCCCCAGGCAAACCACAGCCTGTGCCACTCAGCCCCTTGGCAAGTCCTGGCTGTCCCGCCACAGCCTGTGTCCCTCAACCCCATGGCAAACCACAGCCTATGCCCCTCAGCCCCATGGCAAGCCCAGACTGTCCTGCCACAGCCTGTGTCCCTTAACCCCTTGGCAAACCACAGCCTGTGCCCCTCAGCCCCATGGCAAGTCCTGGCTGTCCCATCACAGCCTGTGTCCCTCAGCCCCATGGCAAACCACAGCCTGTGCCACTCAGCCCCTTGGCAAGTCCTGGCTGTCCCATCACAGCCTGTGCCCCTCAGCCCCAGGCAAACCACAGCCTGTGCCACTCAGCCCCTTGGCAAGTCCTGGCTGTCCCATCACAGCCTGTGCCCCTCAGCCCCAGGCAAACCACAGCCTGTGCCCCTCAGCACCCCGGCAAACCCCAGCCGTCCTGCCGCAGCCTCTGCCCCTCAGCCCCATGGCAAGCCCCGGCCATCCTGCCACAGCCTGTGCCCCTCAGCCACCTGGCAAGACCTGTGGTGGCCAAGGAAGACACTCAAGGACAGCCGCGGCTGTGTGTTGTGTCCACGGGGAGCCTCCGGGCCCAGCCATTGAGAGCGCACTGCACAGGGCAGCTGGACACGCAGTCTGGTGCCATCCGTGGATGTGCAGAGTTCAGTCAGAGCTCCTGTGAAGCAAATCAGAGTCAGATGCACAAAATCCTTACACGAGGTTCAGCCAGAGTGCCCAGGTGTGGTGTGATAGCCGGAGCACGGGAAGGTGATGGAGGGATGCAGGGGGAGGAACAGAGCTGCGAGGTCAGAGCCCCAAAGCCTTGCCACATTGAGCAAAGGTTAAACGCTGCTGAGGAATTAATGGCAAGTTAATGTCTGTGTTTCTGTGCTGTCTGGCGTTACTGCAGATACTATCACCACTATTTATGGAGCTGTGCTGACCGCTTTCCAGGGCTGTTTTAGCCTGAGCCAGAGGATGACATCTTCAGCCGGCGGGTGTGCTGGGGACTTGACTTCACAGTCAGTACTGAATCTCAGACACCCATCTTTCACGTGTGCTTCACGAGTTCCCTGCTGTGCTCACTGCAGCCCTTGCTCACGTGAGTGTTTCAATGGGGAGCCTCGCTGCTTTTTGAAGTGACTTACAGGAGAAGTGCAGCATTGGCTTTGCGCTCTGTAACCCCTCACGCTGTGCTCTGGCACAGCCGTGGCCATGGCAGCTTCCCCTCCTCTCCACAGCCCAGAGGGTGATCAGCCAGCCTGGCCTATGTCATCTGTTGTCTCCTGCTCGTGTGGCAGCCAATATTGTCACCTGAGACATGGCCTGGGAGCTGTGGCTGGGCTGGGAGCAATCCCTGACCACCCTGAGCCATGTCCTGGAGAGGGAGCCACACTCCAGGCCTTGGCCACTGCCCTATGGGAGAAAGAGCTCTCCTTCCCCTTCCCACCTCCTGCCAGTGACCACGGGGTCAGGGCCAGGAGCCACTGCTGCCCCAGGGTTCCATCCCTGTTCACATCCCTGTTACACATCCATGTTCACGTACCCAGCAATGTGTTTGTAAAGCTGGACCCAAACCCATGTAACGAAAACATTTGGGAGGCATAAGTTAGCATTGAAAGGCTAACTGGTTTATAGTTTCCTACTGTAAGAAAAGCCCCAACTCCTAAAGTCCCGACAGGAAAACAGAGGCCTGAATTTATTGTATCCTGGAGCTCTCTCCATCGTTATAAAACGTCTTTATGTAGTTGCCTTTCTTCTGCAGGAGGAATGGAAGATGTTGTCTCCCCATCTGTTAGACTTGGCAGATAAGTGGAAACATTATCCCCTCTTACCTGCTCTGTTCTCTGGCTCCAGTGATTTATGCAACTGCTGTGGCTTTGGAAGGGTTAAGGTGTAAAAAGCAGCTGCCTTGGTTTCTTCAGGAGCTGCCAGCTTCTGGGCAAGGCTAGTTGGTGACTTCAGCTGTGGTATTTTGGTTGTCTTTCAGGGTCAAAATACATGCATGGAGCGGGCACTGAAACTACCCAAACCTTCCTATCCTACTTCTCTCACACAGACCAGTATCTGCCAGAGGTCTTGGTTGAGTTCCTCCTTGTGCTGGGTGGGGAGGACAGTTTGACAGCAGGATCTTCAGGAAAGAGAGTTTTAGTGCAGCATTTCTGCTCTGCTCTCTTCTTCCCCCTCCTGCTGTGGCAGCTGCCATGTGCCCATCTTTCCAGGAAGGCAGGCGGGAGACGACTCAGCCCTCTGTGAGCTTTTGGGCCTCGTCGTTGCTGCCAAGACTGGCAATAACTGTGCTTGTGGTGTTTTGGAAGAGGCAGCTCGGCAGTGACCCATCTCAGAAGCAGGCTTGGGCACTGCTCTCTGCCTTTTCTCATGTGACAGAGGCTGGTGCTTTGTCACCCAGCTTCAGCAGAAGCCTTATCAATGCTTCTTTCAGTGCTGTTTCCCTGAGCAGTGGGGAGTTCGGTGGGAAAAGGCACATACTAATTCAATCTTGTTCCCCTGACTCCCTCTGCCTGGTGTATGCCCCCACCACCCTGGGAACTGCTTGTTAACAGCCCTTGAGCAGCCAAGTGCAGGTCCTGTGTCTTACAGGCACACCAGGATTTCCTTGGGAGAGGATCAGCGTTGTTTTCTGTTAGAGTGGGTAGGAAAGATTAAATCTCTGTGGGGTATTTTCGGAGCCGCTGGGAAAGGGCTTTTGGGTGGTGTGTACAGAGTTGGCCTTGGGTAGTGCAAAAGAGCTGTCTTTTGAGAAACAAACAGGAATGATTCCTGCTACTGTTCTGTGGGGTTTCCCCCTCCTCTCCTCGGGGTTGGACACAGCTGGTGGGAGGGATTTCAGACTGTCAGCAAGAAAAGAAACGAGAGCATGTGAGGGAAAGGAGCTAGACCTGGGAAAGGCAGGAGGAAAGTTTTGCTGCTCCCTTGAAATGCAGGGAAGCTGCTCTCTTTGTGTGTGTGTCTGTGCAGCAGTTCCTGAGTCCTATCTCTGGAGGAAGGTGGGGAGCTGTAGGAGGAGGAGGAGGAGGATGGCTTCACCTGAGTGGATGGGGTAAATGAGCACCCTGCCTGCTTTTGGGGAAGCTCTCTGGGACGTGGGCATCTTGGTGTGCAGGAGAGCACCCCTCCTTTCCTTTCCCTTGCAGAGTGCTGAGTTTTATATTGCCTGGTGAAGTGGATCTCAACTCCAAGTCAGCTAAACCCACATGGGGCTTCATTGCTGGACAGAACCCAGGTCTTGTGAGCCACCAGCTCTGTGGGCTTTGCCAGGAAGCAAACGCCAGAAGGAAAAATCACTTCGGTACACTTCACTACGAGCAAAGGAGCGTAAGGAGACAGGTTTGGTTTGGGGAGAAACCCGGGGCCAATCTACACTGTAACCGTTCCCCATGGACTGAAGAAACTTGCTGAACTGAACCTGTATGGGAGGAAGCATCTGGGAGTGATAAATCTGCTCTCCCTCTGCAAGAATTCCCTTGTGCTCATCCTTTGCAAGAACGAGAGACACCGGCAGGCTGGGAACAGGAGGCAGCCAGGAGCGTCCTGCCTTGAGGAGCAGGAACTCTGTCGTGCTCCAGAGGGCTGGGAGCTTTTTGAAGCACCTCTGGAAGCACCTTGAGGGGAGGAGAGGAGCTGCTGCGATGGAGGTTCATGCCGTGGCACTGTCATTCATCCTTGCATTGCCAGTGTCTTCTCTTGCTTCTGGGAACAAACTTCAGCCCCATATGTAAGTAGCAAGAAAGGAGAAGCAGGGTGTTTTTATTGGGCAGGGAGCTGTAAAGGCAAAGGTAACACTGTGTGTTAAAATCAGGGGTGTGGAGGGGACAGACAGAGTGGAGGGCAGGCTGCTCAGTGCTGCCTCATCTAGTACCAGCTCTGCATAAAGGGGGATAGAAACGTGCAAGTGTGGAACAGTCTGACTACAGGAGCCACTCGCTGTTTCTGGCTGAAATGTCACACAAGAGGTGATTGTTGTGCAAACAGTCTGACCTTTCCTCACAGACCTGCTATTTGTATGGCACTCTGTGTGTGTCTCACTGCCTGCTCCTCTCCCCCTGCTGCCATTCCGCTGCCAGCACCCAGTCCGTGCTTTTTAATTAAACATTACAGTTGCAGCTTGGTGTTAATCATTTGGCTTCTTTGGAAACTTCCTTGCAAATCTGGTTCCCTGTCAGAAGATGATCTCCCGAGGCAGGGGGGGACTGCTCTAACTCTTTGTCTAAAGGAAGCCAGTGCTGCATGGTGTGCTTGACCCCAAGCTACTGGCTGATGTTTGTAACTTTGGTTGAAAAGGAGTCCTTTTCAGCAGAAAAAAACAGCTTTGCAAGAAGATGCCTTTTCTCCCCACGTCAGAGATTTTTGTGCCTCCTGCTTTGAAAAGTACTTTCAAGGGGCTTCTTGAATGAGATGCTAGAGATGAAGTGTGTGCCAAAGTGTTGGAGGAAAGAAGCTGCCAGTGCCTGGGCAGTGCCATCCCTTCCCGTAGGGCACTGCTGGCGATGCCCATCACACACACAGCTGCTGTTTGGGGCACACACGAACCTTTCTTTGCTCTAATAAATGACACCGAAACGGTACTGCTGCCAACCCCATTCACTTGGTTCCTCTCAGTTGTGTGTGTGGGTGTGCAGACAGCCTGGAGGTGAGGTGCCTGCGGGCCAGCAGTGAGGTGCAGGGGGTAGGGAAACGCTGCTCTCTGCATCAGCCTGCAGCTCTGTGCCTGGAGACCGAATAAAGCAGCTTCTCTGGCAGGCACCCTTAATGCTGGGGACTGTTGTGTTGGTGAAGTGATGTGTGTGGAGCTTTGCACACCCAACAGCTCAGCAGTGGCCACACGTGGGGATGGCGAGGGAGGATTTGGGAGCAAAGCTGGAGGGAGAAGGAAACGTGCCATTAATCCTGAGGCATCGCCAGGCCCGCTGTCAGGGTGGTGTAACTGAATACCTTGGTGCAGGCAGATGCCAGCTGCAATCTCTGTGCTTCACCACCTCCAAATTAGTCAGTTGAACTTCTAGAGAAAGTCTGTTTGTGAAAACTCTTGGGCTCTGCAGAAGAACTGCAGAAGCAATCCCAAATAGCAAATGGCTCGTGACTTAAGTCAGGGACAAATGTTTCCCTCTTCGTTCTTAGTTAAAACCACTGACTTGTATTTGATCAGAGAGAGCTGGGATTAGAAAAAGAGATGAAGCACAAGTGGCATTTACTTTCTTTCCACTGAATTATATGTATTCCCTTTACTGGCTGGAGTTAGTCCTGCAGCCCTGAGCTCTGAATGAGCGAGAAAGCATCTAAGACACCGAACTGTCCTGTATGTTATGTGGGTGCCAGTGCTGTGCTGTTAAACCTCTGTCTGTTGCAGGCCCAATGTGTGTGCAGAGCAGGAGCTGGTGGTGGTGGGGCAGCAGCAGCCGTGTGTGCAGGCCCTCGCCCGCCCCGTCCGGGTGTGGAGGCAGGACTGCGGCGGCCGGCGGCGATGCGCAGCCTACGAGCACAGGTACGTCCCTGCCTTCCTTCCTTGGTTTGTGTCTTTCAGCCTGCTCTGCTCCTTGAGTGAGCAAAATCCATTCCTCCTGGCCAGCAGCAGCGGGGAAGTGAGTTTGTTGCTGGCTTTGCAGAGGGGAGAGCCTCCGGCAGCAGCGGCGGCTGGCAGGGTCTGGGCATGGCAGGCACGTGCTGCTGCCCAGGCTGTGGGCTGGAAGGGCTGATGGCCTCCATAACTGCTTGATCAGTTTAGTTTCAATGACCACACAGTGTGGCTTTAGTTCTCCTCAATCCCCAGAAGGTCTCCAGGGAGAAACTACCCAGTGCCTGGTACCTGGGCTCCAGCAGGACTGGCATTATGGTGACAGAGCACTTCATTTAGGGGTGATGGAAATGGAGAGCTATGTGCAGAGAGGGATGTGGCTCTGAACCCACACATTAGCTGTAAATAGAGATGCTTTATCAGATATTCTTCCGGGCTAAAATCAGGAGACTATGAGAGGTTCTATGTTTCTATGAGCTTGCAGACTCTACAGTCATCCAGCTGGAGGAGTTTCTGACCCTGCCTGGCACCTTCGTGACACTGAGTTTTTGAGCTGTTAAGGAATTCCCAGAGAAGAGATCTTACTTTTGCTCTAAAGCAGCTTTTCAGTTGTGTTTCCAGTCTTCTGACAATATGTTACATCTGTTTCCTATGATCAGGTCATGTTAATGAAATGACTTAATCACATCACATGTGTTATTCCATATCTTTGGATGCCTCGGCTTCAAAGCAGAGTCGTCTCAGTGCCTCTGTAGTTTTACAGAGCTGAAGGCAGCAGCTGGATCCAAGTCAGGTTTATCGTGCGTGGTCTAAAAAAGCCAAAAAGTGGATGTGGCCACTGTGCAAGTGATGCTGTGTGAGGATGGGTTGCTGAGGGGGTGGGCAGCAGGCTCGGCCGCAGGGTGCTCGGCTTCTCTTTGCACCCTGAGCAGCACCGTGTCAGAAGGGTGTACAGCTCAGCAGGAGTAGGGTTTCACCTCCTAGAAAGGAGTTTGAATGTGGTCTGGGCAGAAAGTCGCTTGTAGTAACCTTTGAGTGGCTGACTGGGCTCTACTGTGAGGTGTGAGAGTAGATAGGGAGGGGTTGCAGAGGGAGGACTGTGAACATACAAGGCTGGGAATAGCAGGCTTCTGTTGCCTACCCACAGCCCAGCCTCTCCATGCCCAATCTTCCTCTGCACTCCACCTGCTTTTTCGGCCTCATTAAGCAGTTACAAGCCTTTACAAAGCAACAGTGACAGTAGCAGTTTCAATGCAGCATCTTGGACGAGGCAGAGCTTTTAAGTCTTGCCTTGAGGCATTCCCAGCCTGTAATTGCTGGTCATTACCTTGGTGATGATATCTGGGTAATGGTAATAAAGGAGCAAACAGAGTCTGTCTTTTGCCTGTGTTTTAAGACAGGACTTTGAAATGATGGGTGCCCTGTCTGCTTCTTCTTCAAAGGCTGGGAACTCCTCAGACCCAGCCGTCCCTTCGTTCTTTAATGTTTGTTTCAGACACTGTAAAATCAAGGACCTGGACTGAAACAAAACTTTCTTGTGCTTCCTTATAAAAGAACAGCCCAGTGCTGTCACTGCTCCTGAGGTGCTGGGAGGCATTTCACCCAAGGAATGTTAACAGCAAGACAGTGAGAGGACTATCAGCAGAGCTTTTCCTCAGGCAAGGTTTTGCCCCATATCCCCCTCGCTCTAAACTTCTTTTGGGAGTTCCCACTGCAGCAAGCTAGTTGCAGGAGCTGGCATGTGTGCTGCCAAGCTGCCTGGTGCTGAGCATTTGGAAGCAGCAGAGTGCACAGCTTCTGCACTCACAGGGTTGGGACACAGCCTCTGTCTCACCCTCTGAGCTGCAGCCTCATCACTTTGAACTGTAGGTGCGGTTTAAGAGAGGGTGGGCTGGGGCAGGCAGGGGACAGAGGGGCTGAGGGAGTGCTTTGTGCATTCCAAAACCAGTAGCATTTGTTTTTATGAGACTTTTATCTGTGCCTAGAGCACTGGATTGTGACATTCAGAGCCAGCATCTGCTCCTCAGCAGATGAACTGAGCATCCTCTGGGCTGCACTTGTCCACATTCCTGGTAAAGTGATGTTTTTGCTCCTGGTTGTGTAGCATTCCCCAGTTAGGTAGCAACAGAAGGTAGCTTTGCTGAGCTCTCAGTAATGGAACCTGGAGGAATTACAGTGCTGTCCCAGAGGGGCTGGAAGTGGGTTTTCCTGCAGCAGGACACAGCAGGATTTTTAAGCCTGGATTCCATTAGTTATGGCTCATTCAACATTTTCTGTGCCAGGGACTCCTTAAAACAAGAAAGAAAACAGAAACAGTGGAGATAAAGTATCTCCTGTGTGGTTCTTTCCAGTCTGCAGCATCCAGATATCCACAGGCAACTGAGGCTGTCAAAATATTTGCATCTCCTTGAGAACCCACTTGGGCTGACTTAAGGGTCTGAAGTGTCCGACGGAGCTCACCGAGACTTGTGGACATGAAGTTGTTCGGGGTGCTGTTGAGGGCAGAAAGGATCCTGAGATTTGTCCTGAGCCTTCCCACATTGCTGGGGTTTTTTTTTTGGATACCTTTTCCTCTTCATTTCTGAGCCTCCATCTGCAGATGGAGGAGGCTGCTTGCTGCCATGCAGTGCTTCTCATTTGGGATGGAAAGGACGGTGCTTTGCAGAATGGCTCACGAAGTGAATGCTGATGTCTCAGCACCACCCTGCACCCATCCTGTCCCCTTGTGCTCCCTCATGCACCCTGCCACCACGGGAAGCCCTGGGCTGGGTTGGGCAGATGGCTCTGGGCAGCACCAGGATCCAGATGGATCTGTGCTCGCTGCTCTGGTGCCGGAGCGACTGTCAATTGCTTTCTCAGCTGCTTCGGGAACATGAGAATTTCCCACATAATTTGTTAGCAGCTCACACAAAGAAATGGCTATCTGCTTTTCTTTTTCTCAGCTGTGCTTCCACGTGCTGATTGGCACAGAAGAGTGGCCCAAGGTTTCCTTTTCGGGAATTAACGGTTCACAGTTATTTAGGGTGTTTTGGTTTTTTTTTTTTCTGTAGAAACATTCAGACAAAATCAAACAAGGAGGCTGAGCTAGGGTAAATATTTTCACAGGACTCGTACGACACATCTGCTGTGCCAAATATTTGTTGTTGTTTGTCTGATTTGCTTTGGGGAAGTAGTTTCATGTTCTGCCAAAGGAGCCCTTAAAAAAAAATTGGCTTCAAAAGTTTTCTCTGCGTTTCGATATGTCGCACATACACAGCAGCAGGTTTCCAGGGAAGGAGTGCTGCTGCTGTTTATTTATGCTTCAGATCAATGCCTGCTTTACTACCCGAGCTCCCACCCTGGAAGTAACTAGTAGCAGTTGTTAAAGGGACTTGGGCTCAGCATCCTCTGCCAAGCTGAGTAGTGGGGCTGTAGCCACTGCTTCTGGAGAGGTGGCTGTGCCCGCACGTCCTGGTGCTGCCCTGGGCTGGAGGGGGCTTGTGGCTTGTTTGGGAAGGTGGGAGAGATGTGGCCACATGTGTGGTGTGGCCCCTCTGGTGCTGGCTGCAGCACTGAGCTGGGCAGTGTGGAGGGTTCTTGCAGGGTGCAGTGGAGGGAGAGATGAGGAGAAAGCCCTTTCCATCAGGGAATGGCTTCTGCCAGCCTTGACATAGGAGCCTTGCTATTTAAAACACACCTGCATGGGGAGCTTTTTGAGTAGCTTGGTATTCCCATCAGGATTCCAACCATTTCTCAGCTGATGAGCCCCTTGGAGGCAGCTGCTCTTGCTCACCGCAGCTGGACCGAAGGACACGTTTAAAATGCCAGTTTCCTTTGTTAACAAGTAGTTTAAGAAAGGAGCTCAGAGCTGTGGAGTAGTTCAGGAAAGGAGAAAAGAGACAAGGGTGTTATGAGGACCTGAACACTTGTCCCCCCCCCTGTTCCTAATGGCATTCAGAAGTCTTTCCTTAACATTAGTGGTGGTTGCTAGCCCAGCTGGAAGGAAATGTGAGCACGTTTCGAAACCCAATTCCCTCATTGTATTGCCACCCACAGTTCCAGTTACAACTTCCCTTCCTTCCAGTTTCCTCATTCTGCAGGAATTAACCTTGTCTGAGTGGTGTTTTGTTTTGCTGTGTTTCAGAATTGCCTATTACACAGGCTCCAGGCAGGTGTACAGGCTCCAATACCAGACTGTGTACCGGTGCTGCCTGGGATGGGCCCAGCTCAGAGGGGACGTCGGCTGCCTCCACCGTGAGTATCTCACTCCCGTCACACTCTTCCTCTGCTGCTGTCAGGGTCGTGTTTTTTGGCTGAGGGTGCTCGTTTCAAGCTCTGAGCCTGCAGTAAATGCTATGAAATGCTCTAGGGCAGTTTGTTGTTTGCCTCTGGGTTTTTATCTGTGTGGACTGTGTCAGAGGAGCTTTGCTGTGCCCAGGAGGTGTTGCTCCCTGCCTTTGGACACTTTCCCCATGGCAGCACGGGAGGGTGTTCAGAGTCTCATTCATTTATCCTGTTGCCAAATGCTGCTAAACATTTAAAATCAAGCCCAAACTGGTGTTTCAAACGGTGCCATTGGCAGAAGCTCTGGAAAGCTGCAATCCAAAGCCTGAGTGGACTTTTCATTATAAAAGCCAGTAATTGCTGTCTGTGATTGAATGATGGCTCATTTGCTGGGTGGTTGGTCTTAGCATTCAGGAGAGCTGCTTCCTTGGAAGAGGCAGCCTTGGACTAATTGCACACAGGCTGAGAAGCTGGCCTTCAGTGCTGGGCTGCAGAAGGCCAGGGAGTTTGGGCTGGCAGTGTGTGAGAGGCTGATCCCTCTCCTCACCCCCAACTGAAGCTTGCAGTGGGATTCCTTCATCAGCTTAATGTATACAGACATACAACTCCTCGACTGCTTTGGAAAGGTGTGTGTGTGGACGTCAGGTACTGGGTCTGCTCTTGCTGAGTTGCTGAGCTGCAGATAGCCCTGCCAGATGAGAGATTTCTGCAGTCCTCCCCTTTGCTCCTTCCTCTAGCCAAAGGATGAGTGCTCTGCTTTGGGACTGGTGGGATCCAGCAAGGGATGAGGCAGCGTGAGAGGAGAAAGCAAACAGCCAGCATGGGTGAAGTGAAGGCACTCGGAAACTTTGAAGCAGAGCCCCAGAACTCGATTCTTTTTGGTTCTGTGGCTGACTGACTGTCTCTTTTTTTTGTTTGCTCTACTATAATTCTCTGCAAAATAGGATGTGAAAGTATCCCAGCTGCAATGTGTACTCAGATTTGCATGTGAGTCAGGCTAGGGATGTGCAAGTATTAGTATATAGGATGATTTTATGCTGTTATTGCAGAAGACAGAGGCAGCATTATCCTCATGGGCCTCATATTCCTGTCTCCCCTTCCAGGCTGCTGTGCTTGACATCACAGGCAGATGCTGTTTAGCTCCCAGCTCCTTCCCCTAAACCCTGCATCCAGCTGGGGGAACATTTAACTTTAAACTTTGCTTTTGAGATGTTAAGAGCAAAGTAAAACCTTCTCTTGAGTCGAACAAAGGTTTGTCTGAGCACATGAGTAGAAATAAATGTCACCATCGGGGCAGAGCCGCACACGCTCCGTGTGATGTATTATTAATTCTCTGCCTAGTTGCACGATGGAGCTCTGATCTTTTCTGAATTGGGCTTTGGAGGGGCACTCCTGCCCTCACCACAGAAAGGCAGCTTTCCTTTTAAGTAATAGGCAGAGAAACCAACAAAGCATTCAGGCTCCGACCCTGCCTGGTCATCAAGGGGATGAAAGCCAGCCGTGTCCAACCCGCTGCAAAGGCGACTGCGATTGTAACTGACCTACAATACAGGGGAATGTCTCCCACTGCTAGTCCCCTTTTGTTCCCAGGAGAGGCTGCCCATACCTTCCCTCAGCTTTGATGCTTTAAGAGAAGGTTCAGAGGAAAAAAAAAAAAGGTATGTCTAGCAACCAATCTTTATCCTTCCCATTCAGCTCCTGCAGCACAGGAGAGCAGCCCCACTGTGCAGAGGAAGCTCCGTGGGTGCTAATAACCCGCTGTCAGCCAGCAGATAATAACCTCACATGAACTCAGAAAAGTGCCTCTGTAATGGTTTTTTTTCCTGCCAAGGAAGTGAGTTAATTCCATCCAGGAAGGAAGCAGAGGAAAGGAAATAAAGCTGCTCAGGGCACGCTCTGAACTCCTCATCCTCATCCCTGGGAGCTAGCAGTGGTCCTCCCCTGGCAGCTGGCTGTAGAGGCACCCTGGAGTAAAAGAGAGGGAGGTCCTGCTCTTTTGGAGACAAAATGCTTTGTCTATGCCTGTTAGTGTCAGCTTTGCTGGCAATGTGAGGGGTGAGCTGCTGGTGTTTATTGTCAAGCATTCCTGTTGCTCCCTTTTAAATGGCCCTTGTTTGTGTTTTGTGTGTATTATTCCTACCAGAAGCTTTGTGGCTGGGGTGTAAGCTGAGGAACAGGTTACAAAGTCCTTGCTTTTCCTGTCCGTCTGTTAACCTTTATATTTCAAAGTGAGACTGTGGATGACCTGATCAGTTAAATGGTATTTTAGCAGGAAGGAGCTGGTAGTTCTGTCCTCAGACTGTCCTGGGGAACGCTTCTGGTTTGTGTGCAGCTAAACCCTCGTCCTGAGGAGCTCTCAGCTGTTGGTTTGCAGGGGTGTGATGACTTTTCCTGATGCTGGCCTTGACAGTACGAGCGTGTTGTTCTGGACCAGAAGAGTGTAAGAAGGACAGGCAGGGGGAATGAATCAGGAGACGTTGGGGAACTGCTCAGGCAGGGAAACGTAGCCAGGGCATAAGGTATGTTAAAGGATTTTCTGTTCTGTATATAGCAATGAGGAGTCAGCCTGAGCTCGCTGCTGTAGCACTGCTGAACACAAAGAAGCTGTGCCAAAACATGCCATCAGGATCCGTGGCCCTTCCTATCTGTCTGCAGAAATCGTTGGTCACGTTCCAGGAGCACAAAGCTGGGGAAGGCCCTTGCTGCTGACAGTTTAATTAGACCTGCTGGACACTGTGCTGGAATCACTCAGCAAGGACATCTGAGCTCGCTTTCCCTTGGAGGCTGGCATCTCTTCACTGCAGAGCTCTCACTGCCCCAAATGCTGGACTCTGAATCACTTTTCCTTAAAATACCCCAACCTGTGTGATGTTTTCATTAGGGGAGATTGTCACCACTGCAGACTGGCCAAGGCCTGCTGCTTTCTTCTTGTTTCAGCATGACATACCATCTGACATTTGCCAGTGATGAAATGGGAGGTCCCAACACTGTTGTTGGGATCAGTTCAGTCGAGTTCTTGGGGCTCTCAGAGCCTGTACTGGTGCCTGGAAGCAGAGAGCTTGCCCCGTGGCAGTCACTGTGCTGAGTGTGCCCTTTGCCTGGGCTGCTGCTCGTCTGGAGCAGAACAAAAAAGGGAAGTGTTGTACTCCTTTTCCCAAAAGGCAGGCTTGTGTCTCTGAGCACTCAGCTCTGTACTGGCCATTTTCTCATCTCTGTGGAGACTGTACTCAGTGGTTTGGAGTGTGTGGGCTCTGCTGGGAGCAAGTCACTTGGACAGAGATGGGAAATCTCATAGGAACACCCTGTGAAACAGCACCAGGGCCAAGTGATCTGAACACTGGTGGCTCCACAGAGATCTCGTGGGTCTCAAAGGATATTTGATGTCTCTGTCCCTCTCTCGCTGTGTCATTTGAATTCGGGACAGCTGTGCTGGCTCCTGACACCCCTGGAGCTGTCAGAAGTCACCTTGCAAAGGCAGGATGCCTGGGTGCCCTGCAGCCTGCCTGCTTGTGGTCCCATCTGTGCTGGTAGGCAGAAGTGTGAGGGCTTATTGCATATCCCTTGCCTCTGTCTCGGAGCATTCATCTGCTCGGTCCTGGTTGGGAACGATGAAGGTCACAAGTCAAGACACCCTTTGCATTTTTAGCGTGGCTTGGGGTTCTTTCCTTCCGTGATTACTGATAGAATGACTTTCAGACTAAGCTGCTCAGTTTCAAGTGGCCTCTGAGATGCTACTTAAATTCCACATGGGCTCAATAACACAGTTAATGCCCTTGCTGATTAGGATGAAGGGCCTGCGTGTCTGGTAATCCCCATGATCTCTGCTTTCAGCTTGAGATGTTGAAAAGCTGAGTCCCACCAAGCCTTTGGCTCTTGGTCTGCATGGAGGAGCTGGAGTCCAGCCTCAGACAACACGTCTGGGTACCTGGCCCTACGTAAAAGGTGAATGGATGCTCATTTGATGAGGAGGTGGGAGGAAGCATCAGAGTGTGAGGCAGGATGGAAACCTCTCTGAGCATCCCCGGGGGGCTGAGCTGAATGCAGCTGAATCTGAATCGCCTCATTAAAAGAGAAACTTTTATTAGTCACAAATGGGCTATTAAAAGGCTCCAGCGTGAATTACCCTGCACTGACCTGCGTCTCTTCCTCCTGCCAGCCCAGCTCAGCTGAGGCAGGGAGCGTGGCCGGCGGGGGGAGCAGCACGGTCACTGGTGACACAGCTCAGGAGGCTCGGCAGTTTAATTTCCCTATTAGGCTGGTTTTCCTTTGTACATCACCTCTTGGCTCCTGGAGGCTCGTTGTTTTGTCAGCTTGAAGGGCTTTGACTGAACTTGTGAACCTTTTGCCTGGGATCAAGCCTTAGCACTGGTGAAACTTGTATTGGTGTGCCCCTCTGGGACAGCATCCTTGCCCATGCAGAGCCTGGCTGTGCTGTGCTTCCATGTCACAGCAGCAATGCTCTTCTCCATCACTCTTCCTTTTAAATCTGCCTCTTGTGTGGGCTGTGGAGGCTCTTTCTCTGGGGACATTTCAAACCCACCTGGACGAGTTCCTGTGTGCCCTACTCTAGCTGGTCCTGCTCTAGCAGGGGAGTTTCACTGGATGAGCTTTCCAGGTCCCTTCCAGCCCTTGTGATTCTGTGACATCCCAAGAATCTCACCTTGCTAAACCCCCTCACAAGAGCCCTTGTCCAGCCTTTCAAGCAGAAGATGCCAATGCTTTCTGTAGTTTATCCTTTCTGCTTCCCAGAACAGTGTCACTGCTCTCTTCCCAAGTTGCCATTGCATTAAGTGATGTCACTCTGAATTAGGAGCTGGTTTGCAGAAGGCTCAGAAAGCACAGGGGAGGGAGACCCACTGCCCCTCAGCCCCACTGGGCTGGGAAGTAGGTTATTAAGATTTCCACTCTGTGTGTGCCAGGCTGAAGCACAGAGCAGGGAATTGTCCCTCTCATTCAGGAAATCTGGGGCACGGCCAAGAATAACACCCGTGTCTTCTAATCCCTGATTTGTGTCGCTGCAATTGCTTCTAATATTTTCCATTGTTGTGCTTTGGGCTAGGGGCTGAGCAGCACTGGCAAACAGGGCCTCGTGCAGCCAGGCTGAGCTTGGCCTAAAGTCCAGTTTGTAGGTGACTGAGGTGAAGGATTCAAGAAAAACCAAACCACCTTAATGCAATTTGGCCACACAGTCCATTCCATCTAATGGTATTGAGGCTTGAAGGAAAAGGAGAAAGCAGAAGACAGCCCTTCTCAGAAGACTGCTCCAGGAAAATCTGAAGGCTGCTGCCCTGGAAAACCTTGGCACAGCCCTGGAGCTGGGAAGCTGTGGTGCATCGCTCCCTGCCCAGCGCTCCTGCCTCCAGCCCGTGGGAGGAGGAGTGTGGGGAGGTGTTGGTGGTTGTAAGTGTCACACAGAGTGGCTGGGCTGAGCAGGACACTGGTGAAAATGTTCTCTAGGTTCCAGTGTTGTGCAGCAGCAGACCAGTGTGGGATCCATACGGGACCTCCACAGCCCCTGAGGATGTGTGGCTTTGAGAAGTGACTAAAACATGAGATGAGAAGATAACTGCTGTCTTGAAACGACATTTCATCACTGTTTCATTAGTTGGGAGCATTTGAGTGTTTGGATTTCAATGAAACCTTTGTGTTACTAAATAATCTGGGTTTTTTGGAGGGGGGGATTTGAAAAATCATCAGATCCTTAAAAGAGCCAAAGCTGAGACTCAAGTATTTCAGCTCCACTGCATCTGAGGTGCAAAGTTTGGGGAGTCTGGTGAGAATGAGACTTGGAAGGAGCTGAAGTTGTGGCTGGTGAGCTTGAAGCTGCCTTTACTGCCCAGATCATCCCTTTTGATTACAGGGGATGCTTGTAGCACCAAAACCTGAGTCCTGTTTGTGCAGCTGCCAGCAGCCCTGTGACCAGCAGGGAAGGGTTTGCAGGCACAGCGAGCTGGCACTCACTGCCTCTGGGTGGCTTTTGTGCAGGCACTTCATCTCCTCTCTGATTTGCTGTGTATGGCTTCAAGTTCCAAATCACCTTTGAAAACGCATTGCTAACCTTGCAAATGGACAACGTGTCCTGCCAACGTGCCCCCAGAATGCAAACACTTCCTTGCCCTGTGTCCTTCTGCAGTTCCTTTTTCTTCTGAGTGCACAATCGGTGCTGTGGAGGAATGTTCTGTGCCAAGTATTTGGAGCTATGTTTGAAGCCTGCACAGGGTGCCTTTCCCCTTCAGTTTATGATGACACAAAACGAGATGTGTAACCACAGACCTGCTTTTTCTGTTACTAATTAGTTACAGCTTTAGCTGGGTGAGAAGAGAAACCAGGGGGGCTCCCAACTTGCAAATAGGAGGGAGAAGTCACGGGCAGCTTGCGTGTGCAGATCTCAGTCCAGTGAGCACTGTTGTAATTGTTTCCAGGTGGTTCCATATCATATATAAGTTTATAGTTTAATCATAGGCTTTGTATTTTCAGTCTCTATCTGCAAAGGTGCCATTTCATCCCTGGCTTTAAGCAGCATCCAGAGCCTGCTGGCTGGCTCTGAACATGTTTGAGTAACCAATGGCTGGTTCCCAGGCTGTACCTATTGGAGATGTGTGTAATTGCCCAGCCTTAAGTCAGGACATGCAGAGCTGGCAATGTTGCTGCTTTAGAGAAGGAAAAAACTGGCTTTTCCATGAGTTTTTATTTCTTTGTCTGCTCATTCATTCATTTGCTTAGCCTGTGTGCACTCATGAGCCCAGGTCACCTTCACACAGGGGATGCTGCTGTGTTGTTTTCCCACGTGATGTGAGGTTGCTGTGAGGAGTTACAGACATGGCATGAGAGTGGTCAGGGGCACGTGGGGCTCTGCAGTCCATCTGAAATGGCTGGGGCTTCTTTTTTTAAAATGAATCCTTTAAAACACTCCTTGCCCTGACCTGTGCAGCTTTCAACAGTGTAACTGCTGAGGTTTCCAGGAGAAACCTTCCAGCTGATTCTGGAAGGTGCTTCTCTCAAGTGTGAAGGGCTGCTGTGTGTAGGTGTTCTGCATCAGCAAAGCCAGCTGCAGCTGGCTGGGGCATATTCTGTCTGGAGTGGGGTCACTGGCTTGTGACCAACTTACACTGACCCCCACGTGTGCCGTGGGAC
This sequence comes from Urocolius indicus, assembly GCA_013401255.1. Lineage (NCBI taxonomy): Eukaryota > Metazoa > Chordata > Aves > Coliiformes > Coliidae > Urocolius > Urocolius indicus. Next base: position 329,306 of record WBNH01001191.1, on the reverse strand, counting down.
TGGAGTAACCCCCAACTCTCCCAGCAGGAGGAAATCACTGCTCTCATTTCTTCCCTGCACTGAAGACAATGACAAATCTCATCTTTGCTTCAGCAGAGGAGGCTGGCACCTTGCTGAGGATGCAGGTTTGCAGGTTGATGGTTCAGTTACCCTGTTGGCAAGTCGTTTCAGTTGGTGACTGTGTGGGCAGGAGCCTGTTTCAGCCAGCACACGATCCACAGCGTGAGCTGCACTCGGCTCCCCTGGCCTCAGCTCCTTCTGTGCTTTCTAGTAAATCTGCACTTCAGAGCCAACAGGTTTGGGATTGCTGAAGCTGCAACACGTGGGTCCCAGGGCTGTGTTTGGCCTGGGGCTGTCTGCAGCCCAGGAGCTGAGCAGGACCTCAGGGCAGGCACCTGGGATCTACTGGACCAAGTACCACCACAATGTGTCTTGCACTATGGCAACAAGTGAAGTTCTTTCTGCTCCCTGTTTGCTGTGGCTTCTGGCAAATATATTCCTACCCAATCCCATTGCTCTTGGATTTTATTACAGTTTGTTCAATGAAAGTGGAAAGGGAAAGAAAGAAAAGGGGAAGTGCAGGCAAAAGAAAGAGAAGGGAAATTGGCCGGCGACACAGCTGTGTCCAGACCAGTGAACAGAGAGAAAATTTCATTGTCTGAATCTTTAAATGGATTTAAAAAGGAAGATGGGTGCTTGTTCTGCGTCCCTACCCTCTGACAAAGCACAGCACACGTGACAGCATCCCTGCTTACCAGCGGTGCTCCTTGTGGGACCAGCGTTTGCCAGTGGGAAAGGGGAAGTGGCTGCTGTGCTTTGTGAGGTATGAGAAAGCCACGTCTCACTGGAAAAAAATGTATTCATCTCTGTGGGTTTGTTGAGATGATTTGAAAAGGTGGATTTCAGAAGCCTAATTGAGCATTCTCTGTCTCTGTGTACATTTTACACTTCACTTGGTGAGAACAGAGGAATGTGGCTGCTCCAGCTTACTTCCAGTTTAGCTCCATTTCAGCCTGCGCTCCGTTCAGGAGGTGACGTCTTGTTTGGGCAGCCAGCTCTCCAGGAAAGCCCAGCCGAGGTGCAAGGCAGCTTCTAGTGGTGTGTTCCTGAAAGGCTCCTCCAGTTTCAAAACAAATGTCTTCTCTTTGTTGCCATAAGATCTGATCTGGTTCTGCACGAGTCGTTTCTCTGACTGTTTTACCTCCCTGTTGCCTGGGAAAGCGTTATTTCATCCACAGCCCTGCTGATGTTTTCCTGGGGATTCTCACTTAGCTGCACTGTAAGAAAAGCCCTTAGACGTTGCCTGAGGTATTTGACTTCCTACCCTGGGCTTTGAGAGCCTGGGTGTGCTCTCTGAGCATCGCCAGCCAAACAGGAGTCGCCTTTCCAAAATGGTTCCACGGCATTTTTGTAACGACTTGAGTCTGGTGCTGGGCTGTGGGAGCTTCATCAGTGACTGGGTGCTTTCTTAGCACGTGTGCCTTTCTCTGGTGATCTCAGGAATGATTCTCTCCCCTCTCCTTGCAGCTGCCTGCGGTGATGGGGTGTGTTTCAACGGTGGCAATTGCGTGGAGGGGTCGTCGCAGCTCTGTCACTGCTCCGCTGGCTTCCAAGGACCCCGCTGTCAGTACGGTAAGTGGCCTCTCCACACTCTTCCCTTAGCTTTGAGTCAGCACTGCAGAGGAGAAAGAGTTGAGGGATGCCCCAATACCTTTTTTTTTCCCCCCTCTTTAATCCTAGCCATGGGTTTATCTGCAGAACTCCAATAATCCATTCTCTGCTTTGTTTTGGCCGCTGTTTGAAATGTCTGGGGAGCTTGGGTGTTTGGAAAGGAAACGCTTATCGTGGCTTGCTGTGAAACGCAGCCCCCTGCTCCACAATGGCCTTTATTCCTGGCTGCCATCAGCAGAGGGATTTGCTGGAATCAGAGAAGGAAGCTGATTAAAGTTGGGTCAAACAAAGAAACCCTGGGGTCATGGCCTGTGGAGTGAAGCTCAGCCTAGGGGAGCGTGGCAGTGGGCTGCCACATCAGAAAGGAAAATAGCTTAAGCTCTGCCTAGCTGGATCAGTTAGATTTTTTGGCTAAGCTTTACTCTGGAGCTGCTAAGCTTTGTTTAATTAACTTTTGTGCAACGTATGAATTCTCTCTTGAAGGTTGTTGAGTTTCCTGTGTTGGGTGACTCGGAGATGTTCTCATTTGGTAGCATGGTAGTTCCAAACCAGAGCTGCTTGCAGACATTCAGGCTCTGTGGCAACATGGAGTGATTTCAGGGGAGCCTGGGCATTGCCAGGCAGACCTAGACCCTCACACAGAGGCAGGGAGCGAGCTGGCCTCAATCCTCTGCTCACTTGAGCTCTGTGGCTGCTGTAGTGATAACAGTTTAAATTCTACATCTCGAGTAAGAGGAGACTGACCAGAGCCCAAACTATTTGTCCCTGCAGTGACAGTCTCCTAAGTGTAGTCTAAACACTTAAAACACTGCTTCCCTCTCATCCTTTGACCCCTGAAGGATCAGAGCATGGCCAGTTCTCAGAGATGTACCCTGTCCTACACTGCTGCTGAGGTTTGTGTTTGCACACATTACAGGGCTTTCTGAGGAACAAACAACCCTTGCATTGTCTCTGGAATTGTTTTGTCCTAGCTTCTCTCCTACAAATTAATAAATGTCAGGCATCTCCCTGTGCAGGACCTGAGAGGTAAGAACCACTTTCACATTTGGAAATGTTTAGCAATCCCCACAATTATAATTGGTTGCAGCTTTGAAAATAAAGCACACGTTTCTGAGACCCCCAAATGGTTGTTAAAAAGGACATGGCTGGCTTATTTTGGAGGAGAGGAAAATACATCTGTGGCTCCGCTGACCCCCCACTTAGACAAAGTGAAGTTGGTGCTTTGAGTCTGAAAAGGTCAGCCTGTGATGGGTAAGGACTGGCTTTCCTTCTACTGCCCTGCAAAGGTTTTTGTAGGACCCCCATGTGAGGCAGCAAAGGAGGACAATAGGAGCTTGTGTCACCAGCCTGCCTGGCGCTGTGTGTGTGCCCTTGGAGCAGTGTGTGCTGCCTTCACACACCTCCCCTGGGCTGCTTGGGGCAGGGGATGCTGTAACCACTGCTGTGGGTCACAACCCACTTCCTTTCCTCTTTTCTGGGGAAAAAGATGCTCTGATCTGATCAGAGGTGGCTGTTAGTCAGAAAACCTGTCAAATCATAGTCCTCAGTTAAGAATCAGGTGTGGGTAAAGCTCCAGTAGCTGTGGTTTGGGCAATCACCGTGAAGCCTGACAGTATGTGAGCCTTTCTGGAAGGGATAAATGGAGTTACAGAGAGGACAAAAATCCAGGGGTTTCCTGCCAATTAGCAAAGTGTGAGTTGGCTCTGGTGTGGTTTGTGCTGGTATTTCTAAGGCAGTTCTGATTATATGTTAAGTTCTGAATGAGTGTGTGACCTGGACAGGGCTGCTTTGGCATGTGCCAGTATTTGGAACCTGGAAGCAAAGACTCGGACTGTAAAAGTAGACTAAAAAACATAATAAGGAAGAGCTTTTGAAACTTACTGAATTCCTGGCGTGTATTTTGAACCTGAAATGTCCTTCCTCAAGCTGTGTTTTCAGTGGGGGCTCAGAGCAGCTCTTTATCTGATTTGCTCGTCTCTAATATGCCTGTGTCCAAAATCCTGGATACCTGGGGGTCAGATCCTTACCTTGTGATTCCTGGCAGAGCAGTGGGGCTGGGCTGCATTGCAGCAAACAAGGAATGGCCAAGGATACACAAATCATGGCTCTGCTGCCTGAAGTTAAAGGAAGAAACAAGCCAAACTCTTCATTTTGGAGTGAGCAAATTACAAGTGAGAGGGAAGAACGTGAAACAGTGGATAAATCATTCCGCTGGTAAAGTGTCAGTTGTCCTGTTGCCTTCTCAAAGAGCAAAGCCCAGCTGAGCTGGAAGCATTCCTTTGCATTTGCAACCCCAAATTACTTTCATTCTGGAGTGATTTACCTTTTGAGCTTGGGGCAAAAGTAACCCCCAACACCCCCTTCTGCTGAGACAGTTCTGAGGCCGTTCGTGTTACCCACAGAGGAAGGAAACAGATGGATAGAACAGACTGGGGACAGTGTTCAGAAATGGGGCTTTTCTGCTGCTTTCCTGATGGATTATTATTATTCATTTTCATTATTATGCATTCTCCAAAAGCCACAGTCCTTGCCACAGAGAATGTGCTGATGGAGGCTACGGGAAGGTCTCACCACAAACTCACCCTTCTCTCTGTCTTCATTTCTCGTTGAATACTGTGAGTTATTTTTCTTGGTAAATGCTTTATTCTGCACGTTTCTAGTGGAAACCTGTTTGTGTGGATGATCATCTTTTCTTTCTCTGTTGGCAGTACTCGGGGTGGTCGACTTCTGTGCTGCTCAGTCAATGTCTGTGCTGGGTTTTAACGATGAGGTGGGAGGCTGGAGGCTGCTTCAGAGAGGACAGCTTTGGGCAAAGCCACGTTAGGGTTAATCAGGGAATCGATTTTTCCCTCATCTGTCATCTATAAGAGAAGCTCTTCTGGTTGTCTGAGATGATGATGCCTTCTTGAGAAACACCCTACAGTGGAGCTGTGTAGCCTGTGGCTGGGATGAATCTGTACATGGTCCAGAGGGCTCCTGACGAGACTGTTTGATGAAAACAATATGAAGATAACCCAGTGTGAGGGAAGGAGCTCCCCAGCATGTTCTGTGGTGTCATTTGCCTTCCAGCAATCCCTGTGTCTCATCTTAATGGTATCACTTTTTCTTTGCTGGAAAGAAATACAGACGTGTTTGTTTTAAAGGCAGGACACTCTATCCTGGCCAGGCTCTTATCAGACCTTTCAGCATGGGATATTTTCACTGGCCAGCCTAGAGCAGCAGTCACCCTGTGTTTACCCTGGCTGGCAAACAGGCAGTACCCAATCAGCCTGGCTTCCAGGGGTGAGATGCTGTCCTTCCTGGTCTCCTGAGCTGTTGAAAGTGATAATATTTGAGCACTCTCCTTCTGCATTAAATCATCTCACTTTGAAGCAGAGCTCTCAGTGGGGCTGCTCCTGAAAGAGCTCTTTCAGGAAGGTCTGCAGTCCATCTTGTTTACCTGTCTGGGTTTCAACACCTTCTCTGTTGCCTCTTGTCCCTCGGTGGCTTTTTGATCCCTGTAAAGTGCTGTCAGTGTAGAGATTTCACTTCTCCTTTTTCCCCCTGCAACCTGGCATCACCCACCTGCTGTTAAGTGAGGCTTTGCTAGTACAGCAAACACGGGAGGAGGTTGAGCTGAAAGTTAGGGTGACTGCAGAGGCTGTTTCTGAGCTGAGGAAGCAGCTGGGTTGTCCCAAACTCCTCCGTCAACTCCCATGTCTGGTAGATGAAAGGGCTGTAAATGGAGTGTTTGAGGTTTGGTTTGGGCTGAGACTCTCTTTAGGAGCTCCTTTCTTTCAGCTTGGGGTGTAAAAGACCTTTCTGTACAAGGTCATTGCTGGGAGAAAGGGGCATTGGAGAGCCCAGGAGCTGCTCCAAAGCCTGCTCTGCCTTCCCAGGGATCCCCTGGCCACCCGATGCCTGGGGCTCAGGGTTTTGTGGGCTCTGTGCCTGAGGGAAGGCAGCACCCCAGCCCTGTGCCTGCCTGGAGTCCCATGGGATGGGGGCACAAAGGCTGCTGGTATTTGCATCTCCTGCTGTACATCAGCTGCTGGGCTTCAGCCTTTGCTTACTGGCAGCTCCCCAGCAGAGTGGATCGTTTCAGCAACACTCAGGCCTCGGGGGCTCTTGTGTGGGAACTTGGCTGTGCTGCAGGGATGGGACCCTTCCTAATTAGCCTGGCTGTGTTTTGAAGGATCGCCCAGACCAAATCTTCTGTAGCTTTGCACAAAGGAGAGGTCAGCTGTAAGCAAGCAGAGCCCGTGATTAGTGTCTGCTTTTGCAAGGCCAGCTGAAATGGCTTTGTCACAGCTTCAGGAGACAGTTATTGTCTCTTTTATAGCCCTGCCCTCATTTACACAAGCATTTGACGTGCCCTTGGTGGTGTTCAGTTGACTAATGACCCTATTTCTTCTGCTGATCTCTTTGAGTTGTTCAGTTGGAAGGTTGGAAGCCTTTGTGGTGTGTCAGGGCATGGGCTGCTTGTGCAGAGGGATCTGCTGCAGCCTTCAGGCTGGAGGTGATTTTCAGAGAGACCCACAGGGCTGCAAAGCACTCAAAGGTGTTGAAGTCAAATAGGAAAGGTTTTGTGTTTGGAAGCCTCTCATAGACTCTCCTTGGAGCCAGGAGCCAGGTGCTTCTGTGCAGGATGGGAAGGTGGCAGCAGGGAGTGTGCACGTGCGATAACACTCGCTTGGACTCGGGTGACTTTCCTGCTCCAAGGGGACCCCAGGGCTGAGTTCAGAATGGCAGCAGCAAGATATTGTGTTCCAGATTTCATGGGTTTACAGTTCACGGGGCCGATTCAAAGTCCACTGCTAGGATTAAATGGCAGCAATTGTTCTTCAGCTGTCAGTTTGTTGGAGAGAATCCACTTTTAGTAATACCAGGGCTAAATTAAACAGAGCACTTCTCCTGCAATAGCCAAGAAGTTTGGATACTTTTATTTACAACCAACCTCCTGATTCCAAGGTTTGGCCTTCTGCTGGGAAAGGGACAACAGTCTGAGCCCAGAGGAGGTACCTGCCTGCCCACTGCATTGCCCTGCAGCCCTGCCTGTTGGGATTGTCTCTCATTTTGGCTGGGGAAGGCAGTGGAACAAGGGCAGCTTGTGCAGAGCTCTGCCTCGTCCTGTGCTATCTGCTTGTCCATCAGCCAAACGTTAGCTATTTAATAGCTGGCAAACAGGTAGCACTGAACTATGAGAAAGCTAGTGAGAGGAAACAAGCCAAAGGCTACGTAGGGGCTTATTCAGTTCAAAAACCCAAAGCCTTTGTGAAGTGGGTTTTGAAGAAAAGGGAAAAACGTGCTGAAGCTGGGGGAACTGCTGGGGTTAGATCTGTGAAGTGGGTTTCCTCACACTTCCACCCATGGGGCAGGCTGGGGTCCTGCATCCCCCACCCGACACACACTGCAGCCCTGAGCACCAGCCTCCTGGCACCCCCTCCATCTTACAAACCTGGCCCTGAACGCAGGGCAGTTACTCTGTGAACAACGAGTCCATATGATTTGAGTTTCTAAAGGTTAACTGGAGTACAGCAAACAGGCTTTTGGATGAACACTATCACAGTTAGAGTTGTCCAGCTTCCTCGATGAGTGATAGAGTGCACGCATAGGCAAAATATTACTGACACACTTGTTTAAAGGAACATGATAGTGAGTGAAAAAGAGCTGTTAGTTTAAGAGACTGAAATCTTTGAAGGCTTTAGTGGATTTGAAATACAGCTTTCTTTGTTCTTTTCGAGCTTTCCTTGGGTTGAACTCAAGAATTAAGGATTTCATTATCATTTAAAAGAGGTGATTGTATTGGGTGACAGAAAATGCATGGCTCAAGTCCTTTGGATGAGTTATAACCCTCTGCTTAGATGTTGGCAAATAAATGAGAGAGGAATCCTATTGCTGACATTGCATGAGCCTGGAATACTCATGTAGATGTTTATTACTCCTCGTGTTATGATCCATTGGGGGTAAGGAACACTTGGAGGGCAACTGCTGGTTGAGCGAGCTGGAGAGGACCAAGTCTACACTTTACCTTGGTCCAAGTCATGTGAAGTACTAGATGTCACGTTCAAAGCAATGCATGCTTTTCCTTTAGTGAGGACTGAAACCCCTCAGTACCTCCTGTGGTCGTTGCCTCAATTACTGCAGTGCCAGTACCATGGGGAAAGGCCATGTTGATGTTTTTCACCCTACTAAGTGCATCTGCCTTTCTCAGGCCAAGCTTCTCAAAGAGGTCTTGTAGGTGTCAGAGACTTGTAACTTCCATGGTTGGTTTGAGGTGTGACTGCTGCAGACAAGGCAGTAGAATAGCCCCGTGTTTGCAGATGAAAATAGGGGTGGTTTCTCCTTAGAGATTCAGGTGGTTTGCTGAAAGAGTGGATAGGTAACTTCCAGGGTCCAAATCAGCTCTTCTAGCCAGGAGCTGATTTGAATCACTTATAATGGAAGCCAGTGATGCTGATTCATGGTCCTAATCCGATTGTCAGAGATCAAAGGGGCAAAATAATGCAGCCCTGGGTAGTAAATGCAAGTGGTCGGTGGGATGCTGGGCTGCTCTGGCTGCTGTAAGGATGGTGTGCAGTGGATAAAGGGGGTGGATGGGTTTTCAGCTGCTGAGGAGCATCCAGGGGATATTGTGCCTCTCCTCATACCGTGCTGGCCTGTGAGGAGTGTTGGATTTCAGCACAGCAGATGCTGAGCTAATGGGTGCCAGATGGATGTCATTAGAGGATACCTCTGCTTCCCAGCTGCAAGTTGTCCATCGCTCTACTGGACGTTTTCATCACGAGAAGCTTCGGTTCCCACACTTCACTGATACCTCAGAAATTATCAGGCTTCTCTCTAATTGATAAGTAATGGGCTGGTGCAGCCCAAACCAATCACCTGGGGAAAAGCCAAGTGCTCTGCTTTGATTTGTGTTTGCCCAGGAGCTTGGTTATGAGCTGCCTTGATAAACTTGCCTGGAAAATTATATTCTACATTTAACTTGTAAAATGAATCCCTAGAAAACTCCAAGGGTTTATGTGAAGGAATGCCAGAGATGTTTTTGTACTTATGTGAGAATAAGGCATGGCTTTTCACTTTATGGGCTCCAGTGTAACAGGATATGCTCTTTAAAAATGCACATTTTTAAGCTGAAGAAGTGGTTGCAAAGAGCCCGTGAAGCACTGTGAATGCAGAATGCAGCTCGGCAGATTGAGGGATCAGTTCCTCATGAAAATATTCATAACTCTGCACAGGCTTTCAATCAGGAGAAGTCTAGGGTTTAGCTGGGATCATGTGTAGCTTGGTGCATCTCCATAACATTTATTTAGCGCTGTGAATACACCATTTTCTCAGTCTTTTGAAGTTCGTTCCTTCCTGCGTGTATTGCCCAGCCAGGATGCTTCTGAACATGACCTGCTTGAAATGGTTTGTAAGGTCCTTTTTTTATATATTTCAAATGTCTAAAAAAGGTTCATTGTAAGGAGAACAAGGCCACCAACCTCCTTGAAAACCTCCTGCTTACACCTTTCTCCATTGTGGAACTCCCCTCAGGGCTGTGTCTTGGCTCAGGAGGAGGAAGGTGAGAGCTGGGGCTGTGCAGGAGCTGTTAGAAGCTGTCTGGATAGCTTTGTGCCGTTCCCCTGGCCAAGCTGCAGGAGATAAGGGAAAAAAAGGACCTGGTCTCTTAAAAGAGAAGTGCTTGGAGATGTGTGTGGCACCATTTTCCATTCTGCAGGGCTGACACTCCATAGCTGGAGACACAGAACCTTGTGCAGCGTGTGGGCTTTGACCTGTGCTAATGTAACAGCAGAGAGCGGTGATACTGAGATGTGTGGGAGGAGCAGATGTAGAAAATGGCTTTGGGGAAACAGCAGGTCAGGTACTGTTTCTTCTCTCAAGCACTGAAGGTGTTGCCCCTTGTGCTGTGGCCTGGGCAGCTGCCCTGGGCTGCACAGCACTTACTCCTGGCACACAAATGCATTATTTCCGCCTCTGTTTCCCCCCATGGCTTAGAATCTCACCTCATTAATAGTGAAGAGTTTGGAATGTCAAGTATTTGGAGTATCTGGATATCAGAGCTGTACAACAGATCTCTATGGCAGGCTGGGCTCTTCACTGCATGGAGGTGTTTGGTTTGCCCCCCGAGAGGCTGCAGTGCTGGAGCCATCCCTGGCCAGCAAACCCCTTGGGAGCCCTTGGCCACAGCTGCTTCCTCCAGAAGGTGAATTTCAAGTGTAAAACGTTGCATTTGCACTCTTTTATTAAAAAAAAAAAAACCCTCTTGAATTTAACAAGAAGCAAGTAGCAATGACCCTTTCATTAGAGACAAAAGGAAGTGTGTGTAAATGTCTTCTGTGGCTTGGCAGTAAATTTGCTGAGGGCAACATAAAACGTGCTCATTAACTGCTCTTCAAACAGTATTGCTTTTTGTTTGCAGAAGCAACGTGATGTTTCATCCCACCATTAATTGCCTAATACCAATTATGGCATGAACAAGCCATTTGCTGTTGTAACTTTTTCAATCTATTTCTCAAGGTTCTTCCTCTTGACACCTATTATGCATCTGGGAACATGGCAGGGAAATAGAAGTAATAAGTAATCAATGGTTTTACATAGACCATCCTGCACTGTAAATGTTGTGCAGCTCTTGAGAGCCTCACAGAATGTTTCTTCCCTTGGATGTTCTGTCGGATTGTTCTTAATTATATGGAGACAATGAGACTAGGAGATCATTTTTTTCCCAGGGGCTTTCCAGTGCTGCAGAGTAAGATGCGTGCTGCCTGTTGTGTGTCAGCTGCTGAGTGAGCAAGCCTCAAACCAGAGGTGCTCTGCGTTAGGTATTGCACACAATCTCACCTTGGCAGGTGCCTGGAAAGACTGGGTGAAGGCTGCTGTAGCTGCCTGTCCTTGTTAGAACCCTTCTACCTGAGATCACAATCTCTGTGGTGTTTCAGCACTTCTGACTCTCTTCCAGCCAGAAGAATGGAAGTTTGACCACACTCATTTTGCAAGTGTTGTAAACAAAGGCAGCTGTGTTTCACTGGGAGCTGCAGGGGGAAATGGAATTGCCATTGGTGGATGCAATAGTATAGATCAGGAATAATGATGTTAAAGTCTGGGACTGCTGGTGCTGGTCTCGTGTGCCCGGAGAGTGGGGTCCACCGAGGAGCAGGGCTCTGCAACGTGCACACAGCAGCTGGTAAAGCCACTGACAGGCTCACATGCATTACACATCCCATCTAGAAGGGCTGGTGATGTAGGCATGTGTTTTGATGTTCTAGTTGGAGAAATGAGAGTGGCAGGTTACGTGACTTGGCCGGGGGAAGGCGATGCAGCGAGTCTGGGATGTATCTGGAGCCCAGACCTTCTGCCTCCCTGTGCGTGTTCCTCTGGCACTCAGGCTAATTCACTTATCTTCAGTCCCTATCTGAACTCTTTACAGCTTAGCCTGTTGCAACAGCATTGCTTTTGAACCCTCCAATTAGATTTTGATAGTGTTTTTCCTCAGCTGTGTGTGGATGTCCTTGGCTTTGGATGGGGTATGGAACTGGTGAGAACAAGGCTGCAGGCGTTCTTCACTGCCTCAGCTCCTCAGATGTGTGGCAGTGAGCCTGGCCTAGCCTGAGTGTTTGCTGAGAGTGCAGGAGGCATAACTGGAGGCCCTTTAGAGGCAACATGTCGTGGGGACAGGGTGCTGAGGATCACCTGCTGCCTGGGGCGGTGCAGAGCTTCATCCACCATAGGCTTCTCTGCAAGGAGCAATTCATAACAGGAGAAAGCTGCTGCTGGTATTCACACCTTCATAAACTCAGCCTTGGCAAACACATCCGTGAGCTCATGGAGCTGAGGTCACTTCAAAGATTTGGAAACCCTGAAGGAAGTCTCTTCAGCTTGTCTGTGAAAGGAGCTCAGGTTCTGCCCCAGGAGAGCTGTCTTCCCCTCTCCCTGAAGTGCACTTTTGGCCATGCAGTGGGAAAAAAACCGGATCAAACAGCAGGCTGTGTGCTGAGCTCCCGAAGGGAAGCCTTGCAAAGCCTGCCAAACACAAGGGATTTTTATATTGCATCCATTATACAATGTGTCAAAAAAGAATTCTCTCCACTATGGAGAGATATTTATAGCCCATCAGGTTTTATGGCACAGGCTGAGAGTCTAAGGTTACTCTCACGGAGACTGGTCAGACTGTCGCCTCTGACTGCAGCGGAGAAGGTTTTTAGAGCATTGAGTGTAACCTCTGTGCAGAAACAGGCTGTCTGGATGGTGTCACCCATCCCACCTCTCTGTCTGCTGAGCACCTTTGGGATGACAAAGGGAAATGTGCCAAAGCTGCGAATGAATTGCACAGGGCAGTAGAGCAGGGGGAGCTCAGCAGAAACCAGTGAGAGGGCAAAGGAAGGCATTGCTTTGAGTCTCCATTGGGTCAGGGAGACTTGTGGGAAGCCTCTGCTCACAGCTTTACTCAAAAGAGACTTTAGCTTGTCTTGGAGGAGGCCTTGCAGCTAGGAAAGGTGATGAGCAGAAAGACATCTCCGTCATATGTTTACCCCACCTGAGCCACTGAGATATTTCAGCTTAGTTTTCTACTCTTTATTCATTTTTTTAAAGGAGAAGACAAAATCCTTTGGAATTTTTCATGGCACAGCCCATTGTGTCCAGGGGTCACTCTGAAAAAGGCCTCTAAAGTTAATGGGCAACACAGGTCAGCTCATTGTCCTTTGCAACTCTAAGTTAATGAACGTGTAAAACCCTGTGATCTTGGTTAAATGTAATGGGACCATCTTACATATACTTGTGAGAAGTTTGACAGGAGCCAAAAATAATAATGCAGTCACTCTGGAAAGGCTGGCTGCTGCTAAACAGGGGAGTTAAGATTGCACATACAGGGTTGATATGTGTGGGAATGGTACCACTGTGATAAAATGAACCTCTGGCCTCTCATCCATCCCTCCTGGAACTCTCCAAACCTCTGCTGAACACAGGTGGGGCACATCCATCCATCCATCCATCCATCCATCCTTCCATCCATCCATCCATCCATCCATCCCTGTCTGTGGGAACCTTTGTATCTGTGCTGCTGCCTTTTCTACATCAACATATCTTAACAAGGAATGGCTCATGCCCTGCCTTTCATGTCATAGCAGGTAGTGATGGGGAAGGACCAGACACAGCAAAAGGGTGTGAAAAATGACACAAGTGACCAACAAAGTTAAGATGATGTCAGTTTGGACAGAAAATTGCAGAAGAAACGATGGGTGAGCAAATAAAGCCCGTGAAAAGCAAGGAACATTGCACTGGGTAAGTTTTATCTGAGCACTGCAGGAAGCTACAGAGCTGTGAAAGATAATCTGCTCCCCGTGGCCCACAGCAGATCACATCAGCAATATTCCCCTGAAAGACTCTGCTCTTTTGTTTGAAAAAAAAAGGAAGAGAGTTCCTGGAGGTGCTGTCTGTCAGGGCTGGTTGATTATGTCTCTGTTATTTAAGATCAAGAGGAGACAGGCTGAAGTTGCGTGAGCATTTGATGTAATCCATGGAAAGAGATGGAGTTTGTAAATGGGTAAGGATGAGATTCTGGGCAGGAATTCCTGAAAGGCAGGAAAGTACAGAGTAAATGCTTACAATGCCTTTTTTTCACGTGTCTGCTTATACTCTTGTGTTTTGCAACCTGTCTCTCCCACCTTCCATACCTGCCTGTTAATTTCCTTCGGTGCTTGTGATTGGGAGAGTATTGACTGAGCTCTGTTGGCTGGGTGGTGTTAATGGCTGTGAAAAAGTAGCTCAGGTTCTCAGAACACCGCAGCTCTTTTCCCAGTACATCTGTTCCAACACAGATATGCTACAGCAACTTGCTTTCTAGAACATAACGATCCAAGGTTTCATCCCTGCAGGGCATGAGCTGGGCTCAGCACTGCCAGCAGCCCTCCCTGCCCTGCTGTGAGTCTGTTGGATTTCCTTATGGCCAGAGGGAGGGGATAGAGGCTCTGCTCTCAGAGCTGCCTCTCCTCACGCTGCCTCTCACCCTCTCCTGGCCTGAGCATTTTTCCCATTGTCAAGCTGCTGAGTTATGCCTTTGGATTAGATAGAAATTGTTTCATCTCAGTTTTAGCACCTTTAATCTATAGAAGCTCTATCAGCTTCCTTTCTATTTTTTTCTTGGTCAATAAATAAGGGAGGAGACAAAAAGCTTTTCTAAGCTTATAGGGTTTTTTAGGGGGGGATAAAGCCATTTACAGGTAGTTCTATGTGTGTATGTATACAGTATTACACATGTAAGTGCAGATTCTGTTGGAAAAAAACAGATTTCATGGGTTTTCTTTACTTCAGGAGGATCCTTTCTAACAAATCCACTTGGAACTTGGGAAGGCAGCCACATGCCTCTGTCATCTTGCAAGGTTGAGGTTGTGAGCCCCGGGGACCTGAAGCAGCTGCTTTCAGTAGGCAGTTAAGAACCCTAAATGTCTGGTCCAGGTCCACCTGCAGTAAATGCCAAAGAGCTTCTAGTCTGTAAATGCTGTGTGTGAAGGTTCGGTCTTACACTTGTCAGACCTGGGAGTACCACAAAGCTCTTGATGCAGGCAGCCCGTGCTCACGTGTCGTTGTCCGTGATGAAGAGGAAGGAGACAGGTCTCGGGGTCTGCAGCGCTCAGGAAATGGAAACTCTGCCTCTGCAATCATAAATAATTTGGCAGTTCAAAATTCTTTTAGCGAGAAAAGGAAAAAGATGATGATGGGAAAAGGCCTTACTGCTGTTTCTCAGCAGCAGCAGCAGCAGGCCTGATGGTCTCTGTCCTGGGCGTTAGCGCAGAGGGGCCGAGGGGGACGGAAGGTTCTTGAAACACAGAACCCAAATCATCCCTCTGCTGACTTATTCGGTGCAGTGAGCAGTGGTATGAACTGCTTGCTCTCAGACACCCATCCTGTGCTTCTGAAGCCAAGACTGGTTGGTGTTAGGTCTTACTTGTAGCCAGAGAGAATGTGCTGGCACGAGATGTTCCTTGATGTCTACTGTGCATGACCTTGGGAATCAAGTGTAGGTGGAGCCTGTGGATGTCATTCAAGGCGACCCATACTTGGTTTCAAGGGTCTGCAGGGAGCCTCTGGTGAGGAGCAAGGACAGGAGTGCCCGACACAGCAGCCTTACACTGCCCACGTTCCTATTGACTCAGTAGTCAGTGACTTCTGGTTTTTTCATTTCCATAAATCATCCTTTGCAGGTGAAAAGTCTCTTTCCTGGGGGTATGAGCTGGAGGAGTGATGTGCACACAGAGACTGCTTCCAAATAACCTGATGGTCTCATGCAGTCCTGCCTCTGCTCCCCGCTGAGTTCTGAGCAGGCTGCAGCAGACTCCTGCCCATAACCCCAAACGTTTGGGGTCACTGGGCACCTGCAGGTGTGTTTCCAAGCATCAGTAAGGCCGTTTGTGGTCATTTCTTGCTGCTGAGCCACGTTCAAGTTTGCACTCTGTTCTTCCCCACGATTGTCTGGTGAAACAAAAAGTGCAATACTCCAGTCCAAGTGGGGATTGCAGCCTCTCAGCTTGGGTTTGAGTGATGGGATTTGGCCAAATTGACATACTTTGACTGGATTCCCTATGAGAGGAATGACAGATCTGTGAGCTTTGCGTGGCTTCAGTGGGAAATGGTAACTTGGCCCTTTTCGTGCTCAAACCCAGCCCTGGTTTCCATGAAAGAATTTCAGACCTTTCAGTGAACTTGAACTGAGCTTGGAGTTTCTCAGGAAACATGAGTCCAAGAAAGCTCTAGGGAGGAGTGATGTTGTAGCCAAAAAAGGTTGTGGTGAGGTGGTGATCTCGGGAATACCCAGTCCATGGGCCAGGGGTGGCTCTCGGCTGCATTGGCTGCGAGCGATGGCACCGCAGGTGGCAAAGCAGCTCTGGGTTTCTGCTGGTGCTTCATGCCAGTGTGTGCCCAGCATGCCCAGTGTGCCCAGCATGGCTTGCTGTGTCAGCTGGAAGGGCTGTAACCCAACCTGCCCCTCTGCCTTGGGTAGTGGATGTGCTGTTCCTTGAGGGGAAAGGAGAGTGTTTGTCATTTTGGGTGGCATGTGGCACACATGCTTTAAATCTTCAGTGTAAGCCAAGCACGTTGGCCTGCAGCCATCACACCTTTCAGAAATACCAATGGGCTGTTTCAAAGGTGCACAACAACCTCCAGGGAGGAATATATAACCTCTCCTGCCGAGCATAGCCCAGCTGCTCCCAGTCAGCTCACAGCCTCAGAGCCTCCGGCTGCCATCAGGGACCAGCCTTCACCGCTCTTTGTTCGTGACTCCTGGCCTGTGGTGGCAGCTGATCCACAGAGGGAAAATGAATCTCAGACTTCTGTGCTGGGAGGTTGACTGCAACTTCAAAGTTGTAGTCTCCTTTGTTCAAAGATCTTATAACTCAGGATAGTCAAACAGTCTCAGCTTGATGGCAGCAAAACAGGTAACCTCAGCCTCTCCTTTTCAGAGCAAGAACCTGTCATAGTTGGCAATTAATGCCAGCTATGTGGGGCAGGTAGAGGAGACAGGAGAGTGCTCTGGCATTGGAGTGGCCCAGGTTTAGGAGAAGCTGTGGGGAGCAAATACTGAGCCTCCCATGCCATGTCTTGGCCAGCGAGGGGACATTCCCTGCTTTACCTGTTTGCGTCAAGAGGACAGCTGAGCATCCCCCCTTTATAAAGCCAGGGTGACAGCAGCACTGTGACATCCGACCAGAGCTCCAGCAGCCGCTGGCCCTGAGCTGCAGCTGCTCTGGGGCAGGAGCAGGAGGTGGGGATCACGGCGCAGGAGGTGTGGGATGCTGGAGCGTGTGGGGGACTGGCCATGAGGAACACTCCTCTTTATTTATGAATCCCGTGTTTCAGTCATGGAGGAAGGAAGTTTCATAATGCTTTGATAAATACAAGCTCTCAGAAACTGGAAGCAGTGTTTGTGGAGTCTAACCACAATGCTTGTTTTTACAAAACATGGGGGCAAGAATAACTCCTGCTCTCGCTGTGTCCTTCTGGGGAAGCTTGTGGCTTAGGGGGAAGCTGCTGAGATTGTGTCCATTTAAAAGATTAAAGGGAACTTTATACAAGAGCTGAGGTTAAAAACCAGGAATAACAGAAAACTTCCTTCGAATATGCTGGACCTCAGCTGTATCCAGCACACAGCAAAGCTACAGAGCCCTTTGAGCTCGGTGTCTTCCTTCTCTCCATCAGCATTTGTGAAACCTGGCAGCAAAGCCTTTTGAAAAGCCGGAGGCTGGTTTGTGGCTTTGCTCTGAGGTGGATGATATGGAGTCCCGGTGTGGGCCCACAGAAAGGTCAGATTTTCAGTTGACAGCACCTTTGTCGTTTCTGTCTCTCTGCTTGGTTGGAGTTTGTCTTGCTTTGCCTCTGAAACGCGAGGCATGAGACACAGCGTGCCGAGCACACCCAGAGCAAGCTGCTGCTCGAGTCCTTGCAGAATGCAGCTGCTGTGTTCTGTAGACATTCACTCCCAGTAAACATGCTTCCTATTGCCCACATTGGCTTTGTTCCTTGCTGTTTAAGATGTCTTTCACTCATCCCTTATGGTTTCTGTCTAATCCTTCATAAGGTCGTCATCTGGATTTACGGGCTTGGAAAGGTCTCTGCGGTGACAGATTGATGCCATGGGCGTAGCTCTGAGGTGTTGTTGTGTGAGGAGCTGAGCAAGAGGCTCATTAAACTGGGAAACATTATGAGGATGAGCAGGACTAAGGCAGACACATTTTGGATCATAAGTTTGTCCCTGAATGCTCCTAGCAGGCTCCTTGCACTGTGGAAGGACCTTCAAAGCTATAAGCCCTCCTTACTCCTCTTCCCTTACCTAACTCAGCGTGACAGATGTTTCATTGCCTCCAGCTGCCCTTTTAACTTCTCAAACATCAGGGTTTTGAATTCTTAAACCTTCTCTAAGTTTTACAAGATCGTCCAGGGTGGCATTTCCTAACTCCCCCTCTGCTCTCTGTAACAAGTCAGTGTTCCTCTGAACTCAATGTATCCGGCCCATCAGTGTGTGTACCCACTGATCCTGCTTGTGGAAATAAAACCCGTGTGATCGTGGCTGTAGGAACAATGGGCAGAGCAGGAAGAAGGTGAGCATGGTTCACAGCACTCAGAATCACTTTTCTTATACCATGTAAATCAGGGTCCCACGGAGTCCCCTGTGGCTGCCAGAGCTGGCATCTCTCCTGAAGGCAGCTGGCAGCAGGACAACACGTCTGAGTCTTGCCAGATCTTTGGGGGAAATAGGGAAGCCTGTAACTGATGCACTTACATTCCAGAACTGGGTTAAAAATCTCTTCCTCTCACAGTTGTGGCAGCAACACACCTTCCTTCAAGCAGATGCTGCATTTAGGCATTGTGACATGGAAATCTAATTCAAATGCATGGAGTTATGGAATTCAGCCTTGTAGTGTGAAAATCCACTGTCAGGGAGAAGGTGAGGGAAGGGCTGGGCAGCCCTCTCACTAACCACCTGGTGACCATACACAAAGAGCTTGCAATGAACTGTGGGCTCCCAGAGCTGGCAGGTTGCTGCAGTGAGAGGATTAAGCAAATACAAACCCTTGGGGATTTGGTTAAGCTTTAGCCAAGGTCTTAGGGTTTCTGAAAAGTAAAACAAAACTGGCACGGTCTGGTGTTTCAGAAGCACTCAGGGAACTCAGAGCCCAGACAGGACTGAATTAGAAGAAGGTGAGGGAATTAAATGACACGTCTCTTTGATCACATCAGCCTTGTTTTGATCACTGTCCTTCTCCAACTCTGTTCTTGGCTGGTAACACATCCAGTTCTTTATGTCCTGGCAGGTTTGTGCCCTGCCTGCAGGGACCTGCTATTGCTGTTACCACTGGAGGGACCTGGGGTCTCTTTTGTACCCAGTAAAGGGCACTGCTGCACGGATACCTCTGCAAAGAGCTTCCCCACAGGCTGGGAAACTGCTGCTGGCAGAGAGCTGTGGATGCCCAGGGCTGTCCCTGTCCCTCTCCTCATCCTGCTGTGTTGCATCCTGACACCCCTCTGAGTCCAAGCCCACCTTTCTTTGCATCTAAAGTGAAACTTCAAGTGGCAAAGGTTATTTCTGAAGGTGCCAGCAGAGGTCCAGCCTCCTGCAGGCTGCCTCTCTGCAGCACCCTGGAGGGAACCAGGCCTTGGCTGCCTTTCGGGGGGCTGTGTGCCTGGCCCAGCCCGGCTCCCCACGGCTTGGCAAAGGCTTCTGTCTGCCTCTGGCCTTGGAGGCAGCAAAGCTGGAAATGGGGCTGGCTCCTGACAGACTGTGAGCTCTGTCAGCTCTGGGTGAGCACAAGAAACCCCAGATTTATCTGCAGTAGCAGAAGGAAATGTGCAGAGTACAGTATGGCTGAAGCACGTGCTTTTGGCAAAGCTACAGCTCATTATTCTTCCATCCAGGCCTTAAAACAGTATTTGTCTCCATTTTTCTACTTTCTGTTAAGGAAACGCTTCTTTTCAGAGCAAAAGAAAAAAAACAAAAAGGCCCTTCTCAAGCACAGATACATTTTTAGAGTGCCTTGCTTAGTGCCAGACGTCAAAAATTTGCCAACAACTGATAAATCCTCCTGAGCCTCCCCATATATTTCACATGTCCAACCGAAACTTGGCGTTTCCTAATCTGGGCTTGGTTTGATCTGTAACTGAAAATAGCAGAACGGCCTCACGTTGCTGCAGCACAAGGTTTCCCCTTTACCATCCTCACCCCCAGCCTCTTCCCCTGCTGCTTTACAGGCAAAAGGTGCTCCAGAGGCCGTGGCAGGGAGCGAGGGGTGAGGGTATTGCACGCAGGGACTCCAGCTGATACCTTGTGCTTCGGGAGCCTGGGCAACTGAGGCAGCCTGTTTGGTTTGGACTAATTGAAGTAGCTAGGGTGTATTTTGGTGAGGTGTGAAAGTGCTCGAATGCAAAACATCTCCAGTGCTTATTAATAGCTTCCAGATGGATTTTTGAGAGGGGAAGTACAGGTTGTGGCTCATTTGGTTCCCCGGTTGTTAAATCTATGGGAGCTGAGCTGAGCACTGCAGGCAGCCCGTACTTAGGTAATGAGGAAACCAAGGGAGTGGTGGTTCCTCCGTTTTCACCTGGTGATTAGTCATTCACTCAGTTTAAAAGGTAACTGGAGAAAGGTGTTCCTTAAAGGTCTGGCCCACACACCCTGCTGACAGGAAAAGAAATCTCTGGTTTCAGCAGGATAACATGATTTACTCTGGACTTGAGTTGCAAAGAAATAGTTGTAAAGACGTACTACACAGGTACTTTATTTTCTTCAAGCTTTCTCTGGGTTGATTCCATACCAAGGGATGTTAGTGGAAAGGTATTATAGTTCTATAAAGCTTCTAAACCAACAGGCATTTAGTGTAAAAGAAGTTTTGTCTTCTCATTTTCATAAAGTGAACTAATAATGTTTACTGTAATGTTCAAAATCCATCCTGGAGTGAGGCATTGTGTTGTGATAACCCCTGCGAGTGCCACTGCTCAGCCAGGACAGGAAACTTTTGGGCAGTGACATCTTCAATGTTTGGGTATGTAACCAGAGGGATCATTTTCTACTGGTTTATGTTCTTTCTTCTTATTGGCAGTGAAAAGTTAACAATGGGGAAATAAGCTGTACTAGAAGCGGTTGGGTTTGCCCTCGTTGCAGCATCCCCCCCGAGGCCCGGCAGCAGCAGCAGCTCATCTCTGCTTCCCTTGCTCCTCTCTTCCAGATGTGAACGAGTGCGAGGTGGGGAACGGTGGCTGCCAGTCCCAGTGCTGCAACACCATCGGGAGCTTCTACTGCAAGTGTGCGGCGGGGCAGCAGCTGGGACCTGACGGCAGGGCCTGCACAGGTACAATTGGGGCTGATGCTGAGGGGCTGGTGCTGAGGGGCAGCGGCAGAGCCTGTGTGGGTAGAGCTGGGACTGAGGGGCCACGGCACGGTGGGGATCTGGCACCCAAGGAGAGGCTTTTGGGTTTTCCCTCTCCTCATCCTGTGTGTGCTTCTGGTGGTGTTTGGCCATCCAGAGCAAGTGCTCTCTTTCTGCTGCGTGCAGAGGTACAAAGGACAGTTGTAGAAGGACTGGACTGGATAGAAGCGAAGTTTTCAGGGTGAGATCCTGGTCCTGTTGAAGTCAATGATGTCTATTTTATTACTTCAAAAGAGATGAGAGTTTTCCTTTGGAATCTATATCATCCTGTTGTTTCCTGTCTTCTTCTCCTACTTTCCAACCGAAGTGGAAGAGAAGATGCAATTTTGTGTTTGTAAAATGACAATGCTAGATGGGACTTGTACCAGCACAGGACCCAGAGCAAGCCTCACATCCTGTGGCCATGTCAGCTCCTGCAGCTTGAATCTGGCAGTAGATTCCCCCATCCCTTTCTCCCTGGGTGTTACCATCTGTGTCAGTGCTTTGGGTTCGAGTCGGCTGGAGCTGAGAGTCAGAAGAATGCAAAAAGCAATGTGCTCATCAGAGCCAAGAACAAGATCCTTTATTTTTTTGGAGTGAATTGCAGTTCCAGGGTTCACTGACAGTATCAGAGAAAGCCACCAGCACTGGGCTCCTGCAGACCAGAACCCTGAAGCTTGTGTATTCTCTAGTGCAACGTTAAAAGGCCGGCTGCAGGGTACTCTATTGATTGTGTATGATGGTCATGTTTTTGCAGTGGAGTTCTTGCATGTTTTTGGCACTGGTTTGCTTAGCAGAAGTACAAAAGTATTCACAGCAATTAGCAGAGATTGCTGACAAACTGGGAAGGAGTCATTTCTGTGGATATCGGTTTGGACACTACAGAATTCTGCAGAAAAATGTCACTTTCTTGCCAATTTGGTACATTTGTCTTGTTTTGTTGAAAATAACTGAAAAGTATTTCCTGGCTCTGTACCACTGTGGAGATGTGTGAAATAAACAGCTCTGCCCTTATCTTAGCCAAGCTCAGATATTTCCAGTTTCTCCAGAATTCCCTTGGTGAGGATTAGCTTCCCAGATGATGAAGGAGTTCAAGATTTTGGTGGAAACAAACAATCTCTTTTTTTTTTTTTTTGTAGACAATGTGAATCCCTTTGCTTATTTGCTTGGGATTGTTTTGTAGTTAGTTGTGCCCACAGAGCCCACACTTGCTCCCTCTCTCCCCCTGGTTGTGGTGGAGATGGCAACCCAGCTCGGTCCCTCTGTTTGCCCACCTCGGTGGTGGGGCTGTGGGGGGCCATAAGTGCCATCATCCCCCTGGGACTCCTCATTCATGCTGTGTGCATTTGTTCTGTCTTTGGCTTCTAGGAGAGGTTAAGCTCTAGGTTAACTGGGTCTAGACTTTGCATTGGGCCACGTTACTCATGTTTAGCTCAAGTGTCAATCTCTACACACCAGCAGAGTGAGTGTTAGTTGCCCCTAGCTGTTAGCTGTACTCGTGGCTTTTCACATTAGTTTTTCACATTTGGAACAGGAAACTCTTTCCAAATGCCCCAAATGCTAAAGAACTCGTGAAGAAGAGCAGTTGGGATTGGATCTGTGTTTGTACAGGCAGAGGAGTGTAGGAAAGACAAAAAGCTCTGATTAATGTTTACAGTTTGCAACATATTCTGCTCTTCTTGATCAGAGTCCTGATGGAGCCTGAATAAAGCAGCCTGGGCTTCAAAACATGAGCTTGGCTGTTTGAAGCCCTTTGCTGGCTCAGTGTGGGACAGGAGGGTTTGGACCCTGTGTGTTTCCTGAGGGTGGCCTGAGAAGAGAAGCTGTGGGTTCAGAGGCCAGCAGTTGACTTGCTTCACCCTTGTGACTTGACTCCCTGGCTCAGAGTGATGTCAAATTGGCTTCTTCCGAGTCCTCCTCTTTGAAGTATCTGCTAAACAAATAGCTATGCAATAACATCAGCAGGATGCTTTGTGTGGAGAGGCAGAAGAACTACCAGGACCCTGCGTTTGCTTCAAAGGTAGGAAATGTTTTGAAGATAAAACACGACTCTTGGCTACGTGAGGAGTTCCCAGCCTGGACCCTCAGAAACAGAGGGGGCTTACAGCTCAGGGAGGGCTTGCTGCTTTTCCTGCCCAGAACTGGGCAAAGTTATGTTGATTTCATTCTCAGTGGAAATGTGGGAGGAGGGGAACACAATTGCAGGAGCAAGGGGCAAAAAAAATGGCATTGCTTTGATGGCAGGGTGTTGATTGGTTGGCACACTTGTCAGACACAATGACAAGTTGAGATGGTCACACATGACACCCTGCTGAGCTACAGGACCCTCTGGTCTCTGCCCTTTCCCACTGCCAGCAACATCACTGCTGCTGGCACAGGGCTGGGGTGCATGTCTCTGTGTGTCCATGTGTGCCTGCCCTGGCTCAGACCTGGGACCTTACAGGATGACTCCAGGCTTGGCCTTACCCATGGGACAGGCAGACAGGCAGTAGCAGCAGCAGTGTTTGTCTCTCCAGCCAGATCTCACTTCTGAGCTAAAGGATTATAGTTCAAAAGAAAATCCTCCCTTGGATTTCTTTAGTCCTGGGCTGCCTTGCTCATGCTGCCAGGAAGGGAGCCAATTAGCTCTTGCACCCATCTGGGATCTGTCTGACGAGCTCACTTCATGCTGGCACCGAGGCCCTGGATGGTACCAGCTCTGATTTTTAGTTGCATGGTTGGAACTCGAGCTAGTGACCTGGAGTTGCATGGAAATACGCTTTAGACACTGCTGATTCTCATATAATTGACCAGTGTCAATAATATCCAGATGACTGAGGTGCTTGTAGAGTGTTTCTGTTTTGTTCAGGGAGGGTGGTTATACTTGCAGAGCCTCTCAAGTGTTGCAATATTTCTAGTTTTATCTATACTGAAGAGCTGTCTGTACAGGAGTTTGGGGATGTTATGTGTTGGGTAACAAACATTTTTTTTTACAACCATTTTTAAGATGTGGCAAGTTCTAGGGAAGCTCAAGTTCTGTCAGAACAACATATTATTGAGGTTCCGCTACACAGTGTGACATGAGATTGTCAGACTTGGAAGTGTCTTTCCTGGATCCACTGGTCACCATCAATTCAGATGAGTTATGTCCCAGGGAAAGGAGTTCATTTTTGCAGTGGCACTGAATCATCCTTCACCCCCAACTTTACTGTTTTGCCCTAGGAGGTTTTGTAGAAAGCCAGGAGCTTTGCAGAGGCTGCTGGAAGCATCGGTGTGCACAGGGTTGTGTGACAGGCGTGCTGAGCCACGTGTGCAGGGGATAGAACTCTTGGAAAGCATCATAAACCAAACACCTAAATATAAATCTCACGAGGTGTTGTTTATTTCATCCTCCCAAGCACCACTTCACTTAGAGAATTATGTTTGAACTTTTCATATCCACCTTAGGACAAGGGCATTAGCTCCAAAACTCAGCAAAAAATGGTGTTTTAGCTGGATTGTGTGTAATAAACCTAATTCAGCACACGGGGGGTCTCCCTTCATTTAATTACCAGCTAATGTTTTCCTTAGGCATATGTAGAGGGGCTCAGAAATCTGTCTGGAACACATTTCAGCCTGCAGCCCATGACTGGTATGTGTTACATTTCCTGTGCTGCTTGTTTATCAGGCTCTTCACCAGCCAGCGTTAGAGCAGAGCAGGAGGACAGGGTGCCTGAGCGTCGAGATGTCATGGCTAACCAGCCTGGAATTTGAAGTTGCTCTCGATGTAGAGAGATAGATCTGGGTGGTGCTGAACTTCTCTCTGACCTCAGCTGAGCGACTATCGGGAGACAGAAGTGAGGAGTGAACTCCTAAACAGTCATTATCTGTTGGAAGAGTAGCCTCTGGTTTGTGCTGGCCTTTAACTGCAGGAGGGGAACCTTCCTCCTTCAGCTTCTGAGCAACTTACCTTGGGATTCCTGCCAGAGGAGCCTCCAAGGAACTAGTACGTGCCAGGGCCATGGGCTGGTTCATGCAGGTGCTGGTACAGAACACTCTGCTGTGGGAATCTTCCCCTCTTTACATTCCCTTTAGAGCGGATCGAGGAGGGCTCGATGGCTCTTTGGAAAGAATCCAGTTCCTGGCTGGAAGGTAGAGGGGTTTCAAACTCTGCTGCTGGAAAAACTAACAGCTCTTGGATTTTCCAGTTTGTACTCACTTCCATTTCATCCTCTGAGCTATTCCTACACTGTCTTCTTTGCTTAAAATTCATGAACAAGATGAAAACCTGGGTCACAGTTGGCCCAGGTAGCTCAGGGTAGAAAGCTAACCCCAAACAGGTAACATTTGCCCTGTGCAAGGGTGAACTTTTAACTGCAGAATCCTTTCTAAAATGTCAGAAGACACTAAGATCAGATTCAAGTAACCTGGATGGAGATTCAAGCACTTGTATTTACCTAAGCTGGCTGACCTGTATCTGTGCAGGGATGAATTAACTCCTGGACTTGACACTCTGTCTGACTGCAAAGTACCTTGTTCCTCAGCTGCAATTTGTTTGGGTTGCTACAAGAATTTAGCAGTGTTAAGACTGAATCGGAGTGAAATTCCACAAGAGTTGCAGGTTGGGTCCAGCTGGGTCCCAGTTTCAAGAGCTCTTGGCCGTCAATGCTCCGTCCCAGCTAATTCCGCAGGAAGCAGTAACGATTTGCTGCTGACTGTAACGTGTCACCATACTCAAACCAACTCTTAGTAGTTAATCAGCTGAAGTAAATTAGGTGACAAGGAAGCTCGAGCTGGCTCAAACCTGGCCAAGCATAACTTATTACATAAGCAGGAGTCAGTTTATGTTCAAGCCTGATGGGCTTTTGATACACATGCTACAGCACAGAGCTGTCTGGAGAAGTCTGAGCCTCTCCTCCTTGTTTTATCTGGGTTTTTTTTTTAGCAGTCTAAGAAAATATGAGATCGAACAAGTTTGTCCCATAATTTGTCAAGCATCAGCAGCTGCACTAGTGTTGGTTTGTGCAGGGCAAGGGGTGAGGGCCCTGGGTCGGGAGCTGCCTGTGCCCGGGGAGCAGGAATTTCCAGGTCATGGAGCCGGTGGAAAGGTCCCTTTGGTTGGTGCTGTGGAGTCAGGGAGTCACTTGGAGAGCTGCACTCGCTATGATTCATCTGCATTCCAGGCAAGGATAATTTAATATAGACAATGTCTTAATAGCATGACTGAACTGAGGAAGTCGGTCTGAGCCATTTTTCATGGCTCTGTGGCAACATTCATTTCTGCATGTCAACACTGCTGGAAACATTTACAGGAAAAGTGTCAACACCAGGCAGTGCGAGGGCTCGGCTGGCGCAGCGTGGGGGGAGCAGAGAGCTCCTGGGGAGCCCATCCGGGCCGGCACTGCAAATGCACAGTGTCTGGCAGCCTCTGGGTTTGGTAGAGCTAAAAGTGGCTCCCAGCAGGATGGCAGCGTGTGGCTGCACGCACAGAGGCGAAGCAACGCTCCTTACAGGGTTTGTAGTTTCTGGTGCCTCTCAGTGATGCCCTTCTGGCTATTCCTCTCTCCTGCCTTGTGTCCACTTGCCCAAGTGCCGAGCATCTCCTCAGGACACTGGTAGCTCCATCAGCATTGTGTTAAACAGGCACATCAGCAGCTTGCCCTGGGTTTGCATCTGCAAGCCCCTTCCCAGGCCCTGCAGCATCTTTCCGTAAGGTTACGTTGCTTCTTTTCCACAAAGTCACTGACAAATTTTTGAGTGGGATATTTTTGTTGAAGTCTTAATGAGAAGCATGTGGAGTGCTGCCACGGGGGGACGTTCAGCTGAGCCGAAGGCAGCCTCTGAAACGCTCAGAAGCCGCTCTTGCTTGGAGCCATCCGCAAAGGAGGCTCGTGACTGAGTCCACCTTCCTCTGGAAACCGCTGGAGTTAAGTTGTTATTTTCTTCCTGGATTCAGCTTCTTTCTGTGTTTCAAATGTTGGTTTGTTTTTTTTCATGGAATGCTCTTCATTGCCCTCTCAACCACAGGTTTTAATTTGGAATGTTACTACAGCCAAATAACGCCGCTAAAACGGCTCAGAGTAGCAGACCCCGCTCTCCCCCAGCTCAACCCGGCGAGCACATTGTTTCAAAACATTCCAGAAAGTTTAAATGAAGCTTTTGAGCTTGCCTCTGGAAAATCCAACAAGCCACTCTTGCTGCTTGCTTAATGAAAGAGGTGAAATGAAATCCCAGGCTCCGTGTTACAGGGAGCAGCGGTGTTACGGTTTCCTTTGGAGCAGCCACAGCGGCTGCTCCTTCTGCAGCTCCTTCTTGAGGAACATTTTCTGTCTTTTGGATGAAATCTTCTCTTTTTCCCCCCCGACACTGTTTTCAGAAAAGCTCGCTGATGGTTTCCTGTGGGTGTCGCTTTCAGAGGTCGTGGCTGTTTGCGGGGAGGTGTGATGGTCTGGGGGTCCCTTGGCTGACACAGGCACCCGGGTGGGAAAGGGCTGATGCGCTGTACAGCAGCAGCCGCTGGGTACGGGTGGGCTGCAGCAGGGGGTGAGCCACCACTCCAGAGCCACTTCTCAGTCCTGCGTTGTTGCGGGGAGTTTCCTGCTCCAGCCTCGGCTGTGTCTCAGGGGATGCGGGGACTCGACGGGACGCGTCGCTCCACGCGTGTGCCCGGCAGCGGTAACGGGTTCCTTCCCTCTCTCCATCCTTCCCCACGACGGCTCTCGGACACTCCGCTCCCCGGTGCCCAGCGCTGCCCGAGCTGAGGCTTGGGCACATCCCAGCTGCTGGCGGTGGGGAGCGGGGGCAGCCCCGGCGTTACCTGCGGGACGG
This sequence comes from Urocolius indicus, assembly GCA_013401255.1. Lineage (NCBI taxonomy): Eukaryota > Metazoa > Chordata > Aves > Coliiformes > Coliidae > Urocolius > Urocolius indicus. The sequence goes on along the minus strand of WBNH01001191.1, from coordinate 301,977 downwards.
GGCCGGGACCGGGGCCGGGGCCGGGGGCGGGTCCGGGCTGAGCCGCAGCTCCGCGCCGCCCCGAGCTCAACGCGCTCCGCTGCGCTCTTGGGGCTGCGCTCTTGGGGCTGAGCTGCGCTTTGCGCTTGTTTGTTGTTTCTGGTTTGTTTGGGTTTGTGTTTTGTTTTGTTTTTTTTTTTCCCCCCCCCCGGCACCGTTTTGGTTTCCGACGTGCTGCAGGATTCGGCTTTTTTTTTTTTTTTGGCTCCATCATGGGACAGGATTTTTGGCAGAGGTGGTTCTGGATGCTGCTGTGGTGCGGTGGCTTTTGGGGTGGCATCCCGGGTACCGCGGGCAGCCACTACCATTACCTCTGGAGAAACTGCTATCCCTGCTACCCAGGGCGTGTGGGGCACGGCGCTGGGCTCGCCGGGCTGAGGGCAGGTAGGTAGCTGGGCTTGGGAGCTTGGTGGGGTCTGGGCACGGTGAGCTGAGAGGTTTTGCAGCTGCAAGACTAATTAACTAAGCTGCTAGAGGGGAGTCCCCGGCTGGCAGTGGCTGCAGCTCCAAACTGGTGACCTGGTTGTATGTGTGCCTGTATCCACAGCATCCCTTCGTGGTACTGTAGGCACAATCTGCCTTGGGCAGGTTTATACCCTGAAAAGTCACTTCTGGCAGAGAGGAGAAGAAACAAGAGTTTCTTCTGATGGAAAGAAACTCCATCAGTTGCTGTGCAACTATGCAGCTTGGTTAAAGATGCTACTGTGCAATAGTCCTTTAAAAAAACAGCTGTGTGCATTTTGTTAGGGTTTGTTGATGAGTTTTTCCTTGGTGCTGAAGGATCTCTCCCCAGTCCAGGGCAATAAATGAAATATGATACTGTTTTATCACGGAAAAAAAAAAGTCTGCCTTTCTGCTATGTGAGACTATCTGAGTCTGGCTGGGTTGCAGTGTTGTCTGGCAAAGGAGAGAGCTCAGTGGTACTCAGTGTCATTTTCTGTGTAAGGGGAATCCTTTGGCAGCACTGATTGGAGCTGGGGAGTAGATGGGCTGTAGATGAAGATACAGCCCCAGGAGCCACATCTCCTAGGTTACATCTCTACACTGAAGTGCTCAAACTTAGCAGTGTCTGTTAGAAGCAGATTCCCACGGGAGGCATCTCGAGGCCGTTGCTGCATGGGCAGACAGCACTTGGCCAGGCTGAGTCCCACCGAGCTGCTCCATTGCAGCACCTTCCACCCCCGTTTCAGCATCCCTTCAGAAAGGCAGAAGCATTAACAGCTCATGTCTGCTAATTCCAGTCTCTCAGAAGTTGAAGCTTGCATGGTGCTCCTTCCCTGCCCTTTAAGGAGCAGCATACCCAGCTCTGCCCTTGTCATTGATGGTTTCACTGCTCTTAGGTTGTATTTGTGTTTGATGAGACTTCTGCTTTCTGCTGCTCTGCCTCAAGCACTGCAAGCGTGCAAGAAACACTTTTCTGCCACTTTCTGGTACCTTTCTGTTGGATGTTTCTGTGCTCTGGCTTATGTGTGATGGAAGATGGGGATGTTGAATGAGGTGTAAGTCCAGCGGGTACATAAACACACACACACACACTTTTCTCCCTCTTTGGGTGTTCAGCTGAGTGATTAGAGGGTAAAATTTGTGGTTGCCTGAAGATTTAGGAAATAATGGAGACTATGTGAAGTTCAGCAAAGAGTGGCTGCTTGTGAGTAATGTAGACCTCAAGGAACATATTATCTCATCATGAGGTAATCCTAAGAAATAAATGCCCCGGGCAGTCAGTTCTAAAAGCCATATGAGTGTCTTTGTGAGATGTGTGAAACCTTTGGGAATGAGATGAGCTGCAGATCAGATGTTTTGTCTCAAACTCCAATCACATTTACTGTCTCTCTCCAACCACAGCAGTTCATGTGGCTTCTCCAGGACAAGCTCCTGAGATCCACCTTTGTGCTTGCAACACAAACCTCCAGCCTTCCCTTCCTCACAGTCACCTGGTCCTGATGCTGCTCATCTCACCTCCACAGATAGCCAGGCAGCTCCCTGCACGCTCGTGGCTCTATCTGGACTTTTCATCTAAGGGATCTTTCAGTCTTTGAGGTGTTTTTCTGGCATTCCAGAGGAATGCAAGTTCAAGCTTTGAGGTGAAAAGCAAAGGGCCCTCACTCAGGCCTTTGGGGTTTTCTTGTGGATGCTCCGAACTTGGGGGGAAAAGGTAACACATCTCTTGAACAGAAGTGTGTCATCTACAAGCCTGTTTTTCCAGGAGCCTGGGTTTTTTAATCCTCAGAAAAAGGGTGCATATCCAGACACTCGCGAGCCATAGACACGCTGCTCATCCTGAATTTGATATAACTGTGGGCTTGGTTGATTCTCCTTTGCTGCTTGAGCTTATCAGGCAGCAGCAGCCGATGTTCTCTCCATGGTCTGATTTTGCTGGTACCATGCGCTGGGTTACCTGACCACGTGCCTGTTTGCCAGCCCAGGCAGTGCACACCTCCCTGCAGGCTTGTCTTTCACCAGCCAGCTGCAAAAGCACAGCGAGCACAACAGATTGGCTGTGTGTGCATTTCATCAGCAGCTTTAGCGTGAGTGGAGAACGAAGAGGGGGTTTGTGTAATAGAGGTGTACATTTCATTGAGGTCTTGAGTGCTTTAAAATGCCTTCTGTGTACACCAGTGCTCTGTTGGATCCTTGTGCCAGCGTAGAGTGGTTAATTGCAGAGCTCTGCATTCCATCCTTACGCAGCCAACCTTACAGGAGACATCACTGTGCTCTGCTGGGACTTGCAATAAATCGTTACGGTGAATTAGAGCTGGTACCTTGATGCTCTGTGATTCTCTAAAGTAGGCCAGAAAACAGCATAGAGCATAGCTGGGCACTTGTGTTTGATTATGTGCTTTCCATTAGCTCCTTCAGCAGCCACCTGCTTCTCCACAGCTTGGTCCTGTTACCAGAGATGTGTCAGTGTTTGCCTCGCTGCCGTTGGCTTCCACGGCACAGTGTGGGGCTGAGCCCACGTGCAGGTACATCTCCTAGTCCAAGTGACACCCTGCACAGAGAAGTGGGATAAAACAAAGCTACAAAAGGAGGCTGGAGTGGGTGAGTGGGGCAGCAAGTCAAGAGCAGGATGCCTGCTTGTTGTTACGTGCTCCTCTCTGAGTAATACCTGGTTGTCAGCACCAGCCGGAGACAGAAATGGGAGCACAAATGAGAGCTGGGTGACTCTCCCAGCTGCTGTGCTTGGAGGCAGAGAAAGGTGAGCTGAGGACAAAGTGGCTGAGACAAAACAGCTCCCTGATGCATTTTCATTTCATGAATTTATTGTAAAACCAATGCATCTGTTTCTGAAGCACCTTTGGAAGCTGCAGCTGTTGAGGGTGACACAGGTAGTGTGGGAAAGCTTCGGGCATCTGCCATCAGTCCTGGAGAGGCTGCAGCAGGAGTGCCAGCCTGAATAGCTCTGCAGAGCTGTTTCAGAGCCTTCAAGGCTTTCTCAAATGCCTGTTTTACAAGATGAAAACAGGGTGTGGAGGCATTTTCACCACCCTATGTGACCTTTCTTCCTTCCTCACGTGAGTCACTCGGATTCCAAGCCAAGGCCAGCCCGAGGCAGGTACTGCTCTTCCTGGTCCTGGAAGAGGGAAGGGCTTCCAGGTCAGCAGAGGGGGGATAAGGCATCGTTCTCTCCTGTGTCCTCCTGGTCTGTGCCCAGCAGTTGTGATCTGTGGCTGTGGTGTGGGGCAGCGGTGGTCACCCTGTTCTCCCCTCCCTGGGCCCAACGTGCTGATCTCTTGGTTTGTCTCCTTCCAGTCTCTCGACTTCTTAAAATTGCTGAATTCTCTTCAACAAACTGTTAATGGAAATATAAAGCTGCTAAATCCCACACATGCTCATCTCCATGGGTTTTAATCAACCTTTTCCCCTGCAGCCTTCCTCTGTAATCCGGGCTCGTTTTGGCCAGACAGAGTGAACCTGAGCAGTGCATCTCCTGCCTGTGCGTCCAGCTGGGATCCATCTCCTTCTCCTCAGCCTTTCAGAGGAGATAAACTGCCTCTGCACCAAAGATTTAGTAATTTGCAGAGCTGCTATTGCCACTTTCTTTCCTCTCGTACAGAGTTCTTGTTGTAGATGAGCCCCAGTCTGTCTTCTCCTGTGCATGGTCAGGGAGTGCCCTTAACCAAAGCCATCTCCTTCCACCCTCTTCTGTTCTTAGGTCTTGTGTTCATCTTCCTGATGTTTGATTACAGCATCACCCCCGCTGGTCCCTGGGTTGTTTCTGTTTGGGGCAGAGGCTGATGAGAGCATCAGCTGTTTCTCAGGTGAGTGCTGTGTCCCTGAGGACATGAAGTCCATTTCCTTAGGCAGCAGGGACATTTCCCTCCCCAATAAGCCAAGTCCCAGGCTCTTGCTGTGTTTGGCTTTCGTGTCTGCCCCAGTGGGCTTCGGCCAATGTCCACTGCCTGCCCTGAGCTGGCATGGTGGAGCACGCAGGCACGTGGGCTTGGCACACTCCGTCCTGCTGTGGCTCTGTATGCTTCTAATTTTCTTTCTTTGGTATATTAATTTCAACCAGATTTTGTCAGCTCTCCAATAGGAAAATAACCCCAGCGTGCCACAAACCGCATCTCACAGAGCGACACGTAGAGGTTTGGGTCTTTGTACTGCCAAGATGTGCACCAAGGGCAACGTGACCCTTCACAGCCCTGCTCTGTCCTGGTCTCAGGGACAACCCCTGCTGCTTCCCAGGGTCTGTTCCCAGTCTGCTGCAGGGTATGAGAGAGTAGTGCTGGGTAAAGGGTGTCTGGCAGAACAGGAACATCTCCCCTTCCCCAGCACATGAGTTGCTGTTGCTCAAGCAGGGCAGAGCCATCCTCTCGCATCCAGAGCATGTCCCAACACACCCTGGTTGTGATTCCTCCGTTTCAGCAGTGTGTTTCAGCTCACCAGTTGTGTTCTTTCCAAAGACACGAACCTACAATTTCTTAGGGGGGATGCCACTGCTGCCCTCCCATCAGGGGTGTCCAGGCTGGGAGGGTTTAATTTGGTGGCACTGTCACATAGTGTGTCCAAAAAATCTCTCTGACTCTGCAGAAGGAGATAAGGGAGGCTCCAGAAGGGCGAGCGGGACGCAGCAGGATGCGTGGGGAGTGTGCACGGGGAAGGTCATGGGCATTGCTTAGGGAGGTGATTTAGGGGGTGATTTAGGTGATTAGGGAGGTGATTTAGGGGGTGGAAAACACAAAGAGGAAAGAAGAGACATTTACAGAGTAGATGTATAATTACTGAGTATGAGTAATAGGGTGAAAGAGAGAAGTTTACTCAACACAAGGCTGACTCTTTTGGATGGTGAATCCTCTGTGTTTTCAGATTAGAGCTGAAGGCAAACAGTGGAACAGTCATTTAAATTCAGGCCAAAACAGGTTTTAACTTTCTAAGCAGTGAGAAGCTTCTAATGAAGAATACTCTGAGGAAACAAGCACTTTTCTTGCTGCTCAGCTCAGGGCCACTGAGTCAAACGTGCATCACCTCTCCCACTTTCCTCCCCGTATGAACAAATGCATTGTAATAACTGTATCCAGGTGTTTTCAAGGTGTTTTCCTTCTCATCTCCAGCGGTGCACAGCAATTCTGACCATAGCTTATCTCCAGATACCCCAGATTCTGCTGCACTTCAGCAGCAGGTCAAGTGAGTGTGAAATGTGTCAAATGCTTGGTGAAGCAACTGAGATGGGAAGCGTGTCAGTCAGACCTCTCACCTCTGGCTCTTGTGTGACTGGGTGGAAGCCAGCTTCTGTGCTGGGAGAGGATGAGCCTGGCTCGGCAGGATGAGAGCTGGACGTGGCTGCTTCCTATCCTTCCCCCTCACTTCAGCCTGTTACATTAGGTGTTTGCTCCCACTGCTCCTGTAAGGAGCAAAGGGCCCAGCCCAGCCTGTTTTCAACACATTAAGAGTAAGGAGGTGTAAAATATTAATTAATCCATAATCTTGGAACAAGTGGGAAAAGTGAGAGGTGAGGAAGACAAAGGCTGGTCTATGCTGACTGGCAAATAACATGCTTTGCTTTCTTTGTTCCTCTGATTGTATGCTGGACCTTTCCTAAATGGCTTGCCTGAGGATGCACAATGAAATGGCAGCCTTGTTCCCTCTGCCTTCATCCCCCAAATCTGGAGTCAGCCAGCAGAGGATAAATAATCCTGACTTCAGACACCATCATGCCCACTCCTCTGGGTTTTTTTTTATATCTACTGCTTTTCCCTTTGCAGATGTTGACGAGTGCCAGGTCCACAATGGGGGCTGCCAGCACAGATGTGTGAACACCCTTGGATCTTATTACTGTGAATGCAGTCCGGGCTTTCGCCTGCACACAGACGGCAGAACCTGCATCCGTAAGTCAGACTTTCATTTCTTGAGAGTCTCTGTTTCCTTGCCCTTGCCCTGCCTGTGACTGTGTGGCATTGTACACAGCGTGTGGCTCTCAGCTTCCCACTCACATCCCTGCCTTGTGAAGGGAATTTGAGGTGACAGTGATGGATTGCATGTTCCTTTGTTTCTCAGGAGCCTGGTAGTGTTCCCTACCACTGTTACTGGGTTTGTAACGTTTGCTGCTCTTCAATGGACAATTTTGACTTCTTTGCAGTTCCTGAGTGTGTTCTGGTTCAGGAGAAGTAACTTCCAGGGCTTTGTTTCTGTGCTCAGTACTGGGTAGATGAGAGAACAAACACATGAAGTAGATGATTAAAAGGTTTGAGTCAGTCCTTGTTTTACCTCAGCTGTTTCCCCAGTGGCACGATAGGCACTAGGTGTGACAGACAAGTGCAGATCAGTGTGGCTGTGTCTGGAACTGTGGTCACAAGGATCTCAGCAGCCCTTCTCTGTGATGTTGGTCATGCATCTGCTTGGATGGTGCATGTCCAGACGTTACAGTTCAGGTGCCAGCTTTCACTACAGCCCATTTCTAGGCCAGTTCCTTGCCTGCCCTGAACCAGAAGCTCAGAGACACTGGGGTGGAGCTTGGAGTTTGCCCTCCAGCATCTGCTGCTGCTGTTGTTTTTATTAAACAGCACAGCTCACAGCTTTATTTGACACATTTTTCCTCTTCTTTTGAGGGATATTTTCTTACAAGTGGAAACAATTCCTGGGTGATGGCATCACAAAGGACATTGACTGGTGTTTTCTCAGAGTACAGCGATTCTTGGTTTTGTTGGTATATTCTGTCCCCTCACAGAATAAAACAGGAGACAAACCAAAACACAGAGTGTTCTCAGCAGGATCAGCCCCAGAAAGGGAAACGTTTTCCAGAGGAAAGGCTCACTACAGGGAGGACTCTCTTGTTTAAAAGCAGTTTCCAGCCTGTGCCTTGGTCCCGGGGCAGGCAGGACAGCCCTGCTCCCTGCTGCCTCTGCCGAGGCTGGGAGGAACCTGCTTTGCATTAAACTTCTGAGCAAGTATTTGCCATAATGTGCAGAGCGTTGGAATTCATCTGCCAAAATGAAGGGGTCTCTATTCATGAAACCTGATCTGCCAAGGGACTGACTGGGGCGGTTTGTGGAGCTCTGGGGAGCGGAGCTGGCAGGATCTGCTGCTCCTTCAGCGCTGCCTGTGCCCCACTGATGCACAGAGTGCACAGGCAGGCAGATGCAGAGCAGGCAGGCTGAGGAAAAGCTCTTGCTATATAATAGTCCAGTATGGTTCTAAAATAACAACAGAGCAGAGCTAAAAATCTGTCTTTCTCGCTTCAGGACTGGCGGCTTTTGTTCTTTACACTTTGGTGACAGAAATGTGCATATGTCCTAGCTCTGTACCAACCTCGGAAGACAGCTTTATGGAGTGGTGGTAGGGAACATCTTTTTCTTGTAAAAGGCCTAGAACATAGCACAGAATTAGAGGTGGTTCCTCAGCTGTTGTTCATGTCCTCTACATGCCTTATGCTGTGGATGCCCACATGCCACGACTGATGCTCATTCTGTGGTGCACAGCTTTCTGCCCCTATGACTTCCATGTGACCTCGATGCCAGAGCCCAGCAGCCATCCTCCTTGTGTCTGCTCACAGCGCAGCACAGCACAGCACAGCACAGCACAGCACAGCACAGCACAGCACAGCACAGCAGCCTGGGGTGATGGATTTGAGTTCACCCAACTCCCAGCAGTGTAAATACAAGCTCTTGCAACAAGCCCACCCCACAACAGTGTGAGGGCAGCTGGTTACAACGGGATGCTCTTGTCCCAGGCTGGGTTGTTGCAGAGGGGTGTGCTGTCCCGTCCACACTCGCTCAGCGAGTCCACGAGCCTGGCAGCAGTGTGTGGTCCAGTCGTTCAGCTTCCAGCAGGTCACTTGGTGGTAATCCCAGGCCCTCGAGCGTGCTTTCTGTGGTGTTTTCACAAGTACATGCAGGCAGTTCTTTCCTTAATGCTCAGTCTACATAAATATTTACCCTGCAGAGGCAGAGGCTTTGCTCTGACTTGATCTCGGGAGTGACACGGGTTTTATGGGGCTGGTGTTCTGACAGGGGTTACCAGGCTGCGGGCAGGCAGCAGCCAAAGCCGGAGGCCTCACTCAACACACCCTCCCTTCACACTTCCATTTTCCTGTTCCAGGGGAGGAGGAAAGTGTTTTCTCTTGCTGAATGCCAAGCTTAAGGCCAGCTGTAACAGGGAGGCAGAGCAACACGACTGAGTGGTGGAAAGCAGCACGAGGACTTGTCAGAGCCACGGGCGTGTTGGGGACTCGAAGGGCATCCCCTGGAGCAGAGGAGCTCTGCAGCCCTCAGAGGCTGAGTGTGTGTGGCACAGACAGGAGCACAATAGCCTCCCTGTGTGTGGAAACATCAGGTAGCTGAGCTTCTACCTGTTAGTGAACTACTTTCTAGTTCTTGTGTTGGTTGGTACCTACAAAGAGCTGAACCACAGATGGAGCTGTAGCATGGTGCTGTGCAGGTCAGAGGTGGTATGTTTGTCTGGGTGAGTAACCCCCCCACAGCAAGGAACAGAGTGGAGATGTTTCAGTGCCTGGCAGCTGCTTTCTGGGGCTGAAGAGGGAAAGAAGTGGTAGGAAAGAGGTTTGTTTTTTTTTTTTTTCAGGACCTGAGCCACGTTTCTTCACTCTTGTGAAGTTTCAGGCACTGACTTGACCTCACCCAAGATTTTATTTTGCTGAGTGGTTCTGAGGGATTGGGTTTGCTGATAAAAGTGGTATTTCTCATAAAGTTGGGATAGTCTCTGACTTTGATGGACAGGTATTATTTGATTATTCAGTGCTGCTAAACCAGGAAAATACTGCTGCTAAAGAAAAGGAATAGGCCAGGAATAAAGAGAACTGGAGGCAGCGAGACTCTGCCATCCATTCCCAGAGCTGCCCTGCCTTTAGAGGCAGGGGAAGGGGCTGCTGGGGACCTGAGCCAGGGCTCATGGCTTAGAGCTGGGTCAGGCAGAGCAACGGGCCTCAGGAAGCTGCTGGCAGCCCCAGGAGCAGCAGTGCAGGCCAGAAAGCGTTCTGGAGACAGAGCATGGCCATGACATTTCCAGTTAAGGTCTCTAAAACCACGGGTTTAATTCTTAAAATGTTTTCCAGTCCCCACAAAAACCCACAAAGGCTTCAGTTAATCAGCAGCTCTGCCTGAAGCTCCAGCAATCCTCTGCAGAGGCTGGTGGCTGTTTGTTGGCGTGCAGGATGGACCCAGAGGCTCAGCTCCGGGGGCAGAGCCTTGATGTCAGTGGGCTTTTCCACCCTCTGGCTAAACCACTATTCCCAGCTTGCCATGGCTAGTCAAAGCTTATTTTATACATTCTTTTGAGGGCTTAGCACCCTGGGTGGTTGTTTGCACCTTTGTGGTCAGTGTTGCAGAGGACAGAGCAAGGCACAATCCAGGGAGAATGCTGTAGAAGTTTCCAGAAGTTGCTTGGGCACCTTTTAAAAGCAATTGGCTACGAAATGTATGGGAGTTGCAAGTAAAGGGCCCTTTAGATGAGCACTCATGTTCTGTAGGATTGGAAGAAACATTTTTGCCTTTAAAAGCATTTTTTTCTTTGAGGGCATTGGGACCTTTTGCAGCACAAGCAGAGCTGGTTCTGTGCACAGCCCAATAAGGATCCTTAAATCTTTGGCATTGCCTGGAGAATTGAGGGTGGTGCATGATTCCTGTCCCCTCACACCTTGGGATCCCATCTTTCCCTAGAGATACGTCTGGCCCTGTCAGCCATCGTGGGAGCCTCACAGGGGTGCCTGGGGTGCAGGAATGGACTAAAAGATCACAGCCAAGACCAAGCTTTGGCTCAAGGCCCATGTTGAGAGCAAGCCAAGGTGCCAGGAGTCCACTGTGAGCTCATACCTGCAACTACTCTGGGGTCTGTGGCTCAGGAGGGCACAAAGAGTGGCTTAAAGCCACCTTTCTGTGTGCTGCTTTGTGTCTCGCAGCAGCTCCCAACCCTTGTTGATGCTTTGGGTAATTTACAGCTCGGTTGTGCAAGATTCTTTCATTGCGTCTTTGTTGTTCAAATATAGCAAGTCACTGGTGAGTTTAATCCAGAAGGGAGGGAGAGAACGAGCAGGCTTGTCTATTGAAAGTGAAAGAGAACAAAAAGAGTTATTGGACGTCCTGAAATCACCTCTGTCTTTATCAGAACCACATGGGCAGGAGGGAGGATGCTGACATCTCCAGGTCCTTCTCCACTGCTTCAGCAGAGGGATGGAATCCAGTCCAGAGCAGAGAAATTAATCTGAGCCAATTGCTTTTGTTGGCCTGCAGAGCAGGGAGAGATGGGCTGTATTAGCACATAACATGTTTCTGGAAATTGTCTGAGGTTAGAATAAATCAGTTTGGGATTACATGATGTATCCCTGTTTATATTAAGAGCATTTCAAAGGAAGAAATCTCAAGCATAGCAGCAATTTCTATAGGGAACAGCAGGACTCTGCTGTATGCAGAGGGTAATGGGCTGTATGTCCTTTGCAGAGCTTTGCCATTCGCATTTATTGAACAGTTTAGGAAATGTGACTTTTTCTTTGTCCAGTGACTGTTTCTCAGCTGTTTCTCAGACATTTTGACGAGCTGATGGGTTTGTGTGATGCTGCAAAAGGGAACGTCATGCTCAGTCCTAGTTACAGCTGTGTGTGGTTACTTTTAAAGTATTAGCTAAAGTATTAAAGTATTTGCTGCTGCTGGCAAAGTATTTGGATCTGCAGGGGCTACACTGAGCTCCCCCCCAGGTAGTGAAGGTGAGATGGAGGGTGCAGAGCTTGGGTGTTACATCAGCTCCCCTGTTAGGCTGCTACTTTGCAGCTCTGCTTCCCGCAGGCAACCACCAGCAGCAATGGTCCTTTTCATCCCTTTTATCTGCTCCCTGGGGCTGAGAGGGTCAGAATCTAGGAGGTGACACCTTTCAGCAGCACTGCACTCCTTTCAGATGGGGGGGAATGGAAGGAACGTCCCTCCTGCAGACAGTGAAATATCATCTGCAGAAAGTCTGTCTGAGCTTTAATTACAACAGTCTGTGGGCTGTACAAGATGACACTGGATTTGGCAACGTTGTCACAGAAATGTTAAGCTAGGAAAAGCATCTGGGAATGGAAATATTTTTAGAGTTGTTCAGTAAACATGAAAAAAAAAAACAAAACAAAAGCAAAAGCAGTAATTAAAGCAAGGCCAGCAGAGAGGTCCCTGGCTGTGCCTCTGCGAGAAGCCAGCTAAGGAGACCCAGGCTCAGAAGGCCTTTGCTTTGATGGAAAGATACCCTAAACAATTTTAATGTGTTTCATTAGCTTCATCTTATTATTCCTGATTCTCAACTGCATTAGTCCAAACCTTCCCAAAGGACCTTCCCTCAGGACTCGGCTGCCTTGGTCCTTGCATCACACACGTGCCACCACTGCTCTGTAGCTTAAAACTCCATCCAGCCAGTGGTGACAGCCGCTTCTTCTTTTCCCTGTGCTGAGAAGGACTTCTGGTTCTCCTTACCTATAGTGGTCAGGAACGTATCCATGATGGCTGAGGCAACAGTGTGCATGGGACCCTGTGCTATCGTATGCTGTCGCAGAATGGGGAGGCTCAGGTGGGGTTGGCAGGCCTGAGGAGTACGTTTGCTAGCAAATAAGCTATACTAAAAGAAACACAAGAGGAAATAAAATGCCGTGTAGGACCCCTGAGCTCTCACTGCTTCACCTTTTACCTTCTCTTAGTGGTCTGTGAACAGCGTTGGTTGATTTACAGCAGCAGCATCTGAAACACCTAGGTCAAGGCAGACTTGCTGGACCAAAAGCACACATCTCTTCAGTGGGTGTCTATCCCCTACTCTTGCTGCTCGTGCTGGCCAAGCATTGCCAAGTCCTTCATGTCCACTGCCTGAAGCTTCCTCAGCCACTGCACAGCTCCATCTCCACGTGGGCTCTGCCATTCAGAGCAGCCCAGAGCCACGCTGGTCATCTTGTGTGTGGAAATAAAGCTTTTGGCAAGTCTTCTGTCCCCAAGCTCACGGGGTTTTTATCAGCTTAAATTTTGTTATGATAAAGAAAAAAACCCAGACTTCAGGGTTCTTTCAGAGGTATGCAAGGAGGGCAGTTATTTAAACTGCAGATTCATATGAATAGCTGCATACTGGGAGGTTATTTCAGGCACAAGATGCATTGGCTTGGCAGGCCTTGGCCCAGTCCTTTTCCCATATGGAGGAATGTTTTGGCAGGCATTAGCATTGTTTGACTTCTTTAAAAAGGAAAAAAAAAAGGTTCAACAAGCATATTATTTATGGGTATTCTTGAATATATGCTGTTAAACACTTTAATACATCAGAATATTTTAAGATGACCACCCATTTCTGGAGCACTGTAACTCTGACCCCAGAACTCTTCAGGAACGTGGAGTATTCTGTTCCCTTCCAAATGGATTAGAGGAAAACAATGTCAGCACAGCTAACATAAACTGATAGTTCTTGCTCCAGCTGTATGTTGTGTATGGCAATACTTCAACACTATTAAGTCACTTTTATTCCCCTGAATGTTGTTAGTTAATTAGAGGCATGCAGTGGGCAGTTAGTTAGTCTCTGAAAGCTTGAAATGAGAAGAGCTCCTCAGCCCTGAGTCGAGGCAGATTTTTCACAGGGGAATTATTAGCAGGAAAAAAACACAAAAACCACATGAATGCACAATTTTGCCTTTTTAATTCCTCCTGCCAAATACTTGTTTTTCAGTAATATACCAGGCAGGCTTAATAGAATTGCTTTCAGTACTTTGTCTGTAGAAAAATACCTCTTGCTGCTTGAGGGAGGTGGTGGAAGAGGCTGCTGCACACTCACCCATTGCAGGGCCCTGGCCAGGGGTGGGATGACAGACCCACCTTCCCTTGGGATTCAGAGACCTCCTTAAAAGCTGAGGCTTCCACCAGCACAGGCTTTCCAGGCTCATCTGCATGGCAAAGCTCTCGAGGTGGCTGAGGGCACTGTGATTCCCTGAAGTGGTGGCTTGTTAGCTGGCAGACATGGGTTTTATTAGAGGTATTTTTAGCTTTCTTACAAGATTCCTCAGAGTCAGCACATGAGTTTATTCTGGAGCTTGAAAAATAGGTCAGAAATGTGCAAGACCACAACTCCTGGTGCCATTCTGCTTATGGAAACCAGGTCTGGGTTTCCATCCAGACTGGGGCCAGGTTTTAGTCACATTGCATCTACACAGCTTTGATGTGCAGCATGTTGCACATTTCATGGACATTCGTGGCTCCTAAGAGGCAGAACAGATGTTAGAGGCCAATTTCCCAATGCCCATAAGGGACACCTCTCTCTGGAGCAGTCTGAGATGCTTACTGAAGGAGTAGGTAGGCTCACTCAGGTGACATGCAGAGGATCTAAGAGAAGAGTTTCATCACTTTGGAGGTATGTGATTACCCCATAGGATGGCTTACCTACCAGAGTCTGGGAATGTCACTCCATGAAGTCCTTCCCTGCTCTGTTATTTTAGCTCATGTCTGTCCTGGATAGCTGCAGCCTAGAAAAATAAGCAAACTCTGCCTGCTTGCTGGTTGCAAGGTGCACACCTCCTGTTAAACACCATGCTTTTGTTGCTTATCCTGCAGAGAATCCTCTGGTGATAGGAGCAGGGTGGTGAGGAGGAGGCTGATTAATGACAGCAAGTTTGTAAAGAAAAGATAGCCCACATGTTTGGTCAGATCTGTTTTCTGCAGGAGCCCAGGCAAAACCCCTCTGTTTTCTGACTGTTTGAAATCCTTTGGGCAGGAAAGGGCTTTGCACAAGGCCACCCAGAAATGCTGTGGCATGGCCAGGAACACCAGTCAGGAATCTCAGTTCCCAGTCCTGCCTTCACTTAGTATGAAATCACAGTTCCCATCAGCCTATCTCCATGTGCTCTGACTGTTGGTCACAGCATCAGTTACCCAGAGGGGATGAGCACACCCATCCTAACTTTCATGCAGACATCTCTTAGTCAAAGCACTAAGCAGCTGGGAGTTCTTACAGCTGATTGAAGTGCAGACACAGGATGCTTCTGAAAACTCTTTAAGTGCTCCCAAAACTGATGGCACCTGCTGGGCCTTGCCCTGTTGTAATCTGTGTCTTCTGCACAGCATGGAGCTAAAAACTTCATTTTGCATATCATTTTGTTACAGGAAAACCTGAGAGCAAGTCTCTCTGAGCAGTAATTAAGCTGAATGAGCTGTGGCATTGCACCTGCAGTGACTGTCTTTGAGCAGACTTACAAGGATTTCAGCAATAACGGAGCACAAGGAGCCTGCTTGCTGACACAGGCACCCTTCAGAGAGAGAGGTGGGGGGATGTCTGTTAGGAAGCATGCCCTGTAATACTGCAGGGCCCAGACCTCCACATCCTGGTCTCACCTCCCAGGAGAGCTGCTGGGAACTCTTTTTGTAGAAAAGAACAATTTTTAGCTGTTGATACCGTGGAGCTGATCTTACCTGTAAAGAGAAGGATCCTCATCTGGAGTGGCACAGCCCTGGGTGGGCTCTTATGCATTGCATGCAGAGCAGAGTCTGGCAGCAACAGCTCTCACTGAGCCCACTGCCACCCCCTAGGAAGTTCACCGTGAACTTCTCCTTTTAGCCCAGGCTGAACAGGGCCCTGCTTTAGACTCCAATTAGCAGCGCTCTAAGCACGTGCCACCCACCCTGATGCTGTGCCAGGGGATTCCTCCAGGTGCTGTCCTTTCTGTGACGAGTGCTCTGTCCCTCTGCCTCGCAGCCCTGAACACGTGTGCCCTGAACAACGGCGGCTGTGAACACGAGTGCGTGCAGGTGACGCCGGCGCAGCATCGCTGCCGCTGCCGCCACAACTACCAGCTGCGGGAGGACGGCAGACGCTGCGCCCGTGAGTCCCTCCAGAGCCTCTCCTGGGGCTCTTCTGCAGGGGCAGCCGAGGGAGGGAACAGTGAGCCTCAGATACCAAATAGATCAGAGCAGAGCGTTTCTCTCCAGCAGAATCTCTGCATGTGGCGGTGGTGGGGATGTATGCTACAGCTTGTTCTGAAAGGCTGGGGAGAGCTGCAGGAGTGTGGCCAAGGACAATGAAACTATATTGAGGCAAACACTTCTGAGAAGGGGAAGGAACAGCAGCGTGTCAGGATCTTCTTCCTCTGCTCGCAGACAGCTTTCTGGCTGACCTGCTCTCGGCTGCAGGAGGGATTGAAGCTGAAGGGGATGTAGAGCAGAAGTTTAATCTTCTCATTCATAGCAGTTGGCATTCAAGAAGTAGGAGGAGGGAAGTCTGTAGCTAAGAAGTTGCTAAGGGAAAAGAACCCACAGATATAAAAATGCAGCAGTGGGTAAGGTTTTCTAGCATCTGTCCAGCTCCTGGAGCAGGTCAGACTGGCAAACCTCTTGGTAGGGGCATTTGAAGCAAATTTGCCAAGCACTTGCTCTCTCACCTCTGTAGAAGCACATGCCCTTGCCAAGCTCCTGCTGGAAAGGCTTCACTCAGATGAGTCTTATGCAGGATCTCACACCAACTAAATCCTCCTGCCTGGACAGGGCGGTAAAAAGAGCAACAGCAGAGATTTTGCCTGGTGGGGGGGGGAATGGTCTTTCCTGGCTTGCAGACTTTTTTTTTTTTAGCTCAGAAAGAGCCAGGACTAGCATGAACTAAGGCTGCTCTGTGCTCTGCCCTGCAGTGAGGAACCCCTGCGCCGACAGGAACGGCGGCTGCATGCAGCGCTGCCACAGCCACCGCGGAGCCGCACGCTGCGACTGCCACCCCGGCTACCGCCTGGCACCCGACCGCAGGGCCTGCGAGGGTAAGCGCCTGCTGCAGCACCCGCAGCAGAACAGCCCTCTCCCAGGGTGAGGCCGGGCTCCAGTGATGGGAGCTGGCAGGTCTGTGAGTGGGAGGAGGCGATGCACAGCCTTTCAGAGGCAGGGGCATGGATGCGCTCAGCTCTCTGTCCCAGAGCTCTGCTCGAGTTGTCTGGAACAACACTGGAGTTCCAGGGGATCCCAGGTCCTGGGAAGCTTCCCAGTAACCTTGAACTCCTAATTATTTGTTGGTCTGGACCCCAGTGAAGAATTCAGGGTGCAAAAGACTGGTGAAAACCTTGAAGATAGTAACAGTTGTCCCTTTGAGAGAACGTTTGTGGCTGAACCCACTTTGCTGCTCTCTTGCAGATGTGAATGAGTGTGTGACAGGCCTGGCCATGTGTGCACACCAGTGTCTCAACACCCAGGGATCCTTCAAGTGTACCTGTAACCCAGGCTACGAGCTGGGGGCAGATGGCAAGCAATGCTACCGTGAGTACTGCCTGCAGGCCCATCCCAGGCGGGACAGAAGGGCAAGTGCTTGTTCACTGTCCTCTGGGAATTGGTGGGGCCAAGTTACAGCAAACTGTCTTGAAGAATTTCACAAGCAGGTCTGGGACTGTTTTCTCTCCCACCAAGATGAAAAACAACTTTGTCTGATCTTTAAAGTTACCGTGAAGCTACTTTTGCTGGTTTAGGCAATTTATTTGGAGCCATTTGACTCCAAACAGGCCAAGTTTTGCTCTTGGGGACTTGGTTGGATGGGTTCAGTCAGCTGCAGATGTGTGGCTGAAGGAGGAACCGAGCTAGTGATTGCATCTGCTACCATCAAGAAAATAAACAGTGAGTGAGCCAGACTGTCCCTACATCTTTGTTCAGCTCATACACATCAGCAGGGAGAGTCCAAAGCAGAGCTATCAGCATTTAGCACTTGCAGTCCCCTTACAGACCAAAGCCACCACAGCAGTCCCAGTGCTGGCAGCTGGTGTTACTGGAAGCTGTGATGTGCAGCTCTCACTGGGAGCCAACCAAAGGTACGAGGGTAAGGATTTGCAAACCATAAACAGGTCTTGAAAAGCATCAAACTGGGTAATGTGAGGAACTACCTCCTCACCCATCACTGTGACTATGCAGCAGGGCAGATTACCCTTTGTGGCTTCAGCTAATTAGCCCATAGGTGATAAAAAGCAGAGTTTTATTGCTGCTTGGTCTGGTTTCCCAGAGAAGCCCCTGGTAAGAAATGGCAGCCCTGGAGGGTTACTTCTGGCAGCAGGGACAGTGGGAGTACAAACCCCACTCATGTTCTGACACAGCCCTTCCAGTCTTTGTGAATCACTGCTGTAACCCTTGGCAACATCTCTATCTTGGTGCCAGCTATAAAGTAACCTTCTCGTATGAACAAAGTCTTCCCCTACCTCTTCTAGTGAGTTTATGCACAACTCTGGCTGATTTTACACTAAGGAGAGACAGAAGGACTAAGCTCATGTTATGAAACCAGAAAGTCTTCCACCGTGGCATAGCTTTTGTTTGTGACAAGCACCAGGCTCCCCTTCTCTCATCCTCCTTGGGTCTGAACACACTAAGAAAAACTCAGAAATGTTCCTGAAGGCAGAAACTGTTTTCCTTGGGGTTTAAGACTAAGTCAAAGCACCATGGTGCAAGTTCCTTTTAGTTTAAGAAAGCTTAATTAACTAGACTGAAGTTTACATAAACTTTGCCAAGCTAAGGAGACATATGGCTGCTATGGATGCTTGCACCCACCATTTCTGACATGTCAGTAACTGATGTTTCTAGCTGTAGGCATCTGGATGTTTCCATAGTTAGCTGCATTCTGCTGCTCCCATTTCTAGCTGGCATCAGAACAGCTCTGTAGTTAAGAAGACTGAGCCAACTTTTGGTTGGCAGCACATCCTGCAGCCTGTCAGGAATGGGAACAGTTTTGCCTGCAGTCTGGTTCATCTCAGGGATTGTCCAGACCCTGCTCCCCATCCTGTCCCTAAGAGGCTACACAGGGCGTTGCTGGGATCCATCCATTTATTTTTGTACATCATTTCCCAGCTCAGCAGTGGCCTCTGTGCAAAAAGCTATTTTCATCCTTTCCCCATCCCTTTCCCCCTCAGCAGGGCTGTGTGCACAAGAACATACATGCAAGGAGCTCAGCTGGCAGCTGCTGTGTGGGTGCTGGCTCAGGGAAGGCAGGGGGGCAGCTGGGTGTGCAGGATCCTAACCAGGGTGCCTTTTCCAGGGATAGAAATGGAGATTGTGAACAGCTGTGAAGCCAACAATGGTGGCTGTTCCCACACATGCCACCACAGCAGCTCTGGCCCAGTCTGCACCTGTAACTTTGGCTATCGGCTTGAAGAGGACCAGAAGACTTGCACTGGTAAGGGGAAAACCACAGCTCGTTCCTGCCCAGCACAGCATGTGACCATGAGAACCTGTTGTGTGTCAGCCCCTGTGTGTAAATGCACCACAAACAGGTTAACAAGGGTACAAAGAGATGGTGAGATATTGCTCTACTTGAAGACACCCTCAAACCTCCACTCAAGACCTGCTTGGACAGCAAAAGTTGACTTGAGAAGCAGTTGGTTTTACTGTGCTAAAACTGATCTGAGCCAGCATTGGCAGACAGAGAAACTGGCATCTCAGATACCTATAAGATTATGTCTAGAAGGGATGATGCTTGAAATGTACCATCTTACCTGTTATCTGAGGAAGCAGCAGTGTCATTCAGTAATTGGGTGATGTGGAGGAGTCATTAAATGCCAACCAGGTGTAGTTCATCCCCAGGCAGTTCTTAAAGTGGATGTTAATGAGGAGATAAGGGTGAAACCAACCTGTAAGAGAGAGTTATGCCTTTTATATTGCATTACTTTGAGCCCCTTGCAGCAAATAACCTAGTCAGAAACCCAGGGTGTCAGGATTCCTCCCTTGGCTGGGGAGCACGTTGTCTTCTTCAAGAAGAAACCAAGAGTAGTGGCCCAGCCTTTGGCAAACATGCACAGAGCAGTAAGAGCTCACCAGAACTAGTCCCAGAGCCACTTTAACAAGTACTGTCACCACTGCAAAGCGAGATGTGTGCATTAACATCCACTGCCCTTTGGTTTCTATTTAGATATCAATGAATGTGACAACGGTTCTCACTGTTGTCAGCAAGACTGTTACAATTACCCTGGAGGCTACGAGTGTGCCTGCTCTGCAGGATACAGGCTCAGCACAGATGGCTGTGGCTGTGATGGTAAGCAGAGACAGCGACTGTGCTCCTGCAGCTGGGTAGAGGCACGCATGGACCCCGCTCCTCTGACTGCATTTCTGTTCTGCCAGCCTCCTCAGCTTGCTCACTGCTAGAGCAGCTCAGCTGTTCCAATCCAGACACTAATCCAGCACAAGGGAAGGGGTAGCAATGGGGCCTTTGGACAGACTGAATCCAACTCATGGTAACTCAAATCTGGTTCAGGTCTGACCGTTAATGTGCAGAGACTATTTCGTGTTCAACCCCAGAGGGCAATAGTGCCCATCATTTTCACCCAAGAATCACAGAAGGGTTGGGTTGGAAGTGACCTCAGGCAAATAAAAGTGTCTGTATTAAATACAGCTGAGACAATGACTAACAAAAGCTTTTAATAAAGAGAGCAAGAACTTGCCCTACCTGGTTGCAGACACCCAGGCACTTCTTCCAGTTTCTCCCAGCTCATACCAGTTTTCCTGCCAGCTCTCTGGTGTGTCACCTTCTCAGCATAAAGAATTTGGGGCTTTTTCTTCCTCATGAGTTGTTCCAATTACCAAAGTTCTCTAATAACATTTCACAGGTGAAGCTCTAAGCTTACCCACCTCTTTCTACATAATTAGTGACAAAGAGCTGAAACCCAGCACATGATGCTTCGAAACCCAGGAGTGGTCTCACTCCCTTTTTGCTCTCATGGCTTCACTAACTCGCTGCCAGCCTGCTTGTGACCTGTGGACCAGAATATTTCTGTACCCCTGCTCCCATGACACTGTTGTCCCCTGTGTTTTTCAGATGTGGATGAGTGCTCCTCAGGTAGCGGTGGGTGTGAGCACACGTGCCAGAACCAGCTGGGCTCCTTCCAGTGTGGCTGCGAGATCGGGTACAAACTGGCTGAGGACAGGAGGAGCTGCATCCGTGAGTGTGATACCCAGAGCTCCCCCAGCACAGGCCCCTGCACGGGGCTCCTTGAGGCTCCCCCAGTACAAGGTTCTCAGGAGCAGCAGCTCCTTCCTGCACACCACAGCAGTTACTGCTGTTAGCAGTGGAAGTGTGGAAAGCTTTCCCCCTGACAGAGCCAATCCTGTTTCAGCCACATTACACAGCACTTTCCAAGTAAGTGGAAGGGATTTTTTTGCTACAGCTACACTTAAAATAGCCTGTAGCGATGGCTCCCCCATTAACCAGACAACCAGAACTCTTCCCAGGCACCAGCCACTACAGTTTTTCCTTGCAAGAAATAACAGGTTTATCTTTTTGAAGCTGTATCATCTTTTCCCCACCATTAAATTCACCGTTACCCCATTTACTTGCTTCACAGAGCAACCAGCACCTCACACTTCATCCCCTGACCTCCAGGAGCAGCACTCAGATCCCTGGGAAGACTTCCTGAGGTCTAGGAGGAGCAAAGCAGCACTAAATCCTCCTCTACCCAGGCAAAATAACTGAGCACGCTCCCACTCCTTGGCTTTATTGGCCCCTGCAGCCCCTGCCCTGGCTCACAAGTGTTCCTAGGCTTGGGTGATTGCCTATCTTTTAACCCTTGCCTGCCCTGCAAGAGACAGAAACCTGTGGCTGTACCTGATAGTCTCCTCAAAAGCAGCACCAAGCTGCAGTGCATTGCTTCTGTTAAATTAAACGAGACTGCTCATCTTCCAGAGATGAAAAGCAGAAAACCAGCAGGGCAGAGGTCACGGGATGACTGTGAGCTCAACCACCTGAGAAGCCAGAGCTGTCTGCCGAGGTCAAAGCATTGCCCATAGATTTTTGAAGTCACTTATCTGTGCCCATTCGAGCCAAAACAAACGAGCAAACAAGATGCAAGCAATGTCAGTTCAGATAGCGGCCATTGGTGCAGACGATGCCAAGTCAGACGTGCCAGCCCTGTACAGACGTTGCTGCTGTCCCTTTCTTATTGCAGGGGCTCTGTTCTACCATTCACCCCGTCAGTCCCCACTGACGTTGTCCCCTCTGTGACTGCTTCCCCAGCTCTAGAGGAGGCCGTGGAGGCTCTGGATGGCCGGCGCCCCGTCATTCGCCCGGTGCCTCACGTTGAGGTCTTGCGGGATGAGTTCACGCAGCTCTTCGACGACGACTATGAAGAGGAGGAGGAAGAGATGGAAGCCAGAGGAGAACATACGCTGTCAGAAAAATTTGGTGGGCATTTTGCAGTGCTGGTAAATGACACACTTTGCTGAGAAACCTGCAGAATGAATCACGTGTGCTGGGTTTGTGTTTGGTGGTTGTACCCACGAGACCTTTGCTGTGCACACAAACCTGTTACGGTAGGGGTACAATGCTGCCCAAACCCTCGGAGGTGCTGAGGCAGCTGTGGGGAAGGCGTTTCACTCCCAACTCCTCTCGTTGCAGTCTGCCTGGAGCACACATTCGGGCCTGACTGCAGCCTGACGTGTGAGGACTGCCGGAACGGAGCTGTCTGCAACGCGGAGGGGACGGGCTGCGACTGTGTGGCGGGATGGACCGGCCTCCTCTGCAACCAGAGTGAGTGGCTGCGCTGAGGCAGTGCCAGTGCACGGGCCCACAGCAGCTGCCTCAGCATCCCTTCTCTCTCCCTCTGCTCAGCCTGCCCAGCTGGTACCTTCGGGAAGAACTGCAGCCAGACCTGTGGCTGCCAGAACGGTGGCACCTGCGAGCCCAGCACCGGCACCTGCCGCTGCCCACCCGGCGTGAGTGGCGAGCTCTGCCAGGAGGGTAAGCACACAGCTCTGTCACCCACTCTGCTGGTGGTCAGGTGCCCACCGAGTCCTTCTATCACCCCTCAACTTGACATGGCAGAGAGAAATGTAACAAAGGGCTCGAGGACAGGGAGATCCCTCAGCAATTACTGTCATAGGCAAAATAGACTCCAAAAAAAAACCCCCCTCACCTCTGTGGCGAGGCCCCAGAATCACCTTTGCAGTCCCTGTTTGCTTCCCAGCAATGACCACAGGCAACCAGCTTTTATTCTGGACATTCAGAGGTGGACGCAGAAAAGAGTGTCAGAAACAGATGTTCAGTGGTACATGTACAGGAGGTGTTTTCTGCGGAAGAACAACCAGAGCTTTGACGAGTCCTGACAGCAGCAGCTACCTGAAGGAGGGGGCTGTTGATGTTTTATTTCCCTTCACTCCCAAAGAGTTAAAATCTGGGGCACATAATCTAAAAACACAGAAAGGGTGAGACAATAAGAGATTCAGACAAAAATAACTCCAGACAAAGGATTGGGAGCATATGGGAACTATTACTGAAGGAAGAGACTGAAGCAGAACGCAAGTGAATGCAAGAGAGACCCCCCTCTAGTCTTTTATTTCTGTAAGCAAGAGGTGATTGAGTGGTACAGAGAATAAAACAGGGAGGTGAGATGAAAGTGAACAATGAAGAGCTGATCTGTTGTCCCAGGGTGGCATTTCCTCTGCCTACACTCTGTTTTTCTCACCCTGTGGGAGAAGGCACGTGCTGCCTGGACAGCTCTGCTGACACAGTCTGTCTGCCGTGTGCTTCTCATAGTGACATCTTCAGCAAAACAAAGAACAATAACTTTATTCCCTTAATAGTGCAAATATCCCTGTTGTTTATCAATAGGAATGGCCTCATGGATTACTTGACTTCTTAAGAGAAGCCCTCGAGGCTCACCCAGTGTTCCCATTTCAAGTGGAGTGGGAGCCGCTGGGTGTCTTGAGGCACCTCGTAGGGCTGGAGAGCAGCAGCGCCTGCAGTGGCCTCTGACACTGTGCAAGGACAGTGCTGTGTGATCTGATTTTGGGCTGATGCAGGGAATCTGATCATTTAAACCGTTACCTTAGTGCACAGAGACTCGAGCAGGTTCATGGTCACGGCAGAGCCAGCCCTTCCACCACTCGCCCTGCCCGGCTTCAGCACTGACGCCTGATTCCAGTGTGTTTTACCTGTGTCCTGCTGGTGATAGAAGACAGGCTGAGATTGGCTCACCTTCCCAGAAAACATCTCTCTGTTCCTAGGGTGCCCTAAAGGCTTTTTTGGGAAACACTGCAGGAAAAAGTGCAACTGTGCCAACCGGGGCCGGTGCCATCGGATTTACGGAGCCTGCCTGTGCGATCCCGGCTTGTACGGGCGCTACTGCCACTTGGGTACGTGTGTCCTCACCCGCTCTGCCAGGCAGGGCACAGCCTTCCCTGGGGCTCCCTGACCAGCTCTTGCCCCCTTTGTGCAGTTTGCCCCAGGTGGGCGTTCGGGCCGGGCTGCTCCGAGGAGTGTGACTGCGAGCAGCGCAACACGCGCAACTGCGACAAGAGGGACGGCTCGTGCCAGTGCAAACCCGGCTACCGCGGCAAACGCTGCCAGGACAGTGAGTCACCCAGCTACTCACCCAGCTGCCCTCCTTTCTCCTCTTTTCCCTTAGCTCATTTTATGGGGGGTGCTGCTTTCCAGCCCACCGTGCCCTGGCTGTGGCTCAGGAGGCTGCCGGGCACTTGTCACTGCCGGCTGGGGCTGACCACGCTTCCCGGGTCTGACAAGTAATGCCAAAGCTGTTCTGTCTTTTCCCTTGTGCCTGTGAACAGCCTGTGAGCCTGGCTACTATGGGGATGGCTGCCAGAAGAAATGTAGCTGCCCTCCTGAAGCATCGTGTGACCATGTCACTGGAGAGTGCCAGAAGGAGTGTCCTCCAGGCTACCACGGGGACAACTGCGACCAAGGTAAGGCTGCAAGGCAGCTCTCAGCCTGCTCTGAACTCATCACTCCCTGGGGAATAACAGCTTGTGCCAAGCTCAGAGATGACCAAGGACTGAAAAGCCAACAGCTGCCTCTTGCGAGATTGTCTCCTCCTGAATCACACTTCAGCTGCTCAGATCCAACAGAAAAGGCAAGAGTTTGGACGCTTGAAGACAGGCTGAGGCCTGCAGTGTCAGCATCTGAATCCCACAGGTTTCTGCACCCATCCTCTCTCAACCCAGAAGTCAGAGCTATTAACCTAATTAAGCTGCTGGCACATGATTATCTTCCCAAACGCCACAACTGCTAGAACGTAGCCCGGCTGTCTGTCAGGACACGGGCTGCAGAGGGTCACACACAGTTCCAGTGCAAGGGAGTTCCAGCAGAGCTAGATAGCATCAGGAGGAGAGAGGCAACTGGCTTCCACAAGGCTTTGCAGGGTCGTGGCAGCCCCCACTCTCCCCTCCAGCAGCCCCAGAGCTGGCCCAGAGCCCTGTGGTGCCCCGGCGGGTGCAGTGCTGCCGGCTGGGAGAGCTTTAAAAAGAATAAGAAAGGAGCTGAAGCCTGTAGGGGGGGAGTCACAGGAAATAACACAAATATTTGTATAGAAATAGTAGGCTCTTGGCTGTTGTCAGGGTCTGGAAATTATTAAAGGGTGAAGACAAACATCTGCCATCAATTAGCAAAGAGGAGGAATAACAAAACCTCCAGTGTGTCAGGATCTGTGCTGGTGTGCTTTCACTCCAGGGCTCCCGAGTGCTGGTGTGTTTGCATCTGCCGAAGCCTTATGGACCAAAAAGGGCTGCAAGTGTGGAGCTCCTCTGGGAGACTCCACACAGGAGTTAAGGGTTTTGGTTCTGAGGCTCTCCGTCGGCATGTAATGAGCTATTGCTCATTACAAACCTGGCATCAGCAGTACCACCCTGCCACTCAGAGCAGAGGGAAGGAAAAGCACTTCCTCACTCCACCTGTGAGTGAGATGCTCCTTCATTATTGCTTTACATCAGTGTACCTGCTGCAATCCTGCTCAAAAGCAATGGCTGGAGGCTGCAGGTGCCCAGTGTGGTTACCAGAGCAGTCCCATCCAGGCCCGTGAGCTCACCCTGCCCTGCAGCACGGGAACCATGGGCAGCTGAGCTCTCAGCGAGCTGGAGGTGTGAGTGGGGAAGGGAAGGCTCCCTTAGCAGGGGCAGGTTTCCCACTGCTGTTTCCCACAGAGTGCCCGGAGGGGACGTTTGGAGCAGGCTGCCGGGAGTCGTGCTCCTGCCGAGGAGCTCCCTGCGAGCGCAGCTCGGGGCAGTGCCGCTGCCAGCCCGGCTGGACGGGACACGACTGCGCCCAAGGTGAGTGGGGACCAGCTGCAGCCAGGCAGGGACACAGGCCTGGAGCTGGGTGGGGGGGTTTAATTTTGCCTTAATTTTGAAAACATTCAAGTGCAATTAGAGTCACCTTCATGGAAAACTGGGGGGAAAGCAGCTTTTGCTGGTGAGTCTGAAACAATAGGCTCATCTGGCTTAGCTCTGCTGCCGAGGCTGAGTGATGTGCAAGTAAACACAGTCAGCAAAGAAGGTGGGTTTTTCTTCTCAGTTGTTGCAGTCCTTAACACAGGAACGGAGTTTTTCTCCCCTGATGTGTGTTTGTTACCCTTTAACTGCTGGAAAACTAAAGAATCCTAAATGAAAAACTTTCACGTGATTCTAGAGCATTAGAGCAGCTGGGAGATGTGAGTCAGACGGAGATGGTCCTGCTCCTAGCAGTCTGAGCAATAAAAACCACGTGTGCACAGTGCTTACCCTACATTTTGAACTGACCTGTTTTTTTTCCAAGCCCTGGAGCGGTTAAACGAGGACTCTTGCTGCAGTTTTATCCATTGTCAGCCTTTTGCTTCTCTTTTTGAAACTAAAAGCAGACCTGGGCCTGCTGACTAACGTGCTGTCCAGCAGTGTGACAGCAGCTGAGAGGCCACTTTGCCAGCAACACCATTTCCTAGCAAGGAGCCCTTGCAGCTCCCTGTGAGTAGATGCAAATCCAAGATTGACATGAAAGTGCTGGAGTGAAGTCAGGGCAGCACTTCCCAGGGCTCACACGCTGCTTAGGAAACACACAAAGCGAATAGTCCCTGCCAGCAGCCCCGTGTTGCCAAAAACCAGTCCATGTTCTGCGTGAGGCACAGTCATGAGAAAGGGAACATGATGCCACGCACCAGCAAACCGCCATTTCCCTCATGTTTGTGTGTCCTCCCTCTCTGTGCCCACGCTGCAGCTTGTCCCGAGGGCCGCTGGGGCCTGGGCTGCCAGGAGATCTGTCCCGACTGTGCCAACAACGGCAGCTGCGATGCGGCCACGGGAGCCTGCCTGTGCCCACCCGGCTACACCGGGCACCGCTGCCAGGACGGTGAGTGCTGCCGAGTCGGGGTGATGCAGGAGGTGTGGCAGAGGCTCCAGCTATCAACCAGGCACTGCTGCACCCGTCACAGCAGGGCTCTTTGCCTCACACGCTGGGGCACGGGCTGGGTTCTTCCCTTGAAGCCCCTCTGACATTGGCAGCAGCAGAAGGGCAGGTGAAGCTCCCACAGCAGAGCGCACGCGCTCGGGGGAGCAGCGTTGGGGCTGCGGCGGCTCTGCAGGAGCCACAGTCCCCGTGGGCTCTGTCAGAGGGCAGCCCTGCAGGCACTCAGCCCCTGTGTGCCTTGGCAGTGTGTCCTCCGGGCTGGTTTGGCCCAGGCTGCCAGCTGAGCTGCAGCTGTGGCAACGAGGGACATTGTCATCCTGTGACGGGGACGTGCAGCTGCGCACCCGGCTGGACGGGACACAACTGCCAGAGAGGTATCGTACCCACTGCTCGCTGCCCTTCACGGAGAGTGCTTTTGGTTGGAGAAGACCTTTAAGACCATTGAGTCCAACTACTAACCTCATTCTGCCACAAAAACACCACTAACCCCTGACCCTCAGCACCTCAGCTCCACGGCTTTGGGATCCCTCCAGGGCTGGGCACTGCCCCAGCTCCCTGGGCAGCCTGGCACAGGGGCTGACACCCCTCTCAGGGAAACAGTTCTGCCTCAGCTCCAGCCTCAGCCTCTCCTGGGGCAACTTGAGCCTCTTTCCTCTTGTCTTGTTACTTGGGAGAAGAGACGCCTACAAATGACAGACTTGTGCAAATCAGCACTGTCATTTGCTTCACTGTCATCCTCACACTGTGCCTCTGCCAGGAAAAAAAAACCTGTCTCTGAAATCCTTCAGATTGCTCTGCTCTGTCCTGCCTGTGCTGCCTTTCTGTCAGGAGCCCACTCTCACTGCCCCACGGGGGGTTCTGCGGATCCTTCTGCCCAAGGGAGCTCTTGCAGTCGGTGGGGATGGGCAGCCAGTGCTGTGCCGAGCGAGCAGAGCCCCAGCCCCTGAGGTGGGTCCCATCCTGTGTTGCAGCCTGTGATGCCGGGCGCTGGGGCCCCGACTGCGCTCACACCTGCAACTGCAGCAACGGCGACGGGAGCTGCAACGCGGAGACGGGCCAGTGCGTGTGCCAGGCTGGCTACACCGGCAGCCGCTGCCACAACAGTGAGTGCCCTGGCTGGGGCTTGGCACGGCAGAGGCAGCGGGCAGGAGCCTCAGAGGGCAGCAGGGGAAGCTGTGCTGCAGGCTTGTCCAGCAGTGCTGCTTGGCTCAGTCACAGCACTTCAGTCCCTGTGCCCTGTGTGTGATGCTCAGGTCCTGTCCAGGGTGGGTGGGTGACACGGGCACACGTTGGGTAGAGCCACTGTCCTTATAAAAACACAGCTGCCAGATACTGTAATTTGCATCCTGAGCCTGAGCTCCTGCCTTAGCAGCACTTCCCAGGGATGCCAGGCAAGGGCAGGCTCCTCAGTCTCGTTTGCTTCTGCTTGCTAGAGTGCCCAGAGGGATGGTTTGGGCTGAACTGCCGGCACCGGTGTCAGTGTGAGAACGGAGCTGCCTGTGACCATGTCAGCGGGGCCTGTACGTGCAGCCCAGGCTGGAGAGGAACCTTCTGTGAGCAGGGTGAGTGCCCTGGGCCCAGGGACCCAGCACTGCCAGCAGCTCCCACGGATCACAGTCTGCTGGTCTGACCCTGGTACTGCAAAGAGAGTCCCTTGGGAGGGTGATGGAGAAAGCTGCCTGTCCACAAGCTGCTCAGGCTCTGGGTTCCATTCTGAAAGGAAAAGATCTCAGAAAAGAGCCTAGCAGAGTTTAACAAAGAGTAAATGCACAGCTGCCTGCGTGTGCACAAAGCTCTGGCTCCCACACCAACCTCGTGGTCAGAAACCTGGTGCCATTGCTCTTTGATGCACCACAGCTCTCTCTCCTGTACCTTGCATGTCCATAATGGACAGGCTTCCAGTACTCTGCTGGGGGGAGAGCCGTGTGCAAGTGGCTGTCGCACTGGTGTGGCATTGGATCAGCAGAAAAGGCTGGGAGGTTTCCAGCTCCCTGTATAGGCATTTGGTGGGGATTTCTCCTTTGTTTTCTGCAGCCTGTCCTGATGGATTTTATGGGCTGGAGTGCCAGGAAGCCTGCAACTGCCTGAATGGTGCCAGCTGTGACCACACAACGGGCCAGTGCCACTGTGCCCCGGGCTGGGCTGGCCCCCACTGCAGCCAAGGTACAGCTGAGGTGGGATGGAGCAGCCTCTGCAGGCCCCTCGTGTCTCCTGCACTGCTGCTTCCTAGGGATCAGAGGTTTGGGTGGCTGTTCTGTGCTGCAGAGAAGTGTTTGGTTTTGGAGAGGGACTGGGAGCCTCTGGCTGAGCACGTTGCTGTCAAGTATAATGAGGGCTTGGGCACCCAGCAAAATGCTTTCCAAATGGTTAAAAAGCTGTAACATTGACAGTAGCAATGGTGTGAGTGTTGGGCTGTCAGCCACCTGCAGCACACAGCTCCTTTCCCCACAGCACCATAAAACCCAACATCCAGGGCCGGCCAGAGCAGCCACACATGGGTTCCTTCCTCTCCCAGACAAGTGCACTTGGGAGGGTTATCAGGAGTCTGGCTGATGCATTTAGGGCCTGCTACCTAACAGCTGTGCCTGCTTCTGCTCCCATGCAGCGTGCCAGGAGAACAGGTACGGTGAGAACTGCAGCCAGACATGCAACTGTTCCAATAACAGCACCTGCCACCACGTCAGCGGCCGCTGCCTCTGTGCAGCTGGCTGGATGGGACCCACGTGCCAGCAAGGTACCGCTGCCTGCTCACCTCCTGAGCCAGACCTGCTGCTTCCTCTGCCACTGAGGGTTAAAGATGCCATTTCTCAGGGTGGGCTGGAGGTTCCAATGGAGTAGCAGCTACAAAAAGCTGAGACAGAGGCAAAGCAAGGCCAGGTTGCAACTAAGATTGTCCTTAGGGGTGCTGAGCTCCAGGAGCACCAGAAGTTGCAGTGATGTGCAGTTTTTTGGCAGCACAGGGAGGAGCAGCCTCACCCACCACTGCACATTCAGGAACCAAGTCAGTGCTGCCTTTTGGCACAGCTCAGCACATGGGAACAGTTATTCACATGCCTAAACAGCCTTTTTTCTCTGCCAAGCACTGGCACTGTCTGGATCCAGGAGAGGAGGATGTTCTGCGGCTCAGCACTGAAGGCTCTGGCTACCAGCTGAGCATCTCTCCTGGCTACTTTACTCACCCATCCTCTTTTCTCCTCTGTGGCCAGCACCACAGCTAGGAAAGAGATCAGACACCCCATGGCCTGCGTCCTCACTGCCTCTTACCTCAGCTTCAGTGCCAAATGTCTTAATGTGGGCAGCTAAAGCAGCCTCTAGGAGTCCTGGGCTCCTCTCCCTGCCTCTCATCTTGAGCACTAAAGGCCTCATTTCACATCAGACCCCTCCACCTATGGCTCTGGCAGACTCTTGGCTGGGGGGGGGGTGGAATATTTGCACTGAGCTCTGACAGGGGCTGTTAGATCTGCTTTTCCCACAGCGTGCCCGTTGGGGTTCTACGGCGAGAGCTGCCGGCAGCGCTGCCTCTGCCAGAATGGTGGCACGTGTGACCCCATCACCGGGCTGTGTGCTTGTCCCGAGGGCTGGACCGGGCTGGCCTGCGAGCTGGGTGAGTAACAGGGCTGGCAGGGGCTGGTCTATGAGCTGGGTAACGGGGCTGGCAGGGGCTGGTCTATGAGCTGGGTGAGTAACGGGGCTGGCAGGGACTGGTCTATGAGCTGGGTAACGGGGCTGGCAGGGGCTGGTCTATGAGCTGGGTGAGTAACGGGGCTGGCAGGGGCTGGCAGGAGCTGGGTGAGTAATGGGGTGGTGGAGGCACCCAGAAACAGGCAGTGCCACAGAGATATGGCATCTCAGCCTCATTCTCCTCCAGAGGCCAGGGGGTGGGTGCTGGTGATGCTGGGGGTGCTGGTGGGGCTGGGGCAGGGCCTCACGCTGTGCCTCGTCCCTCGCAGAGTGTGCAGAGGGTCAGCACGGGCCAGGCTGCCGTGAGCGCTGCGGGTGCCAGCACGGGGGGCTCTGCGAGCGGCGCGGGGGCCGCTGCCTCTGCCAGCCCGGCTGGACGGGACACAAGTGTGAGAGCCGTAAGTGGGGCACAGGGTGGGGGGGGTCCTGCCCGTGGGTACCACAGCAGTGCCCTGGTGCTGCATAGATGGGTTTCATTTTAAGCAAAGACATACAGTTGGGGTTTCTGAGAGCTCACGGGGGGCCGTGGCTCTGGCTGTGTGCCCTGGCACTGCCCCTGCTGTGCTTTCTGCCCTCCCCAAGGCTGTGGTACACACGAGGGCCAGCGTGCCTGTACCTTCATGGGCTGGCAGAGGCCACCGCTCCTGTCACAGCAGAGCTCTGGCTTGGCAGGACTGAGAGGGACATCAATAAAGCCCAGCCTGTGCCTTCAGAGACTGCTGTGAGAAAAGCCTCCACATCACTGCTCTTGTGTGACTCGTGGTCTCTTTGCCCCTCTGAAGCTTGTCCAGAGGGGCTGTTCGGGGCACTCTGCCAAGAGCCCTGCAACTGCGGGGACAACGTCTCGTGCCACCACGTTACCGGCGCCTGCGACTGTCCCCGGGGCTGGAGGGGCCGGCGCTGTGAGAAAGGTGAGACAGCACCAGGACACTGCTGGGCACAGCCCGGCCCAGGGCCAACCAGGGCCCTGCCAAAGGCTGGCAAGGAGAGAAGCTTCATTTTTAACAATGAGTTCTGAGGAGCTGCCAGCCTGCCCTCAAAGAGGCAAAAGCTGCTGCCTGTCTGGCTCAGCACCGCGTGCGGGAGCTGGGCTCTGGGTGCTCTCTGGCATTAGCAATGGCTCAAAAGGCACTCAGGAGCCCTCCCTGTCCTCGCTTGTTCCCCCACAGCCTGTCTGCCAGGGACCTTCGGGAAGAGCTGTGCCGGGCGCTGCGCCTGTCCCCAGGGAACGCCGTGCGACCACATCAGCGGCCAGTGCGGGTGCCCAGCCGGCCGAGCTGGGCCGGCCTGTGACAAGCGTATGGAGAGGGCAGCCAGGCTCTCAGGGGGCTGGAGAGGGCAGCCGGGCTCTCAGGAGATGGAGAGGGCAGTTGGGCTCTCAAGGAGCTGGAGAGGGGCTGGAGAGGGCAGCCGGGCTCTCAGGAGATGGAGAGGGCAGTTGGGCTCTCAAGGAGCTGGAGAGGGGCTGGAGAGGGCAGCCGGGCTCTCAGGAGATGGAGAGGGCAGTTGGGCTCTCAAGGAGCTGGAGAGGGGCTGGAGAGGGCAGCCGGGCTCTCAGGAGATGGAGAGGGCAGTTGGGCTCTCAAGGAGCTGGAGAGGGGCTGGAGAGGGCAGCCGGGCTCTCAGGAGATGGAGAGGGCAGTTGGGCTCTCAAGGAGCTGGAGAGGGGCTGGAGAGGGCAGCCGGGCTCTCAGGAGATGGAGAGGGCAGTTGGGCTCTCAAGGAGCTGGAGAGGGGCTGGAGAGGGCAGCCGGGCTCTCAGGAGATGGAGAGGGCAGTTGGGCTCTCAAGGAGCTGGAGAGGGGCTGGAGAGGGCAGCCGGGCTCTCAGGAGATGGAGAGGGCAGTTGGGCTCTCAAGGAGCTGGAGAGGGGCTGGAGAGGGCAGCCGGGCTCTCAGGAGATGGAGAGGGCAGTTGGGCTCTCAAGGAGCTGGAGAGGGGCTGGAGAGGGCAGCCGGGCTCTCAGGAGATGGAGAGGGCAGTTGGGCTCTCAAGGAGCTGGAGAGGGGCTGGAGAGGGCAGCCGGGCTCTCAGGAGATGGAGAGGGCAGTTGGGCTCTCAAGGAGCTGGAGAGGGGCTGGAGAGGGCAGCCGGGCTCTCAGGAGATGGAGAGGGCAGTTGGGCTCTCAAGGAGCTGGAGAGGGGCTGGAGAGGGCAGCCGGGCTCTCAGGAGATGGAGAGGGCAGTTGGGCTCTCAAGGAGCTGGAGAGGGGCTGGAGAGGGCAGCCGGGCTCTCAGGAGATGGAGAGGGCAGGTGGGCTCTTGGGGGCTGGACAGGGCAGCCGGACACTCAAGGGGCTGCTGACGTGCTGGGAACAGGATGGGTTGAGTGCTGCAGAAAAATAGAAGGGAGAAAAAGATCCCCTGCCCAAGAGTGAGCTGTGCCAGGGAGCGACTCGCGCTGTGGCAGCTGGGTGGGTGCCTGCAGAGCGGTCAGCACAGCGCAGGGAGCCAAGTGGGAAGTCAGAGCTGTGTGTTTAACCCGAGGATTAGCAATAAATCAGTATTAAAATGAGCTCCTGTGGGTATGAGCAAGTCTGGAAGAGTCAGAGGCATGTGAGCACATTCCTTACCCAGAGGACAGGGGTGTATGTGCCATGTCTCAGGGACAGGAGCTTGCAGGGATCTGAGGGCAGGCAGGGCTGGCACTGCAAAAGGCATCTGATACCTTTTAAGTGCTCGGGTTTCTTTCAATCCAAGTCTTCCCTGGAGCCAAGGAACCACTTGCCCGAGGCTCACGTTGCTTTTTTTTTTGGGTGGCAGAGAACTTTCACTGTCATAAAAGGCTTCCTAAATCCTGGCTTAACATGAAAAGGGAAAAGAAATCTTGCACAGAGGGATGGGATGGGTCCTGCTACGGGCTCTGAGTCACCCGGGTGCCCTCTCTCCCCACAGCCTGCCTGCCAGGGACCTTTGGCGAGGGCTGTGCTCACAGCTGCCGGTGTGCCGGAGCCACACAGGAGTGCCACCCCGTCACCGGAGCCTGTGTCTGTGCCCCCGGCTTCCACGGGCCCAGCTGCCAGCTGGGTGAGTCCTGCTGCTGCATCAGGGGCCTCTGCAGCAGCTCGCTGTTGCTGCCGGGAGCTGGGCTGGCCATTGCCAGCTTCCAAGCACTGGGGCTGATGGTTGCCCTTCCCTGCTCCGTGCCGTGGTTGCCTTTGTCCCCACCAGCCTGGCCGAGGTCTTTTCTGTCTGTTGTTATCCCTGCACTCACAGGAGCTGGCTCCATCCAGGCAGGTGCTTTCCTGCAGCTGGTGGCAGCTGGGCCCTGCACACAGCCGAGGGCTCAGAGCTCTGACCTCCGTCGGGCCTCTCGCTGACCAACGTGCGTGCAGGAGCTCACATAAACAAACCCTCACTCATCTGCACTCAGGCTGCTTGCTTTGCCCTTTTCCCTTTGAATCAGGGGACACTTACCAGCGATATCACCAGCAGAGAGGTTCTGACCAGCCCAGAGCTCCTTGGTGCTGCTGCTTTGCCGTGAGATCGCTCACAAAGTGCTTCCTGGGGTTTAGTTCAGCTCCTGCTGAGCAGCCCTTGTGCTCCTGCCCCACTCCTGGCCGGGGAGCTTGAGTTGGCTGCGGCATCTGGTCCCTTCTGGCACCATCAGCCCGGGACAGGGATGGTTGTGTGTGAGCGGTGCCCGTGGTGCATCGCTGCAGCTGGTTGGCACATACCATGGAGCAGCCACAAACTCGCTGCCAGCCTGGCCAGAGCCGCTTCCAGCAGAGCTGTCGGCCTCCTCCCCGACCCGCGGTGTGTTCCCCACCATGTCTGGCTTCCTTCTCATCCTCCCCAGCACTGAGGCCGTTGTGTCTCCTGTCCTTGCAGAATGTGCCCTTGGCTGGTACGGCCGGGACTGCAGCAGCCGCTGCAAGTGCCAGAACGGGGGCCTGTGCGACGCTGGCACCGGGACGTGCCGCTGCCCCGACGGCTTCATCGGCGCCGACTGCGGCATCGGTGAGCACCTGCGGGGCCACATCCTGCTCAGGGCCGGGCTGCTGAGCCCTGAGGGGGGAAATCTCACAGTGCCACTCTCAGCACAGCACAAAAAGCCTCGTCTCGCCCTGCTGCCAGCGCTGCCCTCGGCGTGCCCCGTGCCAGCCGTGCCGTGGCGATGCAGCTGCAGATCAGCTCCTTTGTTCTCTGGCTGAACCACACAAACGTTTTTCTCGTGGACAGCAAATTAAACACGAGCAGCAACGTGTCCTCGTGGCCAGGAAGGCCAGTGGCATCCTGAGCTGTGTTGTGTCCAGCAGGTCGAGGGGAGCTCTCTTCCCGCTCAGCTCTGCCCTGGTGAGGCCACACGATGCCAAAAGGATTTCTCCACGATGAGCCCTGTGACACATCAGCCTCTCACAGGCTTTCTGCTAAATGTGTTTCACTCCCCCAGCAGAAGGAAACCAAAAAGCCCTTTCCCCACCCTGCAGCCCCACTCAGTCCTGCCCTCGCAGCCGTGGCGAGGCCTTTCCCCTCCAGACCCAAACACAGGCAGCTGTGGCCAAACACACTTCACTGTGGCCGAGGCAGCTGAAAGTTTTCCTCCCTGCAGCTTGTCCCTCCGGTCGCTACGGCAGGGACTGTGCCGGGCTCTGCTCCTGCGGGGAAGGTGCCACCTGCCACCACGTCACCGGGCGCTGCGAGTGCCCCCCGGGCAGAACGGGGCCCGCCTGTGAGCAAGGTACACGTTCACTGGGGGTGGGCTGCGGGCATTTCAGGGCACGGAGGTGGCACAGGAAGGGGTTTCCTTGCGCCACAGGCCGTGTGTGCCTCCATTGGTGCCGGTGCCCATGCCACTGCCATGTCCCGCAGGCTGCGGCGTGCAGCGGTTCGGGCCGGGCTGCCAGCAGAGCTGCTCCTGCCAGAACGGGGGCCGCTGCCACGCTGCCGACGGCTCCTGCTCCTGCCCGCCCGGCTGGACCGGCAAATCCTGCCAATTAGGTAAAAATCTGGCTGGGCTGCCTTGTCCTGCACTGGAGCTGGCTCAATGTGGTTTCTGTAGCCCCCCTCCTGCCTGTGCCTCCTGCGTTATCACACCTCCAGGAAGGCAGGAGCGGGGCTGGGACCCTCTGGCTGGGTGCTGAGCAGCTCTGTCACTGCCTCTTCCCACAGAGTGCCCACCGGGACGGTACGGAGCCGACTGCCAGCTCCCCTGCCCCTGCCTGCACAATGCCACGTGCCACCCGGCTACGGGCGCCTGCCGCTGCCCTGCCGGCCACTACGGGCCCCTCTGCCAACACGGTGAGTTGCTGCAGCTGAAGCATCTCCTGCTTTGCCAGGGGGAAGGTGAGGTTTCTAGAGCCCATCCAGAGAGCAGGACCATTGACCACCGGAGTCACACACGGGGCTGCATGCACCCGTGGGCTCTTCCTTCCTAACAGACCCTTCCCAGGTAGCAGGAGCAGTTGCAGAGGTCATTTCTGTTCTCTGCATGAGACCACGGCACAGACAGGAGCCGTTCCAAGGCAGCTGTGCAGCTCAGTGCTGGGCAGCTGTGCTCTGAGCATGAGCTTTCCTCGGAGAGCAAAGCTCGCTGCTTCTCTCTGGTGGGCTGACGGAGGCTTTGCTGCAGAGGTTCATCTACAGCTGAGCCCAAGTTCAACCCAGTTGTGCTTTACTGAGCTTTCCCTCCCAGGCTGTGCCCCAGGATTCCACGGAGCCGGCTGCCGGGAGCTCTGTGACTGTGAGCACGGTGCAGGATGCGACCCAGCCACCGGCCACTGCCGCTGCCCAGCGGGGCTGAGCGGGGAGCGCTGCCAGACAGGTACCAGCACCCTCCTCCCCTCCCCTCACCCCTGGGAACAGCCCTGGTAGGGCCTGTGCCCTGGTCTCACCTCTCCAAAACAGGCTGCAAGGAAGGAACGTTCGGCGAGGGGTGTCGGCAGCTCTGCGACTGCGGCGGCGCAGCCTGTGACCCGGCCACGGGGCACTGCCGCTGCCCCCCGGGCAAAACCGGCCCCGGGTGCAGCTCAGGTGAGCTGGGGGAGAAGGGGACTGTGCAAAAGGAGTGCTGCCAGTAGGTCAGAAGCCCAGTCCTGAAATGTTAGAGCTGGAGGGGGACTTTGTGTGTCCCTCAAAGAGTGAGAGGGCATCTGGACACCGGTGGGCACCTCTCCTGCCCCTGAAGCCAGAGCCAAATGCAAACGCTGCCCCGGCCTCTAGTGCCCGTTTAGTTAAGATGGCCAGGAGCAAATGCAGAAGGGACACTTTGCTGGCCTGGGGATGCTCTGCTGTCCTGTTCACCAAAGGGAGGAAGGAGGGGGGAAGCTTTCTTTTTTCTCTCGCACGGGCCGAGCTCTGCCCGTGACACGGGAAGAAGTGCCGTTGAGCTGAGCCTCTGTCCCCTCTCCAGACTGCCAGCCCGGCAGGTATGGCCCCGACTGCAGCCTGACCTGCCAGTGTGGCCCCAGCAGCTCCTGCAACGCTCGCAATGGACAGTGCCTCTGCCTGGACGGGCACACGGGACCCACGTGCCGGGAAGGTGAGGCCATGCGGGCATTCGGGGGGACACAGCAGTGGCAGAGGGATGGGCAGTGCTCCTGCTCGGACTCTGCCTCCTGCCCTGGGAGGGTTGGTTTTGGCAGCACTACTGTCAGTTAAACCCAGTCCTGCAGTGTCACACCAGCCTCTTCCCAAGGCCCTTGCTGGGGATGATCTGTTCACCCTCTCCCCAAGCCACAGAGGGAGGCTGCATGTGGCACTGCTGTGAAACTGCAGCTGTAGCCTGACCCCAGATGTGCCCGTGGTGAGGGCACCACACAGAGCCCACGCTCACACTGGAACTACACGATCCCCTGCACTGACCACCCTGGGAAACCCACTCACCTGCTTGTGGCCAGGCCACGACTGAAGCTGCTGGCTCCCTGTGCTGCAGGGACGGCTGGCAGGATGGTCTGACTTGCTTTGCAGGTGGAACACTTCATCTGCCGCTGGTTGAGCACCCTCCTGTGCTCCCGGGTCAGTAGCAGCCCTGATGCTGCCCCGTGGCTGCAGGCACCGACCTGAAACTGCTGCTCCAACCCGAGCCCGGCCGCAGAGTGGGGCCAAGTGCTCCAGCTCCTGGCAGCTCCTCCAGCTCCGAGGCAGAGCAGCAGTGCTGGAGGCTCAGCCCTGGAGCATCTTCCCCCTGGAGCCACGAGGACAGACCTGGCCCAGTTTCCCATCCAGCCACACAGCCCCCGGCACCCACCGTGTCCCCTCTGCTGCCGTGGGGGCTCTGGCTGCCCCAGCAGTGGGTCCTGCAGCTCCAGGAGCAGTCCAGCCCCTCAGCGTGACCACGCAGCCACATGAAGAAGCCAATGACCTGTTGAAGGAACTTGTTTACAAGCCACGTGAGCAGCTGGTTATCGTGTCCCACATCTGGGGCTGTCTGAGCCAGGCTGAAGCGGAGCCTGTTCCCCACATCGGCACGGGCTGGGGCCAGCCCCTGACACCAGTGACAGGCACCAGAAGGACCAGCTCGGAAGCAATTGCCAGCAGGCAGCAGATTTGCATGGCTCATGGCAAACCTCTGGCCTTCACCTTTTGGGTGCTGGGCTGGGGAGGGGGCTGAAATCATGCTCCAAAGTAGGGATTTACACAATGACATTGATGGGAAGCTGGACAGCTGTTGTCAGACACGAGATCGTGTCTCCTGGACAAAGAACCACCTCACTTGAATTATCTTCTTCAAATGGAATTTGCAGGGGGTCTGTTACTGTAAATCCTCCTGTGCTGTGGGGCAAAGCTGGGCTGTGGCAGAGCCTGTTCTCACCCCCAGCCTGGCACCTGCCTTATCCATTCCTGTCACACCCGGGAGCAGGGAAGGGGCTGGGCTGGGTGTGCTGTCTCCTCTGCCTCTGCTGCAGCTCAGCCCTGCCTGGCCCCTCTGCTTCTGCTGCAGCTCAGCCCTGCCTGGCTCCTCTGCCTCTGCTGCAGCTCAGCCCTGCCTCACCATATGCCCTTTAAGTTATTCCCACCGGGGCCAACTGATACTACAGGAGTTGTCTCTTGTGCTGACGGGGTTGATTTCCACCTGTACATAACTTGTCTGGTTTTGCTAATCCCTTTCTTACTGGATTGCTTCCCTGACAGCCGTGGTTGCAGTAGGGATCATTCTTGTGAAGAAATGATGTTCCTATGAGTCTGTAGTGAAGGACCAAACTCGTGTGCTCACGGTTGAGCAGGGAGCTGTTGTCCACGTGCCAAATACCCCTGAGCCGTGATGCCTCTTCTCCAGACTATCCCCATCCCATTCCCTGTGCCCAGCTCCCGGGGGCCTGTGCCCAGCTCCCGGGGGCCTGTGCCCAGCTCCCGGGGGCCTGTGCCATGGCTGGCAGCATGTGGCAGTGATGCCCCAACACCGTGTGGCTGGTGCAGCCGGGCCAGGAGCTGCTGGCAGAGCTGGAGGGATCGGTGCTGTCCCGCCGCAGCCAAACCCCGCGGCTGGCTGTGAGACCTCAGCAACCCTCTACTTGTATTTTTATACCATGGTTCCTGTTCCCTGTTCATGTCTGTTCATGCAGTCTGTTTGCTTTCCCTTCTCACGCAGCTCATGCCTCTGCTCAGCCCTCACCTCCTCTCACGGAGCCCTGATGACAAAGTTTGAGAGAAATAAAGAGCAAGTCTGACTGAACTGCCCTTCACCTGCCTCTCGGTCAGCTGCCCTTGCACTGTGCTGCCACTGACAGCGGGTTCTCCGTCAGCTATCCTGAAGGATGGCTCCTAAGATGAGCACATGACAAGAACACACAGAGGCTGAAGGATGCTGCCAGCAGCAGGAGACTTGTTCAGAGCTGGGAAACTGTGCAGACACAGAGCTCAGGGACACCCCTCGGCACTAATGGGTTAAGCACAGGCACCCAGGGGTGCTGCTGCGGGTCCTTTCTGGGCAAGGAGAACGAGCCTTGCATTGGGATCCAAGAATTTATTCCTAATCCAATTAATCCTTTAACAGCTTAATCAAAACAGACACATTACAACAACGCTGGCCCTGTGAATCCAAAGCCAGGCAGCGTGGAGCTGCCTCATCCCAGGGCCTGCCACCACGGCTTCCCTGCGTCTGCAGCAGCCCAGGCCTGGCCCCAACCCACCCCCAGCCCTCTGGCCACACCAGCCTCAGCATCTGCCAGTCCGGGGAGTGAGGGTGAGGTGGTGGGATCCCCTCACCCTGCAGAGCCACAGCTGTGCTCCAAAGAACCAGGAATAATTGAGGGGGGTGGGGAAAGAGAAAGAGTCCACAGGACAGAAACAAATAGTGTGAAGGAATGAGCCTGGCAGGCAGAACGAAACTCCTGCGGGCTCGTGACTGGGTGCCGCTGTCCCTGTGCCCCGGCTCATCCACACACACGGTGTGCAGCTGCCTCCAGCAGCACCGGCCAGCGGCGGGGAGAGCGATGGCAGCACGAGCCCCAAACACAGCCACAGCCCTCTGAACTCGAGCCAGCAGCCCGGCAGCTCCCCAGAGCCTGCTCCAGGTCACGGCTGTTGGCGCTGGCCGGGAGCGTTCGGTGCCAGGGCTCGCGGCCATCAGCCACCGACACAACCTGAGGGGGTGAGATCTGCCTGTGACCGCAAGCTCATCCCGCTCCCTTCTCACCACGGGCTCAGTGGGCAGAGGCTGGAGCCCTCCGAGAGGTCCCAGCAGAAGCCGCCGTCCCGTGCCGGGTCCTACACGTCGGTCTCGATGCGCAGCCGCTCCATGCGCCGCACGTTGCACTCCACGGCGGCTCGGCTGGTGATGTGCCGGGCGCAGCGCTGCGGGAACCAGCCCCGCTCGCCGTCCCGCAGCCGCTCGCCCCAGCACCAGCCTGTCAGAACCGAGCTGCTCAGCGGGGCAGGAAGGGCTTGGCAGCCCCTGGGGACGTGTGGGGGAAAGAGAGGGCTGTGCTGCTCCACGCCGAGGTGCGGCTGGAGGGAAGCTGCTCTGGGGTTTATGTCTCTCCCTTCTGGCACTGGTGAGTGAGCTTGGGGCAGTGCCACCTCCATCAGCTGCTGGGGACTTGCTGTCATCAGCTGGGACACGGCCCCAGCCAAGGTCACAGGCCCTGCCAGCAGCTCAAGCTTCCTAGAAGCTTCTGGCAACTGCCAAAATCCCGGTGCCCTGGGGGTCTCTGAGGCCTCCCCCCACCACAGCCCCCCTGAGACACCGTTCCCCAGCCCAGCTCCCATCGCAGACACTCACCATCCTCCTCACTCAGCACCAGCACGACGTCAGCTTGCTGCAGGGACAGCTCGTCCGCCTGCTTGGCCAGGTATGCACAGGTTATCTCCACCTGCCTCAGCTCTGCAGGGGACAAAGAGGGACCTGCTGAGAGCCCAGCCTGGCACCCCTGCTTGGTGGTAACCCCACAGGGCTGGGCAAGCAGCTCCAGCCTGGCCTGGCCACCCACCCCACCGGAGCTCTGCAGCCTCCAATCCCCTCCTGTCCTTGCCCCTCATCTCTCCTTCTGCTCCCTCCCAAGAACATGGTTGAGGAGAAGTCAAATCTCTTCTCATCAACAGCTTGAGGCATGCCTGGAATTTCATTGTGCCTCCCAGGAAAGGTTTATTGCAACTGATTGCCTGGGAGGCAACTCCTAAGGAGCAAGGTGTGGTACCAGAGCTCTGTCCATCCACACGCGTCCTCAGCTCCTTCTCCAGAGGAGAACAGGGCAGATGCCTGTTCCTGCATCTGCTCTGGCTCACCCCAGCCCGACCTCCAGCACAAAGGTACCTCCTTTAGGGGTGGTATCAGGCGTCTCCTTCTCCCTGTGCATCAGGGCAGTGATCCAGCGGGCACGCTCGCTCCTGCCGGAGGGAAAGCCCGTGTGACACACAGCCAGAGAGACAGTGTCTGTGTCCATGGCAGGGGGGTGGGAGATTCCCAGAGGAAGGGGAGTCAGAGCAGGAAAACATTTGATCAGAGGGTGTAAAGATGCTGCACAGGCAGCACAAGCTGCCCCAGCGCTGGGCTTCACTTGCACACGGGAAGCACTACAGTGAGGTAACAGAGAAACTGAGGAGAGAGAAAGAAACTGAGCAAGGAGAGAAGCCCACACAGGTCCCTCCCTCTAGGAGCAGGAGCAGGGAGGGAAAGGTGCACCCCAGAAGCCTCAGGGATCACCAGGACACCCCTTCATCCCACAAGCAGGAAGGTTGAGCCTGTGAAAGCCCCGGGGGCTGCTCACAGCGTCTCTGCTGACAGTACGACCTCCTCCCGCCGACCCTCGCTGTCCTTCTCCATGGCCACGCGCAGCAGGTGCCCCCCGGCCCTGGCAGCAGGAGGGGAAGGAGGGTCCACGCTCTCCACCTTCTCCACCGTGACGTGGTCCAGCGTGGCGTAGTTGATGACGCTGTAGCTCTCCTCGCTGCGGCACAGAGCGCGGCGGCACCTCAGGCTCAGCTGCCTCACGGCACCGAGGGCAGAGCGGGGCCGAGGCCACTGTCCTTGGGGGGACACGAGCTGATGCCCAGGGTGGGGAAACGTGGCTCTGTGGACCTGCCAACCACCCA
The DNA here is from genome assembly GCA_013401255.1 of Urocolius indicus. Classification (NCBI taxonomy): domain Eukaryota; kingdom Metazoa; phylum Chordata; class Aves; order Coliiformes; family Coliidae; genus Urocolius; species Urocolius indicus. Next base: position 260,241 of record WBNH01001191.1, on the reverse strand, counting down.
CCAACAGCAGCCAGACCAAGGGTGGCGGAGCTGGGTTGGCTCAAACCAGGGAAATGCTGGGGATTCCTTAGGCTGTGCTGCTTGGGGAGCTGGGATTGGAATCCCTTCATTGTTCTGCAGGGTCAATGAAGCTCCCCAAGCTCCAGGCCTTACCTCTTCTTCTTGGTTATGATGAGGACGTCGTTGAACAGAAAGAGGTGGCAGAGGCGGCCGGTGCCGCGGCGGAAGATGCCGCCGTCCTCGGCCAGCAGCAGCTGCAGCTCCCCACGCTTCAGCAGCCAGCGCGACGCTGAGATCAACGGGAAGGGCTGCAAGGGACAGCGGGAGAGCCTGACGGCCTGGCTGCCTCACAGGCGGCTCCAGGAGCTGGGTTTGAACCCGCAGTGGACCCTGGGGTCAGCCAGGATGGGCACATCACACGCTTTCAAACACCTTTCCCACTGCACAACGCTCCAGCCCTGGGCCACGGCAGCAGGGCACCACGTCAAGGCTTTAACCACAGCCCTTTGGAAAGTTGCCCACGTTTGACAGGCCCCCCAAGGACAGGCAAAGCCCCACGTCTGGAGCAAAACAATGAGGGCAGACATTGCTGCCAGCTCCTCCACCCGGGCAGGACCTCCTCCCCTCAGGGCTCAGTCCAGCTTTCACCACCCCGTCTGCAGGAGATGAAAGCTCAGAGGGAAGCAGAAGAGAAAGTGAAGGGTTGTGAGGGACAGTGGATTACCCAGGACTGCTCTGCTCAACCCCCTGAGCTGGCAGGGCAAGTGCCCAGAAACTGAAATGTGTCAGAAGAGCAAGAGAGAAATGGCCTCGTTGGGCATGGAGTGGTGCTCCTGGAGCAGGGATGCTCCAGCTGCTCGAGGCTCCCTGGAAGGATTCCCAGGACAGGTCTGAGAGCACACCCCTGAAGATTCCACCACCTCCACAAGACCTCACCTTCTTCTTTCCAAATTCCAGCTGTTTCTGCAGGGTGTACATCTGCTCTGTCCTCTCCATGGCACGAGCTCCCTCGTTGCAGTTCTTCACCAGCTGGAAAAAGAAAAGCAGCCCATGGGAAGTGGAGAGCAGCTGAACATTGAGCTCAGCAGCTGCTGGAAGGCGGCTGCTCTGTGCTCCTGAGCCCAGGCCTGATGTGGGAATCTGAGTCAGGTTGAGGGAAAGGCAGCTGGAGGTTCTCCTGCCATGAGGGAGCTCCAGGAGAGAGATGGCACGTTTGCTCTGCCTGGGGGAGGACCAAAGAGGAACTGCCCTAAAACCAAGCGTCAAGGAGGAGCAATGTGAAGGGGAAGAATTAATCACCTGTAGAAAGGAGAATAAGGCAGGAGGATGGACAGACAGGCGGGTGGAGGGAGGACAGAGGCAGGCAAAGCCACACCACCCTTTGTGCTGCCCAGATGAGCAGTGGGAGCACATTACCAAGAGATGATCTTTGGGCAGACAAAGGAAAGAACCACTCCTGCTGCTTTGGGAGGCCGTTATCCCCCCTGAAAGGGGATGGAGAGAAAAAGAAGAAAAAGTGAAAAAAACCAAAGTCAGGTGAAAAAGGTGAGCAAGGGAAGAAGATGTGCACATCCAGCAGCTGTTTGGAGCAGAGAAGTATCACGTGAACCGCTGTAGGGAGGGGAAGGCAGAGGCTGGATGGCAGAGCCAGGGCCAGGGCAGCAGCACAGCGTGCTGGGACAGGGAAGGCAGGAGCTGGCGGCTGGGCCTCACCTTGCTGATGGCTTTCAGAGCTCTGGTGGCAGCTCCATACGCTGCAGTGCCTGCTTTTGTTTTTTGACAGACAGTCTAGAAGGTCAAGATAAGATGCTTTAGTGATACTGAAGGGAGAGGACTCCACTTCAGCTGCTTCCCAGGGACGTGACACACGCTGCGGGCAGCCCGGCAGCGGGATGGGGACCAAACACGTTTAACAGTGCTGGGAGCTGTGACTCTGGTTTCTGCTGGGGCTCCCATGACAGATACACCCTGACCATCTCTGTGACCCCTCACACCAGGCAGCCCCTCAGCCCTGCAGCCCACTACAGACTGGGAGCAGTTACCAGAAGCCCCATGTCCAGCAGCTTTGCTGTTAGAGCAGCTGAGGCCAGAAGTCCTGAGTTTCAGTGAAGTTTGTGCAAGATCTACTTTCCCTTCCCGGGCCACCTGAGCATTAGTCAAGCAGGATGCTTGTGTCACCCCACCCCAGGTACCCAGACAGAGACCCTCACGTCACTCAGACAGATGGTGCTCAGACGTGAAGTGTTATTTACACAGCTTGAAGCTGCACATCCGACACTCCCAAGGAGCACTCACAGATCTCTCTGGATTTAAATCCTGGATTCAGGTTGGGGCATCCCAGCCTCAGCTCCCAAGGGATGAAAGGCCCAGCCAAAGGCTGCCCCAGGCTCAGCAAACCAAGGGAGGGTAGGACAGAGTCACCTCTTCAAAGGTGCCAAGCAATGCCACCGTGTGACTTACATCCAAGAGCAGAGGCAGCCGTGTGACCCTCTGCATGGGGAGAATGAGAAATGATATCATTGGCAGGCCTCCACACTCTGGTTTCCTTTCAATTTGTTTCAAGGTCTCTTTAAATAAGGGGTTTGTGTTTCTGGAATAGGACAAGAAAGCACCATTAACTCTCTTCCTCAGTCACCCAGACATTCTGGCAGCTTTCCATGAACAAGAAATGCAGCGACGGCACTGCCTGTGCTGAGCCAAGAATGCAGCTGGGATGGAAAATAGACTGACCCATTAGCAGATGCTGGAAAAGCACCTGGACATGTGGAGTCCACCAAAAGGCAGGTAAAGTCGTGGATGTACCAACAGCTGACCTGTACCACCAGTATGATCTGGAGACGAGCAGCCTCCACGTGTCCCTAACACACCAACACATCTCCTACTGACCCACCTGACTTCAGCCTGCGGTGGCATCAACCCCACTTATCCCCATCCTTCACCCTTTCTACAGCACATCATGTCCTAATCACCCAACACAGACACACCGAGGTCTAGAGCTCTGCTCAGAAAGGAGACAGCTCTCCTTAGGGAGAAGGAAACAAGGCCAGGCTGAGGAGCCACACGCAGGTGATGGTCCTGCCCTGAGCCACACGCAGGTGATGGTCCTGCCCTGAGCCACACGCAGGTGATGGTCCTGCCCTGAGACACACGCAGGTGATGGTCCTGCCCTGAGCCACACGCAGGTGATGGTCCTGGCCTGAGCCACATGTAGGTGATGGTCCTGCCCTGAGCCACACGCAGGTGATGGTCCTGCCCTGAGCCACATGCAGGTGATGGTCCTGCCCTGAGCCACATGCAGGTGATGGTCTTGCCCTGAGCCACATGCAGGTGATGGTCCTGCCCTCCCTGCCTGCAGCCAGCAACCATCCCCATAGCCCAGAGCCCGAGGCCTGAGCAGCCAGCAGTACTCACAGCAGCTTCTGAAGGGTCCTCTGCTGGTAGACCTCGTTGGAGCAGTAGCTGACGTAGGGACTGAAGTGGCTGGAAGCGTGTTCTTCCACGATGTCGCTGATGTCAGCAATGAGGACGTTTTCCTGGTGTCGCTTCTCCAAGGCTTCAAAGAAGCTGAGGAGAGAATTTCAAATAACTTCACAACTGCAAACCAAACAGGGGAGTTTGGTTGTTAAAAAACCCACTGGAAACAAATGGGGTTTAATAGCCTAAGCAGAAGCACACAACAGCAGGAAGGCACTGCAGGGGGACATTCTGCAGCACGGGGTGTTAGGTGGGATGGCTCAGCACCTTCAACAATCCAAGGGACAGCTGGTTTCACGTTAAGAGAGCTTCAGAGTCCCCTCGGGTCCCAGCCCCAGGCTGACAGCCCCACTTGCCTGGTGCTGACCGAGAGGACGTCGCTGATGTTGGAGAAGAGGTGGTGGTGCTCTGTCTGAGTCATGGTCTCCTTCAGCTCCTCTGACCTCATGAAGTGGCACACCAGGACACCCAGGCTGTGCATGTAGGAGTACTCAGAAGTGATGATCTCAAACATGGCCTGAAAGCAGCGGGACGGAGGAGGTGTAACAGCACAAATGAACCAATGAGGCCGTGAATCAGCACTTGCTGTCTCTTATCTGTGTTTGCTTGGCACGAAGCCGCTGGAGGATGGCTTTGCTCCAGCAGCACGGCCTTCCCTGGCTCATCCCATGCACTGCCTGACCTCCACCAGCAACTTCAGTGTATTGTATTTGTATATTGTATTGTATATTGTAATTGGGCATTAATAAGCCACAGCACTAAGATGCTTTCCCTTCCCATAGCTATTTCCCATCAGCATCCAGAGGAGCTGCCCAATTCCCAGCCAAGAGCTGTGGCTGAGCCCTCCCAGCACTGCCCAGCCCCAAAGTCACCCCCTGCACAGCACCTGAGCCCGTTCCTGCCCCACAGCGAGCTCGGGACATGCAGCCCCGCTGCACCCGGGGCTCCTCTCACCTCCTGCCGCCGGCGCTCCTCGGGCGAGATCCTCTGCAGGATTCCAGCTTCCAGCACCTGCGGGGAGCTGCCGCCATCAGCCGTCGACCGACGATCCTTGATCGCCCTCTAGCGCGGTCTGGGGCTGTGCCCGGCCCCGCACCGAGCCGGCAGCATCTCCCAGCCAGCAGCATCCCCCAAGCCAGCAGCATCCCCCCAGCCAGCAGCATCCCCCAGCCAGCCACCACCCCCCAGCCAGCAGCATCCCCCAAGCCAGCAGCATCCCCCAAGCCAGCAGCCCCCAGCAGCTGCTGGTTTTCCCCTCCCCATGTGTGGGTGAAGCTCCCGCAGCAGCTCTGCCGGCATCTCTCCAAGCTCGGACAGGAACTGCGTGTCCCAGCCAGAGCTGGATGGCCCCAGAACATCCCATCACAGAATAAAGCTGCAGAGTTACACACTCCCAGCTTGTTTGGGCAGCTCAGAGAGCTTTTAAACCACACAGAGCTGTGGCTGCAGCAACGTAACAAAGCCAGGGAGCAGCCCATGGGGAGGGTACGTGGGGCTGTTTGGATCCTACCTCTGGGAGCTGGCTCCAGGTCACCTGTGCCGGGCGATAGGTCTGCACCACGATGGTGTTGTCCGGAGGGGATGGCTCAGCTGGGACGGATTCCTCCAGCAAATCCTCATCTGACTCGTGGCTGACAGAGTTCAGACCTCTCTCACGGATTTCCTGATACAGCCGGGGCTCTGCAGAGGAAAAGCCACGAGGTCAGTGAATCCTCTCCCAGCTGTGGCCTGTGGCTTCCCTTCCCACCACCACCGGCTCAGCCTGCTGGCTGAGAGCCCTGCACGAGCACTGGCCAGGGCTGGACTTTGCACAGCACCGATTAAGCAGCAGCTCCTGCTCCCAACAGCTCCCAGCACAAGGCTCCTGTTTGCCCAGAGCAAAGCCGAGCTGGGAGTGCTCCATCACGCCCCAGGGAGTGGGAAAGCAGCAACACTCCTCTTGCAGGACAAAGGCAACCGCCCCAGCTCATGGACAGGGAGCAGCACACACAGCACAGGGGTTTCTGAGGGCCTGGCTTTATGGAGAAGCTGCTGGTGCCCTGTGGGGAACTGGCACTCACGGTCCTTGAACGAGCCACCGCGCTTCTGCACCCGCTTCCGACCGAAGGTTCTCTGCAGGAGGGAAAGGGAATGTGCTGAAGTTATTGTCTTTCTGTGGCCCTGGGAAGCTTTTAGCTCCTCCAGGAAAGAGGAGAAGTTACCTGGGCGGCCAGTCAGCAAATACCACCCTCTTCTTTCAGCCTGAATTTTGGCTGAGCCTTTGTTTGCTCACTGAAGTGACTCAGCTCTCACCTTGTGCTATCAGGGTCACGATCTGAACCATTTTGTAGTTACGCTGCTGCTTTTTCACGTCGAGCTGTCTCACACCTGGACTTTGCCTGCACTGGAGCCTCATTTTTTTTTTTTCCCCAGCCTGGCTTCACCCATGTTTGTGTACCACCAGCCGCCTCCTCAGAGCCACACACCCGGCTCTCTCCACCCTGCAAACACGCCTGCGCCCGCCTGCCGACGCACAGGAGCCCTGGCACAGCCAGTTCCACTCCCCACCAAAGCCACACCAGCTATTCCCGTGCTCCCCAGGGACTTCCCGCGTCTGCCAGTGACACGCTGGCTTCCCCAGGCACCCATCATGTCACCGTGCCTCTGCCAGCTCCACGCTGGGCTCACCCAGCTCTGTAACCCACAGCAAAAGGCTTTGCAGATCCTTAACAGCACCGAGGGGAGCAGAGGCTCAAAAAGCAACGGGTGCCAGAACCCACCTTGCTCCTGCCAGGGCTGCGGGCTGGGAGGGTGCTGCCCTCCTCTGCCACGGGCTTCAGCGAGGGGACGGTGGCCACCGGCTCCAGCTCGGCAGCCAGGCCCTTCATGGCAGCGCGGTACGACATGTTCCTCAGGTTGCGCTTGAGGGACCCCACGTCATCGTCCTCCCCGTCCGCGGTGACGCCGGGCACGGACGCGCGCTTCGGGTCGGTGCCTCGCGGCTCCCGGCTCGACCCTCCTGCCCCAAAGCTTTGAGGCCGTGAAGGGTTGTTCTTGGTCTTGGTGGAGACGGCCAAGCTTTTGGGGATGAGCTGCTGGGTTCCCACCTTCAGCGCAGCCGGGCTGTCCGTGCTGAGGACAACGCGGTGCGGCTCGGCTGGGATGGGAGAGCCCAGGCCACGGGGCAATGGGGCAGAGCTGTGTGTGCCAGGGGGGGATGTGGGGCTGGGGGGCTCTGGGTGCACTGGATGGCATCGGTACTCCAAGAAAAAGGTCTCGTCGTCCACAGAGCTGCCAGAGGGGCTCCGAGACATGATGGTGGCAGAAACCTGTGTAGGAGACAGACAGTTGAACCCTTTCTCCCAGTAAGGCAGCGGGTGTTTGAGCCATGGCCAGGGGACCATTCCGCATGGGGAACCTTGGGATGTCACATCTGTGTCCTCTCTTAGTCCCCTTCAGCGCTGAGTCACTGGGATCAGCCTTTGCCTTCCTGCCTCCCACCTTTCCCAGGCTGATGTGCTGTGGAAACCTCGGTGGGCACCTCACCTTGAGCTCTGTGCTGCTCGGTGGGCACCTCACCTCACCCTGAGCTCTGCACTGCTCAAAGGTTCTGCCTGTCCCAAACTGCTCAAGGGGAGCAGCTCCACTCCACATCCTCAAAGCTCCTCATCCAGGGCTGGGCTCACCCAGCTCCCTTCTGTGCCACTCCACCAACTGTACCCTGCAGAACAAACACCCGACAGCACGTTTTACACCCGCTGCCTGTCCCGTTGCACCATCCGAGGGAAAAAACTATGCTTCAATTCCCCCCCCAGCTGAGCTCTCATTGCCTGCCATCGCCAGCTCAGCTGCTTGTTTTCAAAGCCCACAAGACCAGGAAACACACACCAAGACCTGAACAGATTCCCCCTGCATCGATGCCCGGCGGAAAGGCAAAACGGATCCATCAGCAAAAAGCTCATTTGAGCAAGACACCTCTCGTTTCCCTGCCCTTGGCCAGAGGTATCCCAAACCCCCAGCCCGAGAAGCGCCACATACCGCTCTTTTAACTCCACCTGGGCTGGGGATGCAGCTCACCCCGAGCACCAGCCCCGATGCCCACAGTGCTGGGGGCTCCTGCAGCCCGGAGGAGCGGACGCGGGGTCCCGTGGGGTCCTGCACCCCCGGCTGCACCTGGCGCACGGTGCCCAGACCCCTCGGTGTGAGGGAAGGGGAAGGGGAGGCAGGGGAAGGGAAAGGAGGGCAGGAGAAGGGGAGGCAAGACAGGGAAGGGAAGGCAGGGGAAAGGAGGGCAAGGGAAGGGAAGGCAAGGGAAAGGAGAGCAGGAGAAGGGGAGGGAAGACAGGGAAGGGAAGGCAGGGGAAAGGAGGGCAAGGGAAGGGAAGGCAGAAGAAGGGGAGGCAGGAGAAGGGGAGGCAAGGGAAAGGAAGGGAGGGGAGGGCAGGGGAAGGGGAGGGAAAGGAGGGCAGAGGAGGAGCCGGACCCGCCGCCTCCCGCACCGCTCCTGCTCCCGGGGCCGGTCCCGTCCCGTCCCCCCCACGGCCCCGCACTTACCCGCACCCTCGGAGCACGGAGCGACGGGACGGGCCGGGCTGGG
>WBNH01001191.1:234549-250944 GCA_013401255.1 Urocolius indicus | reverse complement strand
TCCCCAAAAACCGAGCCTTTCTCTCCATGGTTTATGGTGAATCTCAAAGTGCTTTCTGGATGACAAAGTCCACTTGTCAGCAATATTCTTTTCAAAGACTCTGTTCTCCTCTCCCCACGGCCTGCCTGACAATCGTTCCATTATCAGAGCTTTCTTCCCCGATAGAGATTTTTTTTTTTTCCCCTTTCCCTCTGGGGCTAATAAGGAGAAAGGTTGCCAGCCGTGCCCGAGAGGCACAGGGCTTCCACTCAAGAGTTCAGCTAAGACTGAAACCCTTACACGGCAAACTCCAGGGAAGGGCCATTATGCTGTACGTAGGATACCATCATTTGATCACGATGAATGACTTTTTTGAAGCGCGGCCCCATTCATCAGGTTCGTAATGCGTGTTGTTAGTTCAAAGACCCTGCTTTCAAGTCATTTCTGCTCCCAGGGCCCCCGCTGAACCATCTGACCCAGCTATCACTGCCTGGTTCCCCAGCTCTCAGCTCCTGCTTGTGAAAGGAAATACTCTTACCTTTTTTTTTTCTTTCTTGGTAGCTCACTGATGCTCCATCCCAACGTGTTCTCCCACCCCAGTGCTCCCTGTGCACCCCCCACGGGCTCTTCAGCGGGATGCAGCACGGCTCAGCAGCACTGTCAGCTCCCCTGGGCCTCGGCAGCCACGAGAGGTGGCTGGCCACCAGCTATTTCATTGCAGCTCTTGCTCTACTATCACAAACCAAACGCTTCCAACACCAGGTGACGGGGAGATGGCAGCGGCACTGAGGGCTCCTGAGCCTGCTGCCACGTTACCCAGCACAGACAGGCTCTGCCAGCCCTGGGTACCCGGAGTCCTCGGTGGGGACGTCTTCCCTCTGCACCCAACCAGCTGCCTGGGAAGGGGAAGAACAAGACATGTTATTATTGCAGACTATAAACATTCATCCTGTTTCTTCCTCTCAAACCCCCTGGTACCACTCCAGTACAAGTTCCCACCTCAGCTCCAGCTTGACCATCCCAAACCTTTGCAGCTCACCCTCCCGCAGCTCCACCTCCCAGCCCCGCACACAACCCGTGGCAGCTCTGCCATCCCTCCTAGGGGTAAAAAAAAAACAAAAGAAGGCAACAGGACCACTGCTTATAAAAGCACACAGGTTTATTGCATATCAATCTCATGTATAAATTCATTGTAGCATTGGAAAGATTACATTTGGTATACATTCCTATTCTACAGCATTAACCTCAAAATCAGCTGCTTCTATTCATTGTTGTAAAGGGGTTTCTCTACACAAGTACATCGTGGGTTTGTTTTTTTTGTCTTTTATCACAAGCATCAGAAGGAAATCTGTAAAATCGCTTCTTCTTCATTATTTTTCTACACTCCCTCTCCTCTCTCTCTCTCTCGTTTCGTGACGCTCCCCACAAAGCCACTTCATATTAATTAATAACTGCCAACGACTTCTCCTTGTGTGTTTTTTTTTATTATTTTCCTGCCCTCTCACTGGGCAGGGGGGAGGCTCCCAGCCTCAGACCTAACCACATTTACAATAAGTGCATCTACGGAATCGTTTTTTTTTTTTTTCTCCTTTTAATAATAATAATAATAAAAAAAAAATAATCTCACCAAACGGACACGATAATGACTAAACACAAGTCATGCACAGTTTACTTATAAACAGAACAGAAGCAATATACAATCAAGAATGATATGGAACAAGCACCATCCTCTTTTTTATTTTTTCTCAATGTTGTTTTTTTTTTAAACATTATATGAAAACCAGACATTTACAATTGTATTTTTTTTTCTTTCTTTTTTTTTTTTTTTCCTTTAAAAAAAAAAAACCAAAACCAACCCTCCCTATACAGGTCCTAAAGAAAAAGAAACAAACAAAAAAAAACCCACCAACCCCCAAAAAACCCCAAACCTAAATCAGCTTCTGTGTTGTAACGATGGGGAAAGGAATGACATGGGGTAGGGGGGGGAGGTGTGCACGGGGCTCTGATTCTTGCAAGCACTATATAGATAATGTTTTAAATTACATCTTCTGCAGGCTGGAAATGACACCAGGGCAAAAGGGGGAAACAAAATAAAAACCCAACCCCACGCGCCTCTCGCCTCGGAGAGAGGGACGAGAACGTAACGAACATTGAGGGTTACAGTCAGGATTACTTTGTTCACATGTGAAATTGCACGTTTGGAAATCAAAGCTGCCTTTTTTTGTCTTTTTCANGTTGTGTTGTTTTGTTTTTTTTAATCACAGTATCACTCAACACTACAGAGAAAAATAAAAATATAAAGGTTTCATGGCTTTGTGAACATGCTACTGACCATGGCCCAGGAGGAGAGGGAGTTTGCCCCTGTGGTACCAGCACCCAGCCCAGCGCATCGCCCGGCTCCCTGCCCGCTCTTCCCCAGGCAGGCAGGCAGGCAGGGGCAGATCCCTGCACCGTGATGCTTTCTCCCCCCCTTCCCCTTGCCACACACACACACACACACAATACAGCACGTACAAACCCAATGTAAGTCAGTAGATTGAANGGGAAGGTGGGGAGGGCTCACAATCCAGTGCTTTGATGCTTAAAGAGTCAAATGCGTCCACGTCGTTGTGCAAGTGCTCTGCGAAACGCTGCGTGGGGAGAGAGAGGGAGGAGCCGCTCTCCAGAACACCCGTGGAAAGCCTAAGTGCTGATGGGGAGAATGGAAAAGCTTCCACTAGTCTGTTCTAGGCAAGACAGAAACCAACCTTTGTGCTGTGTCCTGTAACTCAGCGGCCTGTTTCGCTGCTTTACCCTGTTTGGTTCGGCTCTGCTGCAGCCCCGCGCTCATCGACTCACCATGGCATGTGCCCACCACGGCCAGTGCCCACCACTGCACATGCCCACCACAGCCAGTGGCCCAGCAGCACCCAACCAGGTGCTGCCAACCCAGCCAGGCTTGGTACATCCCGTGGGGTCCCACCGGCACCTTCTTGCACCAGCTGCAGCAGCACAGGCTGCCAGGGCCCCAGCAGGAAAGGGGAAGGGAAGGCACCTTATCAGACCTGTTTTCTCCTCCCTAACCAGCTCAGGCAGAGCTATCTGTGGCCAAAGCAGCAACCAGGAGACGCTGGATGCTCTGCAGAGCATCTGCACCGCAGCAGCGCTGGACACCTGGCTCTCACCCTTATCTGGCTGCACACGAGATGCACAGGGCTCCTCCTGTCCTCCCTCCTGGCTGCTGTGATGTGGCTACGAGACATGAAAACACTTTCAATAAATAGGTCCTACACTAATATTCTCGCCTGAAATCGCACCCTGAGCCGTGCCCTGGCTCTCAAACCAACAGCAGCTCACACTGCAGTCACCACAACCCTCGGCTCACTGCACCCAGCACAACGGGCTCGTGGCATCCAGGGGCTCGGAGCGCTCAGCCACAGTTGCCACCGAGGCCAAGGCCAGCCCCAGGGCCCGTGCTGGGAAGCACAGTCCCTTCCCCAACACACACACACACACACACACACACACACCTCTTGGGAACGTCCTTCAGAACAAGGGATTGCTTTAGTCTGCAACAGCAAATCAAACACTAAGCTTCTGCTAGGACTTGAGACATGTTTCAAGTGCAATTGAATGAAAGCTACGAGATAAATAGAGACCGGTGAGGCTTTTCTGTTTATTTACCTGTGGGAAAAATTAAACCTTGTCATCAGTGCTAAAATGAGAGGAGCTGGGAGCTCCCACAACAGACACCAGCTGGGCAAAACGGGGAGAGAACTCAATCAGGAAATATCAACAGGAACAAAAAAAAAAAAAAAATCATGAGTTTAAACCCTATATTTTAACATCCTTAATCCCTGCTGGCCTGTGCCCCCAGCCCCTGGCCAGCCCCTCGCCATGGGGAGCACACACAGCCCTGCATCAGACAGCGACTGCAGCAGCTCAGCAGAGCCAGGAGCTGCCCACGAACCCTGGGGAAAGGAACAACAGCAGAGGCAGGAGGGTTGGGACACGGCAGGGGCAGCATGGCTCAGGGGCATTTGGCACGTGGACAACAGCTCCCTGCTCGACCGTGAGCACACGAGTTTGGTCCTTCACTACAGACTCATAGGAACATCATTTCTTCACAAGAATGATCCCTACTGCAACCACGGCTGTCAGGGAAGCAATCCAGTAAGAAAGGGATTAGCAAAACCAGACAAGTTATGTACAGGTGGAAATCAACCCCGTCAGCACAAGAGACAACTCCTGTAGTATCAGTTGGCCCCGGTGGGAATAACTTAAAGGGCAAATGGTGAGGCAGGGCTGAGCTGCAGCAGAGGCAGAGGAGTCAGCACAGCCTGGGGCTTCGGATGTGGTCGGTTCTCGGGCTCCACTGCCCAAGAGCTTTGTGCAAATCTATGAAGCAGCTGGGGGTTACACTGCTCAGAGCCTTGGGCACTTTCACAGGGTGTTGTGGAAAACCAAACATGGAAGGGAACATTTTCTTGGAGAACAGGCTGATGCTGCTGATTTCTCCTTTGCTCCTCCTGCACCAGAGCTGCCCTGGGTGCTTTCCTCCGTGGGTGTCTGAGGCTCTTCGTGTGCTCCTGGGTGTGAGAAGTGAATTGCAAAGGTATCTTTCCTAACACAACCTCTGCTTGCTCGGTGTAGCTGTCTCCTCTGTTTTACCAGGCTCTAATGAGGCTTTGCCACTGTTTCTCTGGCCAGGCCCCATCTCTCTCAGTGCCACGCAGCACAGAGGCACCAGCAGGCAGGCACAGCGACAGCCACGTGCTGCTCCTCTGCCATCAGCCACAAACCAAGCAGTTACGACCTGTCGTGACACCAGGAGCACACCCAGCACTAAAATATGCTGGAATGAATGGCAAAAGCTCCTTTTGCCCTTCTGAGTGTCAGATCAATCCTGTCCCAGCACACCTGCCTGAGCACCACGGGCTGCAGAGGCAGAGCTGCCCTGGGTGAGATGCACAGACACTTGTTCCCTCAGTGGCCTCAAGTTCCCTCATCCAGGCCTCAGCATTTCTCATTTTTCAGATGCTGCAAGTCAAAAACTCTCGGGACACCCATTCTGACCTTTGTCAGTGCAGCCAGTGTTACCCTCAGCTTTCCCGACTGCTCTGTAGTCACCTGCAGACTCTGTGCTCCAACAGTAACTGCAATGCTGAGCAGCACAACTGTCACAGCATTTTCTGGAGGCTGCTTTGTGTTAGTAAAGAAGATGAGACTTTGAAGCGATTTAAAACCACCCATAAAATATATGCAACCAATTTTAGAGTCAGACAGACAACTCTTAGCTCTGTGCTGCTTGAACACAGGGCTGTACCCCCAGGTTGTTGAAGCAAGGAAACGTTAACCTTCCTACTTCAACTACAGGCCAAACAGCAGCATGTGATGCACAAGCAGCCACCCAACTCATTGAAACAACTGCACGAGTCAGACAGCTCTGCCACAGCTCCCAGATGCCACCCACAGATGCTGTCCCTCTCACAAGCCCCTGGGAGACACGTGGGCAGCTGCAGCCACGCTGCCCTTGAAGAGGAGGCTCCTCACCCAGCGCCCTCCCCACACACAGCCACTGCTCCCAAGGCAAGTGGCAGCCCCGGGCTCTCTCTGCCAGGCCAAGCCCTGGTGGTGTTGGCAGCTCAGGAGTGGGCACACAGGGCAGTGGCCCTGCTTCCCTTCTGCAAGGCTCCAGCAGCAGCTCAGGCAGTGCCAGAGGCAGGCAGCACTGCCAACCCCGCAGCGGGACGGGCGCTGGGGACACGGCTCATGACCACCAACCACGTATCAGCACGTTCCATGAGGTAACCTCAGCAACGCTCCAGGCTGCAGATGTCTCAAGCAGGACAGTGCCTGTGGGGTTCCAGGGCTGCAGGCAGCCTGGCATCCAGGAAGCTTGGTGCTGTGCCAGGATGCTTTGCTGGGAACAAAGGACAGGATGGTGCTTCTGTGGGAACACAGAGCTGCAAATTCTTCTGAGGGTTCAATTAGAGGGTTGAATTTTTACCCTTCCTTGGTAATAACTCCAGTGACTGTGTCAGAATTGCACCAGGGACAGGTCACACCTGGCTCTGTCTCTCCTTATGACTTCGCTATTGAGCTGAACGGAAAGGAAACGCTACCGAATGGTTTCAAGCTCTCACTTCTCTTTGACTGGCTCAGTGACACTGTTTGGTAATGCTGAGGGGACCAACACTTGATTGCACCGTTGCAATTCGTAGCTTGCTCGTGCTGTTCCAACAGACTGGGAGATGCTGGGGCTGCAGCAGGGTTATCCAGTTCTGGAAAGGTTCATTCTGATAAATTAGACGTGAAAACTCTGGCTAGATAAGAATGCAGGACTCGGTGTGACAGGTTTGCTTCTCAGCCCAAAGCCCAGACGACTCCCTGAGGCCCTCTCATACATCTGCTGCTTGCTGGGGTTGTTGCTGGGAGATGTGCAGCTCCTCTGCCTCCTCGCCTGGACTCTGGCCAGTGCCTTGGTGACCTCTCAGAGGTGGTTGATGGGGTTAAAGGTCCCCGACTCTGAAGCTGCTCCTGCCATGTCCAACCAAGCACCCAGAGAGTTCTGGGAGGACGTGTGGAGGGGAGCGTTCTCAGACAGGGACAGCATCATTGCATAAGCCTGGAGGAGGAGAGAGCAATGCAGAGGACATGTGTGAACAGGCAGGCAGGACAGGCTGCAATGCATTGCAGCACAGCACCCACTGACCCTATGGGGAATGCAGGCAGCCAGCACCCTTTGGCCAGGGCTAAGGACCCTCCCAGCAGGTCCAAATTGACACCCACACACGAGGGTGACATCCATGCCTCCAACTACTTGGGGTTGTCACAGAGCTTACAGGCAGCTGCAGGGCTCCTCAGGAAAGGCCATCATTCCCCCTGGCTTTTATAGGACCAAACCCACCCTGTGCCAGCTCTGCCACAAACACACACACTTGACTTGAGGCTCTGCTCTCAGGGCAAAGTGGCTGTTGTGCAGAGTGCCCTGGGCAGTGGGCTGCTCATCCTGACACTGCTTCAGCCCGTTGGGACCTGAGGAAGCCTGAATGCAGGAACACAGGCATGAGATGCTCAACTGCCATGGCTCCTGTGTTCTCGTGGGGGCAGATTCACTGCTGCAGTGACACAGTTCAGGTGCCTGCTGAGAAAAGAGACTTCTGTTGTCTCTACATCATCCTGTTTGCTTCTTTGTTACCTCTACCCTCTCCCAGGCTACTTGTCTCACACACCTTTGTCCCAGCTTTGCAATGGAATAGAGGCTGTTTAGCCCTCTCCTTCACACCCAAGTGACACCTACCAACACACAATTTTTGGCAGGGCAACAGATAAAGCCCATATATTATCTGGGACATCAGCACAGTGGGACCCTTGGTAATGGAGCTGGAATGGTGACAATGCAAACCAGTTATCCAGCTTTAGCCTCCCCTCTTAGAAGCTGAGAGTCAGACCTCTTTGTCAAGCCAGCACACTCATGCACTGAGGTGTGTGCTGGAAGAGGTAACAGCTCTGTAGTGCCACGGACACGCAGGCTCCCAGCACTGCTTAAGAGAAAGGCAGCCACAGAGGAGTGCTGCACTGCCCACTGCTGCTGCTTCACCACCACACGTCCTGCACAAGAGGTGGAATTCAGTTACTCGCTGTGATTTAGGTGTAACCAGTCCTGCAGCATCTCATGCACTACAAAACCGTTGCAGAAAGCAAACAAAAACGACACCTTCCACCCCCATCCAAGCATAGCCTGGACCTCACCAGTGCAGGACAAACTGCAGAGAGCAAGCTGTTCCCAGAGGGTTAGTGCATTTGGCATATTAGTAACAGGACACATGGAAGAATCAGGCAAGTGGCTTGTGGAAATCAGTTTCACACACAAAAAAAGCTCTATCCCACCTTCAAGCAAACCTTCTCCAGCCCCAGTACCAGCCCCTGCTTGGAAGGAGGAACAGAATGTCACAAGTTTTGGGTGATGATAAGTCAGAAATCATGTTCTGCTTGGCATCTGCATTAAGCTACCGCTTTGCTGGACATTTAAAAGAGATTTCATGACAAATTCAGTTGCTTGAAGGTTAGATAGGAGGCTCCAAGGCAACTGCTGTACTCATCCCCCATGAAGGGGGGAGTGTGCTCTCTCCAGTCCAGTCTGGTAATGAAACTTCACTGAACAGCTCTTCTGGGACATTCCTTTTGTAGGGATGAAGAGATGAACTTCATAAAGCTAGACTGAGTGTATTGGTACATGGATGGATCTGCCCCATACCTCCAAATGCTTCTTAAAACCCCAGCAGGTGCTGAGATGTCATTTTGAGGTTTCTTGGTGGGTCTGACCTGCTCGAGCTCACAAGGCAGGTTTCCTGATTATGGTTTGCTTTTGGAAACGAGGCAGGTGAGAGAGGGAGTCTCTGAGCCTTGCTGGACTGCAAGTCCTGGGAATACTGTTGTCTCACACCTTTTATAATCAAACCTCCAGTTCCTCAGTATCCACCAGCTGGAGACCCACCCCAAAGTAAAACTGTAGCTCTAAAACCATTTATACAGACAGATATAACCAGACAGATGCCTCTCTCTTTCTATACAAGGCTAAATGATAGATTGATCTGGTGGCCTAACACTGATGCTCACTGTGTTTCTCCTCTGCCTCAGCACAGTTGTGAGCAGACAGGGTTCCCATGTGATTCATGCATTAGATAGAATTCCTCCTCACTGGAAGGGGAAAGCAAAGGTGAGCTTTGGGAGGCCAGCTGCTTGCTGATCCTGCTGTACCCGCTGCAGCAAGCTACATCAAACGTTCTGTCATATACCCACCTGGTTTTTAGCCTGCCTGTACAGAGTCTGTTTTATTGTCTCAGAGTCTAAGGTGGAATTAAACACATCTTTAACTTCAAATGCTTCCTCGGCTGCTTTGCGAAGATCCAGCCCCTTCCCAAAATGCGGCATCTGCTCCAAATCTAACAGGCCGGCTTCTTCCTCCTCAATACACCTGTACCAATGACCAGGGGAAGGGGGGGTGACCTCTCGTTAGCTCATCTCACCGTTCACACCTACAGCCCATGTGCTGCTATCCCAGTGCCTGCATGCACGGACCACGGGGGGCTCACAAGCCACATGCGTGAGGGGACGGACACACAAACGTGGAGATGACACAGAACGCAAGAGGCAAAGAAAAAGTGGAGAGCACGGCTCTGCAGAGACAAGCACTGGTGCTACAGGTATCTGTGGCTTTGCCTGGCTGCAGTTCCCTTCCTTCTCTGTGTGGAGATGCCCAATTGCTGTCTGCTCCCTGAAACTCCTGATGCTGGAGCCATGTGTGAGGACACTGCTGGGTGCTCTCTGAGCTGCAATGAGAACACTAATTCAGTTGCAACGAGAACACTGACGTGCTGATGCGATCAAGGGAGACACTGCTCTGCATCCTGAGACATCTGCTACAAAACACCATTTGGGAAAGTGAGGTGAAAAGAAAGCCAGGTCTACATGATGTGCAACTAAGTTTAAATTTAAAGGTGTCCAGACATGGCTTGACCTTGGGGAAAAAGAGATTCACTCTTTCCCAGAGCTCTCAGAACTGCACTTAGAGCCAACAGCATTTTGCTGCAGCTGAAATGGGCAGAGCAGCACAGAAGGGACTGCACACACGTGCCTCTTTCTTTGCCCTGACCTGTGCTTTAGAGGCAACCACCACCTAACTGTGGTTCCCTGAAAATGCTGTTTCCTGTGCTGGACTAACTGCTCCTCCTGATGGAAACTTCTCCAGTCTTGCATTTACACCTCAGCACAGATCCTCCTTGCAATCCACTTGTTTCATGTCCCCCACCACGGTGACAATGGAATCTCTGGAGTGAATGCTTAAATCAAACCGGAGGGATGAGACATGGCCAACAAAACAACAGCACAACCTATGGCTGACACAGGAGCCTCCCCCAAGGGAACAGCCCCCCCCTCACCTTCGGCTGTGCTCAAAGCTCATGGTGAGAGACGTGGGCTCTTCGTCCTCCTCATCCTCAAATCCTCCCCGGGGCTCTGCGGTGGGCGATACCGTTTCATCCTGCGACTTCCCTGTCAGGCTGTCGTCGTCTTCCTCTTCCAATTCTTCATCTTCATCATCCACATCTTCTGTTTTCTCGTTTCCTAATCCATGGCACTGGGAATTGCCATCAATATCCTGCATTTCTGGCCTGAAACGTTCCGTCAAGGTGAGGAAGAAGAAAAAGAAGAGATGCCAAGTGTATCAGACACGTGTTTTCACTGGGGTGATCCTACACAGACCCATGAACACAGAGGCATGGTGATGTACACACACCATTTCAAGTGCAGGGAAAAGGAAAACCAGCACGTTGCAAGCTCCTAAAAAAAATCAGCCTTCCCAGTGTCTTAAGGGCTAGTGAGAGTGTCCAGTACCTGCCAAGCCCAGTGCCTGTCAAACCAGGACTTTGCCTCGTCTGGATTTAAATGATGGGTTTACATCTCTTACAAGGAGATACCTGTGGGACAAGCAGCTCACCTCCTTCCCTCTGCTACTGCGTTCCAACAGCCCCCCTTTGAGCAACCAGAAGCTTCCCTGGCGTGCAATCTAACAGCCAGCCTCAGTTTACACCACAAGTCACTGGATACCTTTAATTGCTTGCCTACCTTTTCTCTGCTAGAGCTGATGCTTGGTTCATCTCGCTGTTGGCAATAAAATTTCTGATTTCAGAGAAATACGAATCCTCTTTCTCATCTAAAAGTGCATGGTTGTCTGACTCCGAGGTTGGGGAAGAGGCACTGGTCCCAAGGTGGTTTGTGATGACTCCAGAGTGCTGGCTCACTGAGTGACACAGACAAGAGCACAGGAGGAACAATCAGGTATTGTCAAAGCTGTTATTAAGAGGAAAAACAAACGGAGGAAGATTCCACAACAATCCTCTCAATATATATAAATGATTTAACGTGTCAGAGGACTCTCACAGACCAAAGCTGCCAAAGGAAGCCCGTGTTTTCCAGACTTGGGACTATGGAGAGAAATATAGGTGACATTCAGCATTTATGGGCTGAATATACAATTTAAGGTCCATTAGCCACTGCAAACCCATTTGCTTGTAACTTTTCTACCTTTTTTTCTTCCCTAGGCTGGGAAATCACTTAGTTGGCTTCAGCACAGACACTTCTTCCTTCAGCTTTTACCTTCTGCAAAGCCTAGTTATCTTTTTGAGCTTCGCACACACCCACAAATGCACTTAAGGCTGAAAGCCCTTGGCAGGGCTCGCCATGTCCACATCAGCTTTGTACCAGGAGATCTCACCACGTGAGGGGATGCTCCCTGGACACAGTCCCCAGGCAATTAGCATCGTGGATAATGGCAACACCTGCCAAGAGCTTGGCAGAGCTCAGCACTGTGCATGAGTGAGTGAGTGAGTGTGTGTTTGTGTGCTACAGGCAGGCTCCCCAAACACCAGGGACCAGCCCATGGTGTCTTCCCCTTGCAGCACCCTCAAAGCCCCAGGCAGCCCGTGCCTGCTCCTACCCGGAACGTTCTCGTGCTCGTGTTTCTTGAGGTGCCTGTCCAGGTTGGTCTGCTGCCCGAAGCAGCGGTTACACAGGTGGCACTTGAACGGCTTCTCCTTGTTATGGATGTTCCGGACGTGCCGCTGGAGGTTGGAGGAAATGCTGAATGACCTGTCACAGTATTTACACCTGAAAAATAGAAGCAACCGGCAAAGAGTGAAACGTGAGGAGGGAGGAAAAAGAAAGGAAGAAAAATCTGACTATCAGAAAAGCAGAAAACGTTGGTCTATAAATCTTTACTCAGCTGAGGACCTGGGAAGAACAAAGCATTAATCACTCCAGACAAATCTGATATGACTGTTACTCAAGGAGCACAAGGACAGGAGCAGCATTAATTAAGGAGCGAGCCGTCCAAACAAATAACAATTTGAATCAAACCCATTACTTTGCCACCCATGAACGTAAAAATAAGAAAGGTGGATTTATTTCTTCCCCTCTTCTCATTTTGTAGGGGAAGCAGGTAAAATATGGCCGTGGAGGGAGGAACAAGAAGACAGGAGGAGAAGCAAAAAGGGAGGTTAAATGTATAGAACCATTATTAGCACGTGTGTCCCTACATGAGGCTGTTACCTGCACATCCAGCAAATGCACATTTATTAGTGGAATCCCTTGTGGTACTCAGGCAGTGCAGCAGGCCTTTAAAGGTAACTGTGGTTTGTGACTATTACAGTACAACAGCTCCCAAGAAACACACCAGAGTTTCCAAGGAGGGTTAAGACTTAACTCCTACGGACTGAATATCTGGGCTGTGATGAAACAACGTGGAACGAGAGGAGCCAAACCAGAGTGTTCAGGGGAATTGCTAAACAAACCTCTGCAGGACCCGTGGAAGAGGTGCTGGGAGCTTGTTCAAAGTTGCCACCCCCTTGTCTGGATTCAGATTCCATCCTAATAAAGACAAGGCTTTGCTAAAGTGAGGTGCTCTGTGAACTCAGCCCTCTGCTGATCCCCCAGCATGGAACAAGAAGGCAGCCGGTGTACTGAAGAGGGCAGCTTTGAGCCACACTCAAGAGCTCTGGTGCTACAGCTACAGAAAACCCAGCTCCTCTTTGAATCCTCAATCTATCATTAGATCTCCCTTTAAATACGTCATTTGTACCTCAACAAAGCTGCTTTCCCCACAGCCCTACTTGCAGCATCCCAGGGAGGGAGCAGCCTTTCTCTGCTGCAGTCTCTGCAAAATCCTGGGTGCTTATGAGACAAAACAAAAACCGTTCTGAAGCCCCTGTAATTCCCAAGCAAATCCCCTCACTTCAGCTGAGCTGCTCAGTGCTCCTCTCACAGCCAGCCCAGTTCATCCCACCGAGCAGAGCTACCCTTTGCTACGGCCTGGAGCTGCTGGGGCTTTGTGTAGGTTTGAGGAATGCCACTAGTCCCTGCCGTGAAGGGCACACAGAGCTTGCCTGGTGCCTGTGCCACTCACGTGTGGGACAGCCACTGAGGACACTGATTGTCACCCACAGACACCACAGGTTCCAACGCTGGGAGGAGGTGTGACTGCAAAACATCTCTGCTGTGAAACGCAGACCCAGTTTCCAGATGTGACACAGCTGTGAGTTTTATTTGGTCTCTATAAAGAAATGGGTATTGTTTTTGGAAGCAGCAGAGGTCCATTTATGAAACACTCTCTCGTTCGTGGCTCTGCATTCCGCGTCCACCTCCGAACTTCCTATTGATAAATCACCACAAAGGATCAAGACACTTCCAATAATGAACCCTTACTATGGTAAACACAGGAAGAAAGCACAGTCTCCTTTTAAACCACAATTTTCTCAGGCTTAAAAGATTTTTCTTCTTCATCGTTTATT
The DNA here is from genome assembly GCA_013401255.1 of Urocolius indicus. Classification (NCBI taxonomy): domain Eukaryota; kingdom Metazoa; phylum Chordata; class Aves; order Coliiformes; family Coliidae; genus Urocolius; species Urocolius indicus. The sequence continues at coordinate 237,637 of WBNH01001191.1, read as the reverse complement.
TCCCAAGCCACGAGCTGAACAACTGAAGGAAACACGTTGTTGCCTGAACACCAGCAGGAACCAGCACCTTGCTACACGGGCACTTACACCAGCACATTGCCAGCTCTTACTCTCCCTGTTAGCAACCAAAAGATCTGCTTTTGGGAGCTCCCAAGCTTCAGCAGCTTCTACTCCTCAGCCCTTCAGAAAACTGCAGTGTCCAAAGCAGCCAACAGCCCAACGTCCCTGTCAGCCCCCGGGGCTTCCATAAGCAGCCTCACTCAGCTCGGCTCTGCCTGTACCTGCAGCCCCTTCCTTGCCTCTGCTGCTGCGCCCTCCCTGCCTTGTCCCCACCAGCTCTCTGTGACTCGTGTTTGCCCAGTGCAGGGCACACCAGGGCCATGGGGAGCTCCCGGGCTGCCCGTTACCACACATCACTCACACGAGCGGCTCCGGGGGACTTCAAAGGCAGCGCTGGCAGGCGCAGGCAGAGAACGAGCTGGCCTCCTGGATGTCCATTTATTTAGATGTTCAGGAAGTCTTTGAAAAGTTCCCTTTGACAGGTCCTTGCTCTAACTATGAGCTATGTGGATCCAGGTTAGGGTACGGAGAAAGGATAAAGAGCTTGTTAAAAAAACAGAAAGCAGAGAGGCGGTGGGAAGGAGCAGGAGCTGGGGCCTGAGAGCAAAGGGACGAGGGAGACATTCGGCATTATTTGTGGTCCCACAGGGGTCACACTACTTGGATCTCTGCTGGTTTTAATCGAAATAAACGACCTAGACAGAGGAACCAGCTTAAATTCCGGGAAGAGGTGAACACAGAGGCAGGAGAAGAATAAAACTCCAAGGAAGTGGTATTTGCTTTGTAAACACGCTGGCAAAATGCTAGTAAAGCTTCTTCCTTATCAGCTTAAAGTGACACACCAATGGGCTACAAAAATACGAAGTGGGAGTGAATGATGGCTACAAAAACGAGCCAAAGCTGGGAGTCAGGAGCTCTGCAGGGAAGCCTCAGAGCTGGAGAGGAACTCACATACCTGGTCTGACACAGTTAAAAGGGGCAAAATGGACAGCAAACCCCAGTAAGGCAAGAGGAGGAACTGAGCTCATCACTACACAGCCAGGACAACAGGTCCAAGGGACGGTCAGGCATCTGACAACGTGCTTTGTAAAGTTGGCAAAGTTTTACGCTGCTTTGATGCTCAGTGTGAGCTGTAACTCAGCACCAACACTAGTAATGACTAAGGATAAGCACACAGACAACTGCACCTCTGAGCAGCTCCTGAGCCTCAAAAGTGCATTTACACCAAAGATGAATTTAGGCTTCATTTAAAAAGAAAGGAAACAAGAAAGAAGAGATTTTTTTTTTAATGGCACTGTATGCAATCTCACATGATGGTAGATGTCAGGTCTAGTTGTTAGTTTCAGCTTAATGCAGATAACAGGACACGGGGGTCTAAGAGGAAATTAAAGACCAACAAGTTGCAGGCAGCTGTCAGGTAGCACATCTTTGCAGGGGCACTACAGGCTGACAGGCACGCTTCAGCATGGGCTGTAATTCAGGAACCAATTAGATGGCATCCTGGAGGGAATGGATGTTTCAAAGAACAAAATAAAGTCTGGCTGAATCAAATCGTTTTTTAGCTGTTCTCAGGCCAGGTTTGATGCAGTTTAGGTGACTCTGTGATACCAGAGAACGAAAACAGAAGTCAGGAGCAAAGCCACAACGTCAGATGTCACTGTACAGCAGATTGTCTCTGAGTCTTTTCAAAGCAGATGATTTTTAGCTTGTGATGCACTGTGCCTCCTATTTCTTACTCTTCAAAAACCACACATCACCTTCACTTTACAGAAAGGATGATTTTTCCTCCTTACAGCTCACGTGCTGTTAATTGCTGCTTTGTGTGCAGTTGAACAGATACCTTGGAAACTTCAGTGACTTGGTAAAAACAACATTCCCACTGACAACCAGGAATCAAAACCAAGGCACCTTGCTTTCTGTCCTGTTTCTTGATCTACACTTGGTCAATTTATGTCAGCTTTAAGAGCATTTTAATTCATATTTGCATGAATATATAACAGACAGAGTCAAAGAATTAAACAATCAAAGGGAGAGCAAGACACTGAGAACTCTGCAGCCTGCTTTTACCTGCATAAAGTCAGCACTTAAAAAACAAGCTTTTCAGGGCAATTATTGCTGCAAAAGTTGAAAATCTCAGTTCTCTGAGAGCAAAAGAAAATCAGTGCTAATGCAGCTGCCGTGTGAAGGCAGCCCCAGCTCTCAGGAGTGCTGTTATCATGCAACATTGTCCAGAAGTCAAACCTCTGTCACCAAAAAAAAAACCCACATGGGCCGTTTTCTGGGAGAAGACCAGATCAAATAAATCTGTGTTTTCCTAACCTTTGTTAAGTTGCAAGTCTCCTTTTTTGGAAGAAAACTGAACTAACAACGTGTGCAGGAGCGGGAGGGAGCGTTTGGGTGCGAGGGGTGTGCAGGGCACACACAGAGCTCCAGAGCCCAGCGAGCGACGCAACTGAAAACATCAGAAGGGGGACTGGTTCCAAAACCTGTGTCTGCTTTGGAGAGCTTCCTTCTGAGTGTTGATTTACCTCATGTCTACACTCAACATTCTCTATGACTGTATGGAAAAAAAAAAACCACCCAAACTGCCTCTTTATGCAGCAGGGATGACAATGTGGGAGACAGAAGCTTCTGAGGCTATACCGTGCATAAGTTTGATGTATTTGACCACATGGCCTTTTGCTGCTCATAAATGAGTTTGTGCTTCTCTTTGTATAATCACTATTACATGAGCTCTGCTGTGAACCTACAACTGTGTATGGAAATAACCATGCTATCAGCTACCACAAATGAAATGGTTTGTACTGCTACTATTGTTTGACAAGGTGCAAAACACTTACTCACGTTCTGGAAAACACAGCCCTGGATTTTCAGTGAGCTCCCAATTCATCATTCATCTGCTTTTGCTCATGTATGTTCCCGTTCTAACAACCAAACAGCCAAAGCATGTGGGTTTTTTTTCCCCATGTGCTTTGAAACTGGCTGTAAAACACTGGGAGAAAATGCTGGGCGGGGGGGGGGGGGGGGG